>LNAC01000251.1:1148633-1167644 GCA_002007465.1 Ailurus styani
CCCGCCGCCCTCACCGATCTCTCGGCGGCGCCGGGTGTTCTCGGGGCTGCCGTCCAGGACGTGCGTGAGCAGCTCCGGGTTGAAGCTGGCGGCTTCCCGCTCCCTGCGAAGATCCTGGTTCATGGTGGCGACACGCGGCGGCGGCAGAGGTCGAAGCGGTGGCGGGCGCAGCGACAGCGGCGACGGCGACGCTGACGGGAGTCCGCAGCTCCAGCGCCGGCCGGGCCCTAAGAGCCGCCCAAGGACCGCGCCAGGCCCCGCCCCGCCCCGCCCGCCCGGCCGCCCCGCCCCTTCTCCTTCACCGCCGCCGGCGTGCGCGCGGCGAGCGTGCCCTGCAGTGAGGCGGCCGAGTCCTCCGCTCTCGTCCAGGGGAGCCCTACGGCGGCCCTCCCGGGGACGCGGCCGAGAAATCGCCCCGGGGGCGGGGAGGGAGGAAAGCCGGGCGCTCCCGGTAACCCGCCCCTCTCTCGTCACGCGGTCGCGCGGGGCGGAAACGGGCCGCCACGCCCCGGCAGGTTGGCGAGGAGGTAGGGAAGGGGCGGGGCAACGCGGCTTTGGAGGAAGTGCGCCTGCGCCGTGGGACTGGTCAGTCCCGCCGCTTCCGGGTCCCGGTGCGGAGGCCTCCCGTGGGCGGAAGGTGCTTGGGGGGCCGGGGGTGGGGGTGGCGTGAACTTCTGGGTCACGCGGCGTTGCTGGGGAGGGTTGGCGTAGGGCTTGCCCAGACCCTCCCAGACTGGAGGGAAAAAAGGAGGAGGACGAAAGTCGCACTGGGAAGAGTCCTCCAGTTATCTTTTGTTAAGATAATGGCATCCTTGCTGCCGGGAGCATTGGCTTCGGGGAGCTGGGTGTGGGATCGCGGGCCCTCCCGCTTTGTGGGGCGGGTGTGGACCAGAATGTGACCGAGCTGGCCGTTGAGAGGTCTTGGAATCCAGACTTTATTGCTTTCACGGTTATCACTGTCATCAAAGTAATAGATGTCCGTGTTTAGGAAACCTAGTTTCGGAGAATTTGTAATGAAAAGCAAAAGCCCCCCATCCTCAGAGGCAGCCACTTTTAACCAGTTGTGTTTTTAATTCTGATTACATAGAATACATGCTAGCTCTTGATTTGTTTTAATTACCTTTTGACTTCGTAGCACTGTAATGAAGATAGAGCACACTACACCATCTCCTTTATCTCTCCCTGATAGACACTTAGAACTTTAAACAACATACGGATCCACTGCTTTTATTAAAACTGCACTTCCTACTCTGTTATTTATTGCATCAATATTTAGTAACAGTTCTGGGAATAGGGTAAGGTAAATGAGGCTCTCACCCCTAATTTAAGGGAGCACTAATCAAAATTAAAGACGAGTTCATTATAACTGATCTTTCCTTTTGCCCCAGACTCCAATATATCAGGGCAAGGCACTGTTACTGATTGTTTTTAGTGCCCCCCCACAACGTTAAAATATTTAGTTTGGTTGCTGTGTTTGGGTTGTCCTCTTGTCACAAGCTCGCTCTCCAAATACTACCAACACAACATAAGACCTTACTCAGGTAGGGAGAAACACTACTTGGTAAAGCTTTGGCAGTGTCTAGGAGAAGGTAAGGCTAGAATTTATTGAGAGTTGGAAGTTTGGCCTAAGGCGTGTCTTTCAGTTCAGGATTGGGTAAGAACCCATGTACAATAGTAGAAAATTGGTGGAAACATCAAGGCGGGGGAATTTAGATAACCTCAGAAGGCAAACTGGCTGCTAATGGTCAAACCATTTGCCTGCGAGGGACAGTCAAGAAGAGTAAAGAAAAAAAAATGTTAGTGAAGGGATAGGACTACAAAGTCCCGGTAATGTAGGCAGTAAGATGTGGTTTGGGTTCTCTGTGTCCAGCCTGAGTGTGGGGTAGATGGTTTTCTTCATGAATACATTCATCTATTCAGTAAATATTTAATAATGCCCAGACATGATTTTAGGCACAAGGGATACCCTTGAGGAATAATGCCCTCCTGGAGCTGATAATCTCGTGGGAGACAGAGGCATTAAACAAGTAAACAGATCACGCTCTTTGAAATTCTATTACTTAGCTACAATGAAGAAAATAAATCAAGCTAAGGGGATAAAGGGACTGGGGGGGTGGAGAATGCTAATTTAGATAGTGTGGACAGGGAAGGCCTCGCTGAGGAGGAGGAGGATGAATTGGGACCTAAATAGGGAGAGAGAGCTGGTTATGTTAAGGTTTGGGGAAGACTGCTCAAGTCTGAGGAAAAACCAGTGTGCAGGTCCTGAGGGTGAGGGTGAGCCAGAAGAAGTGGGATAGCAAACGTGAGAGCGGAGAGGTAGGCCAGGTGCAGACCCCATGTGGCATTGTGGGCCAACACAAAGCTTTTCAATTTTAATAGGAATTTATAATAGGAAGCCTTTAATCGATTTTCAGTGGGGTTTTGTGACCTGATTTACATGTTTAAATATTAATTAAAATTTAATATTTTAATTTAAGCTTAAATATTAAATTTAATATTTAAATTTAAATTTAAATATTGTGGAAATACTCAACCATGTACAAAGGTAGAAGGAATAATACAATAAACCTTTTCTTTTTCTTTCTTTTTTTCTTTCTTTTTTTTGTTCTCAGGGTCCTGGGATCAAGCCCCCCATCGGGCTCCCTACTCAACAGGGAGTCTGCTTCTTCCTCTACCTCTGCCCCTCACTCCACTCAAGTGCGCTCTCTCTCTTTCAAATAAATAAATAAGTAATTTAAAAATAAAGAAAGAAATGAAGGAATCATTTTTAATCAGTGATGGGGCGCCCAGCTGGTTCAGTCAGATCAAGAGCATGCTACTCTTGATCTTGGGGTCATGGGTTTGAGCCCCAAGTTGGGTATAGAGATTACTAAAATAAATAAATAAATTTGAAAAAATTGATGAGGTTAAAATTTGCAAACATGTATACCAGTCCAAAGAGTCAATTCTGTATGATAATTTAAAAAATAAAAATAAATTTAATGACATAGTTACTTGTAGCTTAGCTTACAGTATATGTGGTACTTGAGAGTAGAAAAATTACTTTCTTTTAAGATTTATTTATTTTAGGGCGCCTGGGTGGCTCAGTGGTTAAAGCCGCTGCCTTCGGCTCAGGTCATGATCCCAGGGTCCTGGGATCGAGGCCCACATCGGGCTCTCTGCTCAGTAGGGAGCCTGCTTCCTCCTCTCTCCTCTCTCTCTGCCTGCCTCTCTGCCTACTTGTAATCTCTCTCTCTGTGTCAAATGAATAAATAAAATCTTTAAAAAAAAAAAAAAGATTTATTTATTTTAGAGGGGGATGGGGGGAGGGGCAGAGGGGGAGAATCCTCAAGTTTTCTCACCACTGAGCACAGAGCCAATGCAGGGCTTGAGCCCAGGATCCTGAGATCACACATGACTTGAGCTGAAACCGAGAGTCAGACGCTTAACTGACTAAGCCACCCAGGCGCCCCTAGAAAAATTACTCTTAGAAAAGAGTCTTAAGTTTTTACCTTTTTGCTAGATTAGATAGACTTGTCCCCATTATTCCCAAACCGGAACCAATACATTTTTTTCTTCACTTGGCTGATTTTTGTTTTTTTGGTTTTGCTTTGTTTTTTGCTTCTCTCTCATGCCAAAGGTGATTAGGAGGTGCTGTCATTTCTGGGGACAGGAACGGCTCTGCTCCCTGGTCGCAGAGATAAGAGCATCTGCTCTTAGGGCAATAGGAGTGGGCCTTGGCTAGTTGCCCCTGTGCTGTTGTTCTGTACATAACTCTCTTGAGATGATCTTTGAACATGAACCAGTGACAGTGCTTGATGACCTCCTCGTTGCCAAAGCCAATTGTGCAAGGTTCTTCTTTTTTTTTTTTAAATTGTGCAAGGTTCTAGGTAACATTAAGTTTCGTTTTGTTTCTTTTTTTTTTTTTAAAGTAGGCTCCATATCCAGCGCAGAGCCCAATGTGGGGCTCGAACTCACGACTCTGAGATCAAGACCTGGACTGAAATCAAGAGTCAGATGCTTAACTGACTGAGCCACCCAGGCACCCCTAACATTAAGCTTTTGTGCTAAAGCTGTATCCTCTGGTTTCTGTAGGGATCTTACTTGGGTTGATTTATTTGCCAATTCTGTGTTTCTGTCTCCATTGGCTTACCCTGTGGAATAATTGAAGCCTATCACCTTCAGGGTCCCTCTGTCACTGAATAATTATTCCTGAATCCCCACTTCTCTAACATCTTCTATGTGTGGATCCTCCTGTTCTAGAATGCTCTTTCACACACACACACACAGATGTACATGTTACATGCACATGCCCGCTCGCCATATGAGTGCATACAGTGCCTCATCTTCAAAAGCCTGCCAAGTGTCCTTTCCATCATTATCATGTGACTCGTTTAACCAGTGTTATCTTTCTCTTTTTAAAATTACTAACAAAAACTCATAACCCTAGTCTAACCATGAGAATAACACCAGACAGACCCAAACGGAAGGTCATTCTACAAAATAACTTGAGTTCTACATCTCAAAACTCTCAAGACCAAAAAACAAGGAAAGTCAGAAACTGTCACAGCCCAGAGGCGTCTAAAGAGACAACTGAATGGAATGTGGTATTCTGGATGGGCCTATGGAACCGAAAAGGGACATAAGGGGAAAAAAACTGAGGAAATCCAAATAAAGTGTGGTGTTAACAACCTATCGATACAGGTTCATTAATTGTGACGGATGTGTCATACCAATGTAAGATGTTAATTACAGGGAAAACTGGGTATGACATACCATCTTTACAGATTTGGGGTTTTTTCTAGAGATGGGGAGAGGTAGAGGGAGAAAAAGAATCTTAAGCAGGCTCCCTGCCCACAGCCCTGAGATCAACACCCGAGCTGAGATCGAGTGGGATGCCCAACCAACTGAGCCACCCAGGCACCCCAGGGTCTTCATTGTCTTTTTTTTTTTTTTTTTAAAGATTTTATTTATTTATTTGACACACAGAGAGAGAGATCACAAGTAGGCAGAGAGGCAGGCAGAGAGACAAGGAGAGGAGGAAGCAGGCTCCCTGCTGAGCAGAGAGCCCGATGCGGGCCTCGATCCCAGGACGCTGAGATCATGACCTGAGCCGAAAGCAGAGGCTTTAACCCACTGAGCCACCCAGGCGCCCTTCATTGTCTTTTTAAATAAACTTTTTATTTTAGAATAGTTTTAGATTTAGATTAAAAAAACAAATCCGTAGGGGCATCTGGGTGGCTCAGCCAGTTTGGCATCCAGCTCTTAATCTCATCTTGGGTCTTGATCTCAGGGTCATCAGTTCAGGCCCCACACTGGGCTCTACACTGGGTGTGGAGCCTACTTAAAAAAAAAATGCCCAAGTTGCTCAGTTGGTTAAGCAACTGCCTTTGGCTCAGGTCATGATCCCAGAGTCCTGGATGGAGTCCTGCATCAGGCTCCCCTGCTCTGCAGGGAGCCTGCCTCTTCCTCTCCCTCTGCCTGCCACTCCCCCTGCTTGTGCTCTCTCTCTCTCTCTCTCTGTCAAATAAAGAAATAAAATCTTAAAAAAAAAAGGAAGACTCAACTATATGTACAATTATGAAAGAATGTCAAAATATATTGGGACACCTGGGTGGCTCAGTTGGTTAAATGTCTGCCTTTGGTTCAGGTCATGATCCCAAAGTCTTGGGATAGAGTCCCACATCCCGCCAACTTCTCCCTCTGCCTGCCACTCCCCCTGCTTGTGGTCTCACCTCTCTCTCTCTCTGACTAATAAAATCTTTAAAAAAAAAGTATTAAGTGAAAAAAATGAAAATACGGAATAGCATATATAGTATAGAGGGAAGGGATTGGGCACCTGGTGGCTTAGTCGGTTAAATATCCTACTCTTGGGCGCCTGGGTGGCTCAGCGGGTTAAAGCCTCTGCCTTCGGCTCAGGTCATGATCTCAGGGTCCTGGGATCGAGGCCCGCGTGGGGCTCCCTGCTCAGCGGGGAGCCTGCTTCCTCCTCTCTGCCTGTGTCTCAGCCTACTTGTGATCTCTCTCCCTCTGTGAAATAAATAAATAAATAAATAAATCTTAAAAAAAAAAAATCCTACTCTTGATTTCAGCTCAGGTCATGATTTCAGAGCCCCAAGTCTGGCTTCACACTGTGCGATGGGTGTGGAGTCTGTTTGACATTTTCTCCCCCTGTCCCTCCCCCAGCCCTGCTTGTGTGTGCTCTCTCTCCCAAATCAATCAATAAAATCATCAATCATTTAAAAAAAAGAAATGTACAGAGGGGAAATAAATATTTTTGTTATTATTTGCATAATGAAACACTGGAAGTTGAAGAAATGAATAAAAATGATTTTCTTTAAGGGCCAGGGTTGGCTAACTTCAGCACAGGTCAGATCCAGCTCATTGCATGGTTTTGTAAATAAAGCTTAAGGAGCAAGCCTCACGTGTTTCTCTATGTGTTGTTGGTGACTGTCTTCATACTAGAAAGGCAGCGTTGAGTTGTTGTGACAGAGATGGTGAGTCACCGTCTGCCCTTCTATGGACCCCTCTTGGGGGATCGGGGTGGGAATGGATTGCAGAGGGATGGGAGTGGGATGTCAGTTCTCCACATAATTTTTTTTTTTTTTTTTTTTAAGATTTACTTATCCGGGCGCCTGGGTGGCTTAGTTAAGTGTCTGCCTTCGGCTCAGGTCATGATCCCAAGGTCCTGGGATTGAGCGCCGCATCAGGCTCCCTGCTTAGTGGGGAGTCTGCTTCTCCCTCTCCCTCTCTCTCTCTCAAATAAATAAATAAATCTTAAATAATAAGGATTTACTTATTTATTTGAGAGAGAAAGTGCACATAGGCCTGGGAGTAGGGCTCATGGGGCAGAGGGAGAGAGAAAGTCTCAAGCAGACTCCATGCAGAACGAGGAGCCTGACAAGGGCCTCGCCACCTGAGATCACGACCCAGGCCAAAACCCAAGAATCCCACACCCAATGGACTGCACCTCCCAGGCACCCTAGATCTTTTTTTAATATCGTTTTGCTTTTTTAAATTTGTGAATGCATAACTGATCCAAAAAAAATTTTTAGTATTAAACTACCACTTTTAAATACTAAATTACCACTCTTAAATACCTTTATATATATATTTTTAAGATTTTATTTATTTGAGAGAGAGACACAGCGAGAGAGGAAACACAAGCAGAGGGAGTGGGAGAGGGAGAAGCAGGCTTCCTGCCGAGCAGGGAGCCCGATGCAGGGCTGGATTCCAGGACCCCAGGATCATGACCTGAGCAGAAGACAGACACTTAACGACTGAGCCACCCAGGCGCCCCCTTAAATATCTTTAAATATTAAACTCCCACTGGAACTAGCCTTTCAGGTGTTGCTGGTCTTCGGTAGATACTAATCTCAGTTTGTGGTCTGCTTGGTTTGTCAGGAATCTACAGAAATCCCTCCCAGCTATTTGAGATGCTGCCCAAACCTGGGATCTATTACTTTCCCTGGGAAGTCAGTGCTGGCCAAGTTCCCGATGGGGGCACACTGAGAACATTTGGCAGGTGAGAATGGTTTTTTTCATATGGTGGAGGGATGTTTCAGGGCCTCCCACACACACACACCCACTAGAAAGAAAAAAAAAACCAATTAAAATGGTGTTATTATAAGTTTATCTAGGTTTCTTTTTTAAAGTTTTATTTTTTCAAGTAATCTCTACACCCAACGTGGGGCTTGAACTCACGACCCAAGATCAAGAGTTACACGCATCTCTGACTGAGCCAGTCAGGCGTCCCTTGTCAACGTATTTTTTAAATGCTAAAACATTAATTTGTTTTCATTGGAAAAAGGTAGACAGTCCATGAAAGTGTAAAGAAAGCAAGCAAAAATCACCTGTACTCCCACTCTCTGGACAGCCACTCTAACCTTCCGGTGATGAATTTAGACACGCTCATGTGTATGGATGCATATGACTGTGCAGATGGGTGTGTGTTCATACCACGTGTGTAGCATCATCAGGGAAATGCAAATTCAAACCACAAGGGGATACTTTTATACGCCCACTAGACTGGCTGAATTTAAAAAGACTTGAAACCAGATGCCAATGAGGGTGTGGAGCATCTGGAACTCCCAGACCCTCCCGGTGGGATGGAAAATGGCACAGCTACTTTGGAAAACAGCCTGCAGTTTCTTTAAAAGCTAAACATATACCTAACCGGGCCCCTGGCTGGCTCAGTCGGTAGAACATGCGACTCTCGATCTCAGGATTGTGAGTTTGGGCCACACGTTGGGTGTAGAGATCACTTTAAAAATGATAAATAAATAAAATCTTAAAAATAATGATAATAAAATAAAAATAAAGAAAATCTTAAAGAAAAAAAGAAAGAAAGAAACCAGGCCAAAAAAATTACATGTTGTATGGCTCCATTTATATAAAAGTTTAGAAAATGCAAAAAAAAAAAAAAAAATCTAGAGTGAAAAGAAAAAGCAGGCCAGTTGCATGCAAGGATTGCCTGGATGTGGCATGTTGGAGGATTGTGAAAATGCAAGAGAGAACTTTTCAGGGTGATGAAACGATGTCTTTGTTATTGACTGTGTGGACAGTTGCTCAAGTGTATGCAATGTCAAAGCATGTACTTTGAATATGTATGGTTTATTATATTTTAGTTATACCTAAGTAAAACCAGAGGGAAAAAAGCATATGTTACAGAATGTTAATAAGGAGAGCAAAAGGCCTGAACAGACATTTCACAAAAGAGGATATATGTTACCTGTAGCAGTTGTCCAAAAAGTAAACAATTTTGCATATGACAATTAAAAAATATACATACAGGGACGCCTGGGTGGCTCAGTCGTTAAGCATCTGCCTTCAGCTCAGGTCATGATCCCGGGGTCCTGAGATCAAGTCCCACATCGGGCTCCCTGTTCAGCGGGGAGCCTGCTTCTCCCTCTCACACTCCCCCTGCTTGTTTTCCCTCTCTCACTGTCAAATAAATAAATAAAAATCTTTAAAAATACATATATATATACATATCTGTACACACACAAATGGATAATAAGCGCATGAAAAGATCCTCTACATTGTTAGTGAGAGGTTAATGCAAATCAAAACCACAACAAGGGAGCCTGGGTGGTTCAGTTGGTTAAGCAGATGCCTTCTGCTCGTCATAATCCCAAAGTTCTGGAATCCAGCCCCCGCCCCCGCAGCTTCCTGCTCAGCAAGGAGCCTGCCTCTCCCTCGCCCTCTGCCCTCCCCTACCCGGCTTGTACCTGGTCTCTCTCACTCTCTCTCTTTCTCTCTCTCAAATAAATAAAATCTTAAAAAAAAAAAAAAACCAAAGAAACCCACCTCAATGATATGGTATTTTCCTGCCCTCTAGGACACTAGGATGGCTGAAATTAAAAAGACTGACCATACCAAGTCCTGGCCAGGATGTGGAGAGTCACTAGAACCCTCACACATTGCTGCTGGGAGCAGAAAATAGCACAATCGTTTTGAAAAACAATTTGGCAGTTTCTTTTAGAGTTGAACAGACAGGTTGACCGTATGACTTTACAATCCCACTTGGTATTTACCTAAGAGAAATGAAAATGTATGTCAGCAAAGAGATTGGTCTGCAAAAGTTCATACCAGTTTATTCATAATAGCCCAACCCTGGCTGGAAACTATACCAGCTGATGAATGGATTCACAAATCACGTTCAATCATTTCAACAGAGTACTACTGAACAGCAGAAGGAATAAACCACTGCTTTACCCAACGGTACAAATGAATCTCCAAACCGTCATGCAGAGTGAAAGAAGCTAGACACAAAAGAGGACATGCAGTCGTGCCCCTATTTTTATGAGGTTCTTGAGTAAGAAAACATGCCTGTAGATCAGCGATTGCCTGGCGTGGGACGTGGGGAGCTTGACTGCAGACTAGTGGCCCAAGGGAACTTTTGGGGGTGATGGAAGTGGGCCACATCTTAATTCGGGTGCTGGTTACATCCGTGTGTACTTTTGTCAACACTCCTTAAACAGGTGCCTTGTAATGCAGGTAATTTATATCTTCACAATTTAGACTGAAAACCGTTTTTCCGACTTGTTGCTGCCATTTTTATTTCTCTGATCCGAGACCCATGGGTTTAGCGGCCTCCCAGAACCTTTTGAACTTTTTGTGTTTGTTCTGTTTGTGGACAGAACTGATCACACTTTCCCTGACCTGCAGGTTGTGCCTCTATGACATGACCCAGTCCCAAGTGACCCTGAGAGCTCAGCACGGATCTGACGAGCACCACATCCTGGTCTGCACCAAGTTGGTGGAGCCGTTCCAAGCCCAGGTGGACTCCCTGTACCTTGTCCTCGGAGAGCTCGAGCACCAGGGTAAGCCTGTGGCTTCATGTTCCCTTTTCACGCTGGGTCCTGGGTGGGGCAGTCTTCAGTTAGGACTGGGCCTGGCTTCTGACCCTGCAGGGGTCCTTCACTGTGGTTAGCTTCCTTCCAGATCAGCCCCCAAGTTCAAGGACTCATGGAAATATACGCTCTCAGTGGACCTGCTCTAAGGGAAGTGCCAGGGGGAGAGAAATCGTTAATTTCTAAAGGCCGACCACATGCCAGGCCTGGTCCTACACTGTTTGCTTCAATCTTTCTGAATTTGCCAGATCTTAAACTGAGTCTTTTGTTGCTGTTCCATAGATGAAAAAACTAAGGCAAGGAGAGAATGGGGCTACAGTAACAGGCCAGGGAGTCAGAGTAAGAGAAATAGAAGGGAAGGAATCCCAGCAATCTGGGAGCATCCCTCTGGCATCAGGAGTTGCAGGATGCCGGGCTCCTTGGTGGCTCAGTCAGTTAAGCATCTGCCTTTGGCTCAGGTCATGATCCCAGGGTCCTGAGATCGCAGCCCATGTCGGGCTCCCTGCTTGGTGGGAAGCCTATTTCTCCCTCTCCCTGCCCCCCCTCCCCAACTTGTGTTCCCTCTCTCGCTGTCTGTCTCTCTGTGTCAAATAAATAAATAAAATATTTTTTAAAAAATCCTATAGTTAATATCCTCATGCACTATCTTTGTCCATTTTCTGATTATTTCTTCAGGATAATTTCCTAAAAGTAGAATTGCTCTATTGCAAGATGCAAACATTTATATTTCTTACTTTTACTGCCAACTTCATTTCTAAAAGTCATGGTGGATTTTTTTTCTAAGATTTTATTTATTTATTTGACAGAGAGAGACACAGCAAGAGAGGGAACACAAGCAGGGGGAGTATGAGAGGGAGAAGCAGGCTTCCCACTGAGCAGGGAGCCCAACTCGGGGCTCGATCCCAGGACCCTGAGATCATGACCTGAGCCAAAGTCAGACGCTTAATGACTGAGCCACCCAGGCGCCCCAGTCATGGTGGTTTTTAACTCTGGATGAAATGTGCTAAAAAAAAAAGTGTTTTTAGATGGTGTTTCTTTAATTATCTTTGATTTAATAAAAGTTAATCTTTATTCAGGCTTAAGCCTTTGAGCTAGCTCACATAGAGTTCCTGCCCTCGTAGTGATTTGAGAGAGGCCTCAGTAATGGGGGCAGGAATGGGTACAAAGGGCGTTTGCACAGTTGATTTCCACTTTGACTATAAGCCAGGACACTTGAGGCTTTCTCCTGTATCCCCCGCCCTGGAGTGCGTCCTGGGAGCTCCTGGGAGCCTACCGCCCAGTGTCTGGCCTGCTAAGGCCCAACTGCAAACGCAGAGAGGGGTTGAAACAAAGGTGGAACAGCAGGCCAGGACAAGAACAGGACCTGGAGGGGAGAGTTAGAATTCCTTGTGGGAAGAAGAATGGGAAAAAAAAACAAAACAAAACCCACAGAACTTTGTAAGTTCAACACATGTAATTATTTATATTTACTATTCAAGTCAAATGTGCACAAAAGCAGAATGGTAGAGTGGGCCTCCCTGTCCTCATCCCCAGATTTACCAGGGACCCACAGTCTGCTGTTGCTGAGTCTCCACTGCCTGCTTTTATTTGTTATTTATTTTGCCGGTGTCTTTTAGAGCAAATCTGACATCATTTCATTGCCCCATAAACACGTCATATGCCTCTACCGCTACCAACATCATACCCAACAAAACAGCTGTCCTCTGATAGAATCTATACCTTGTCGGTGTTCTCTCCCTTCCCCTCCATGGCTTTTTAAAATTGTTTAGTTCAGATCAGGATCCAAAGTCCATTTACTGCATTCGGCTTACATACCCCAAGTCTCTGTAAGAGTTCCCTCCATTTTTTCTTTTTTTTTTTTAAATGCTATTTATTAGAGAACTCGGGTCTGGAATTGGTTTATTGCTTCCTCTTGGTTGTACTAAACCTTCTTTCCCCTGCCTTTTTCTAAATGGACTGTAGGTCAGGGACAGCTCACAGTTGATGAGGAAAAGTTCTTTAGAGAAGAATCACAGTGCATAAATGCAAGAAATGTCAAAAGTCACCTCTTTAAAAGTCCTGATAAAATAATGAATCCAGGCAACCGTCCTTATCACTGGCCGCTCCCACCGCTCCTTCTGTCCACGAAAGCACGAAAGCACGGCAGGAACGCTGCACAGCAGGGATCAGCCAGCAACTCCTGGCCCTGGCCCAACGGCCACCACGGTGTGGAAGCAGATAGATCAGTGGGGACGCACCTGGAGGGCAGAGGCGTCAACACTTTCAAGTGTGCCCACACCCCCCAAACCCGAACCCGAATGATCAAGCCTCGGCTCTGGCAGCATTCTCCCTGGGCTCTGGCTACTTGACTGCTTGTCATTATTTTCATCACAATCTAAGTGTTTTTTTCTTTCTTAAAAAAAAACCTTTCCCCTAAATTTCCAATTTTTCAGTAAGACATGCTCATCGTTTGAAGCTGACACAAGGAAGGAAAGACAACGATGGGGAGGGAGGGGCAGAGTGTGGGCTGAGCGTGGAAGGGGCTGCTGATCCCTAGCCTGGAACATTCCTGCCTGGCTGCTTTCAAACCTCTGTGTGTCTTGTCCCGGTCAGGTCCTAAATCCGGTGGGGCCCAAACGTCAACTAGACACGGAGCCGTTGGGTGGCAAGGTTAGCAGCTCTGAGGACAGACTAGAGACCACCTAAAGTCACCTTTCTGGGGCCCCTGGCTGGCTCAGTCATAAGAGCATGTGAGTCTTGATCTTGGGGGTCGTGTGTTCGAGCCCCACATGGGGTGTAGAGATTACTTAAATAAATAAAACTTAAAAAGAAAAGCAAATAATGCCACCTTCTTGAAATTTGTGCACATAGCGAGCCGAGGAGGCCAAAAAAGGTGAAGAAACGCCTGCAGTGTCAGAATCTCACTGGCTCTGACACGTTCTTGGGGCAGTGTCCAAGAGCCCGAGGGCTTCCTGTCCGGGGTGGAGGTGTTGGGACACAGCCTTTCCTCAGTCCTGCTCCAGAGTCCCGAGGAGAAGTCCCAGGTTGCAGGTGATCTTGCTCACAGCAAGAGGCTGTCCTCCAGCCCTCGCTATAAATCCCATAAATCCTACCTGCCTGGTTGTCTTCTAGCTGACCGCTGTTCCCTGCCCTTACAAGCCTTCCTGTTGTATCTTCGGGAACTTTCTCTCCTCCCTGAAAGGCTCCTTTTTACACCTTCGCCTTCCCCGGGATGTGCCTGAAACCTGGCTCTTTCCCAGGACAGCCGTTCCCCTCCCGTCCCCACCTGGAGCCTGGTCAGCCTCCCCGCTCACACATGGCACAGGGCCCAGAGGTGGGCCCAGAAGCCTGCTGGCTGCTTGACTTTGCCATTCACACCTTTGCTCTTCTCTTCAGCCAACTGGTTCTGCCCCACTTCTGCTTCCCATGGCCACGGCCACGGCCACCCCTCTGCCACTCGGGACTGCAGCCGTGACTGCTGGTTCCTCTCCGCTGTGCAGCCCCATGGGACCCGTGCACCTTGGGCTCTTCCTCTTTCTCTTTCCTTCTCTCTTGTTCGCTTTTCTCCGCTCCAGCCAGGCCTCATGCCATGGCAACCCCTTTCCTGGCAGAAGTTTCCTTGCCTTCCATCACCGCTGCCTGACCAACTCCCAACCTCCGCCCTCTCAGGTCGCCCCCTGCCGACTGCTGATGGAGAAGGTTCACGCGCTTGGGTGGGGGGGGGCGGTTCCTAGCACAATTTCAAGGCCTCTCATGGCACTGGGCCCTTCTGTGTGTCCCGGTCCACCCCCTCCCACCATCCGAGGCAGCTGTTTCTGGCACTCGCCGGTCACAGGAGACCCCTACTTGATCACCTCCCCGCCCCTTTCAGCGTGGGTGACTGCCTTACCTCCTACGTCCCAGGTCCAACGGAGGCTGCAGCAGCAGCCCCTCCTAAAATTACCTGCGTCCACCCCTACCCGTGGCCCCTTTCTTCCCGCCTGGGAGGAAGAAGGGCCTGTCTTCCCTGTGGCCCTGTGCTGTGACTCACGGCCTGCCCTCCCACGGGGACTTTGCCCTTTCAACTGAGTCCTTAACCTGTTAACCACTGCCTCTCCCCTCTCAGGGTGTAAATCACTCAAGCTTCTTCTGTATTAAAATAATAACAATAGGGGCGCCTGGGTGGCTCAGTGGGTTAAAGCCTCTGCCTTCGGCTCAGGTCATGATCTCAGGGTCCCGGGATCGAGGCCCGCATCGGGCTCCCTGCTCTCTCTCTGCCTGCCTCTCTGCCTACTTGTGATCTGGTCTCTCTCTGTGTCAAATAAATAAATAAAATCTTAAAAAAATAAATAAAATAATAACAATAACAGCAGCCGCATCTTCTGCTCTGTATCGCTAGCTCGCTCTGACCCTCCTTCCCTGCTCGGGCAGACGTCCTAACAGAGGGTCTGTCCTTCCTGTCACCCTTCCCTCCTACCCATGCCTCCGCCCGCTGCATTCCCGCAACCCTTGTCATTCAGTCTCTCCCTTGCTCTGCGTTGGTCCCAATTTGCAAGAAATTCCCCTGAAGGACGCTCTTGCCGCCTTGTGTGTAGACTCTGTTCCCTCCTCCCTGCACTATTCCTTCAAACGCTGTTCCTTGCATCCCAGTTACAAGCACCTACAGATGGACTGACAGAATTGCCCGGTTCGTCCCTTGTGACAATCATATATCTTAAAGTCCCTTCCATGTTTAATAATGTTTTTCATTCACAGAGAGAAACAACATGTTCCTCAATATAGGGATTGCATTGAATGTGTAGATTGCTCTAGGGAGCATCTTATTTGGGGTCTTTTCTGGTTCCATACGAATTTTAGGATTATTTGTTCCATTTCCGGTCCTCAGTGTAAATCCAGGAGGGAGGGTTTCCCCACGCTGACGGGAGGAAAGAGCTGGTAGGCGTCATGTGCAGGTGGTTGGGTGGCTTAGTCAGTTAAGCGTTTGACTCTTTGTTTCGGCTCAGGTCATGATTTCGAGGTCATAAGAATGGGTCAAGCCCCACGTTGGGTATAGAGCCTACTTAAGAAAAAGAAAGAAAGAGGAAGGAAGGAAGGAAAGAACGAGAAAGAGAGGAAGGGAGGAAGGAAGGGAGGGAGGGAGGAAAAGAAAAGAAAGGAAAAGAAAAAAGAAAAGAGTCTAAATTAGGAGGGTGGCAAGGCATGATCTAACCAGAGAGTCTGTATCTCCCTCTGCTTCTCCCCTGCTCATGCACACTCTCTTTGTCTCTTAAATAAATAAATAAAATCTTTAAAATAAAATAAATAAATATTTTTAAAAGATTTATTTATTTATTTTTGAGAGAGAGAGAAGGCACGCATGAGCAAGGGGAGGGGCAGAGGGACACGCAGACTCCCCGCTGAGCAAGGAGTCTGATGTGGGACTCAATCCCAGGACCCTGGGATCATGGCCTGAGCTGAAGGCAGACATTTTTTTTTTTTTTTTACGATTTTTTCATTTATTTGACACAGAGAGAGAGAGATCAGATGACAAGTAGGCAGAGAGGCAGGCAGAGAGAGAGGAGGAAGCAGGCTCCCCGCTGAGCAGGGAGCCCGATGTGGGCCTCGATCCCAGGACCCTGAGACCATGACCTGAGCCGAAGGCAGAGGCTTTAACCCACTGAGCCACCCAGGCACCCCTGAAGGCAGACATTAACTGACTGAGTCCCCCAGGTGCCCCTAAATAAATCTTTTAAAAGAAAAAAGTTCTGTGCAATTAAGTCAAAAGAAGTTTTTCTTTTTAAATATTTGTTCTATTTTTTTTTAATTTTTATTTATTTTACAGAGAGAAAGAGAGATCACAAGTAGGCAGAGAGGCAGGCAGAGAGAGAGGAGGAAGCAGGCTCCCCGCTGAGAAGGGAGCCCGATGTGGGACTTGATCCCAGGACCCTGAGATCATGACTTGAGCCGAAGGCAGAGGCTTTAACCCACTGAGCCATCCAGGCGCCCTTAAATATTTGTTTTATTAGAGAGAGGGCAGGAGGGGCAGAGGGAGAGGGAGAGAGAGAATCTGAAGCAGACTGGCTGTTGAGTGAGGAGACCGACACAGGGCTCCAGAAAGAATTGACAGTCTCCACTGGTGGACAGATAGGGTAGTGTCACAGGCCCAGTCCTCTGTAGGCTGTGCAGTGTCCGGAGCCCAGCACTGGGGCCAACAGAGCCTAAGGACACAGAGGCAACCTCCTGTTTCAAACAAGTTCATCTTCCCCTTTTGAAGGCTGGGATCCAGACTGTCCAGCACTCTGAATTCTGCCCCCACACCATGTTAAATCAAAAAAGTGGTCTGGGGCTCCGGGCTGGCTCTGTCAGTAGAGTGTGCTACTCTTGATTTCAAGGCCGTGAGGTCAAGCCCCACATTGGGTGTAGAGCCTACTTTAAAAAAAAAAAGAAAGAAAAGAAAAAGAAAAATCTGCGTGCCTGAGTGGCTCTGTAAGTTAAGCGTCTGCCTTCAGCTCAGGTCATGATCCCAGAGTCCTGGGATCGAGCCCTACATCGGGCTCCCAGCTCAATGGGGAGTCTGCTTCTCCCTCTGCTTGTGGTCTCTCTCTCTCAAAATAAATAAATAAAATAATAAATGAGTAAATAGAAAGGAAAGAAGGAAAAGAAGGGAGGAAGAGAGGAAGAGAAAGAAAAGAAAAGGAAGGAAGGGAGAAAGAAAGAAAAAGAGAAAGGACGGAAGGAAGAAAGAAAAAGAGAAAGAGGTCTGGATTAGGAGGAAGGCAAGGCGTGACCCATCTAACCAAAGAGCCTGTATCTCAAAACCACATCAAAAGGAAACAGGTTGTCCTAGAATATTGAATGTGTTTGTTGACATGACCAGAGAACATGGATGAAAAAAAAGAAAAGAAAAAACTGGGGCACCTGGGTGCTCAGTCGGTTGAGCATCTGACTCTTGATCTCAGCTCAGGTCTTGATCTCAGGGTCATGAGTTGTGGTGCCTACTTTATTATTATTATTTTTATTTTTTAAGATTTTATTTTTTATTTGACAGAGGGAGATACAGCGCGAGAGAGAACACCAGCAGGGGGAGTGGGAGAGGGAGAAGCAGGCTTTCCTGCAGAGCAGGGAGCCCCATGAGGGGCTCCATCCCAGAACCCTGGGATCATGACCTGAGCCGAAAGCAGACCCTTAACGACTGAGCCACCCAGGTGCCCCAAGCCTACTTTAAAAAAAACACAAAAACCAAAAAACCAAAAAAACCTGTGGGCAGGCCCAGATGTCTTTTCTGCTTGACGTCACCTGTCACCTGCACATTGACAAATCTTTCCATCAGGTCAACACAGCATGTGCTAGAAGCACCCCCCAGCCCCTCGTCCAGGGTGGGGTGACTTGCCCCCACAAAGCCAAACTCTCCCCTTGGATTTACTAATTATGGGGTTCTCTTTGCCCCAATTTCCAATGCCAGTGGGGCCCACTTTGCAAGGGGGCCCTTCCCTTATTACAAATGGAGAAGTGGGATGGGGATTGAGACCCCTCTCAGCCCAGGGACTTGAGGCAGGGATCAAGATTACAAAGGACAGAGGTTGAGGGGGCAGCGGTCTGGCCCTTCCTCCATGGAGAAGTGGGATTTTCAGGCTATCCCCTAAGTTCCAGACACGTGCAATAGTGTGCGACAGGCCCACCGTTCTGAGGCCCGAGTAGAGAAAAATTACCAGTATCCCGGATCCTTCAAACTCATCCTGAGGGCAGGTCTGGGGGAAACAGCTGGAATGCATTCAGGGCGTTGCTGACACGGGGGTCGGTCCCTGCTAGTGCCTTGTGCCTGTGTCTTTCAGATGGAGGCTCCGTGGTGAAGGCCCGGGTGCTGACCTGTGTGGAAGGAATGAATCTACCCTTGTTAGAACAAGCTGTCCGGGAGCAGAGGCGGTACCAGCAAGAGAGGGACAGCGGCCAGTAGCAAAGGGCAGTTCCTGGCAACCGTCCCCCCCAGCCTGCTCCTGAGGCCAAGGCCACTGGAGATTCCTGAGCAGAGAAGATGCAGAACCTTCCCTGGAGCGACACCCTTTTTCTGGGGCCTCAGAAAGAGGAGGGGTTGTTAATTTGGGTTGTTCCAGACAGACAGACACACACACACACACACACCCAGACCAGGAGCCTGTGGGAGCCTGAGCTGTGGGGTGCTGGGGGCTGAGCCTCGAGGTGGAATATGGAGGGTTCTGGAAGGTCCTCATGAATAAAGGCCCCAGTGGGGGGAGACCTTGCATTGTGTGCCTGTGGTGCAGCGCCGGCGGGGGCCAGGAGGGGGAGCCTTGGAGCAGGCAGCCTGCCAGCAGGGAGGCCCCAGGAGCACAGGGTTTCTGGTGAATTCTGGGCTGGGGTTTGTGGGAGGGGGGGCTAGGGGCCCCCAGGGCCTGGGTGGCGGGCTTAAGAAGCAGGGGGGCTGCCCCCACCGCAGTTCTGCCCTCAGAGGAGGCCGAGCGCCCCCAAGCAGTTGGGGCACAGCCCCTCACCCTGGCCGTGCGGCCTAAGGCAGGACTGTGGCTCTAGAAACCCTTCCTGACCCCTGACCTCTGTCCCGGGGCTGACTCCAGCCTCCCCGGGCCACCCTTCTGGGTAGCCTTGGCCCCCAGAGCCTGGGCCTGACGGGGCTGCGGCAGGGGCTCTGCTGAGAAGGTTGGGCCCTCCGGCGCCCCGTAGCCAGGCACCTTCCTGCCCGGGGCGGGGGGCGGGGGGGGGCCTGGAT
>LNAC01000251.1:1167993-1183131 GCA_002007465.1 Ailurus styani
GAATGCCCCAGGCGGCCTCTGTTTCCTGGGCAGCTCTGCGGCGATGGATGTGTTCCAGAAGGTAGAGAAGATCGGAGAGGGCACCTATGGGGTGGTGTATAAGGCCAAGAACAAGGAGACGGGGCAGCTAGTGGCCCTCAAGAAGATCAGGCTGGACTTGTGAGTGCCGCCACGGCCCCTGAGACCCCTGCCCGCGGCGACCCCCGTCCCTCACCCCGGGGCCTTACGCTCAGCTCCGCGTCTACGCGTGCCCCGGCGGGCACAGGGGGGGCAGCGCTCGCCGCCCTCAGCCCGGCCGTGCCGTGCCCCGGGCCCCCGGGGGCGTGAGGGTGTGCCGAGGGGCACGGGGCCCTGTTGCTGGGGCCAGGCCATTGCTTCGGGGCACGGAACACACGGGTGACTCCCTCGGGGCGGAAGTCCCCCCTCTTGGCTCCCGGCCTCCACTGCTGTCCCCTCCTTTCCTGCAGGGAAACGGAGGGGGTCCCCAGCACGGCCATCAGGGAGATCTCCCTGCTCAAAGAGCTTAAGCACCCCAACATCGTCAGGTGAGGTGGGGAAGGAGGCGGGGGGGCCGGGCCCGCTGGGGCGGGGGCGCCTTGTGACCCGTGTCCCCCGGCCAGGCTGCTGGACGTGGTGCACAGTGAGAAGAAGCTTTACCTGGTGTTTGAGTTCCTCAGCCAGGACCTGAAGAAGTACATGGACTCGGCCCCGGGCTCCGAGCTGCCCCTGCACTTGGTCAAGGTAGCGAGGGGAGGCCGGGGGAGGCCGGGGACGCGGGGCCCAGCCAGCCCGGCCCCCGCTCAGCCGGCTCCTTCCTCCGCTCGCTGGGGCAGAGCTACCTCTTCCAGCTGCTGCAGGGGGTGAATTTCTGCCACTCGCATCGGGTCATCCACCGGGACCTGAAGCCCCAGAATCTGCTCATCAATGAGCTGGGTGCCATCAAGCTGGCCGACTTCGGACTGGCTCGAGCCTTCGGGGTGCCCCTGCGCACCTTCACCCACGAGGTACTGCCGGACAGAGGGGAGGGGAAGAGGACAGCGAAGGGGCGTCACCGGAGCCGCCCCGACGGACGCCGCCTTCTTGCCCTCACAGGTGGTGACACTCTGGTATCGCGCCCCTGAGATCCTCCTGGGCAGCAAGTTCTATTCCACGGCTGTGGATGTCTGGAGCATTGGCTGCATCTTTGCGGAGATGGTAGAGGGAGGGACAGACGTGGCCACAGGGAGGCTACAGGCAGCGTCCTGCTGGGGTGGGGGTGGGACTCCGAGTCTCCTGTGAGAGGTGGACTCAGCGGTGTTTGGGACTGGCTACATGACTAAGGAAGCAAACCGTATTCCAGAAAAGGCCGGGATTCTTAGCACAGCCCTGGGAAGGATAGCTTATCTGGGGTTGGATTCTGCAGGAGGAGAGGGTGGACCAGACCCCACACCTCCTCTTTCTCGTTTCAGGTGACCCGCAGAGCTCTGTTTCCTGGTGACTCTGAGATTGACCAGCTCTTCCGAATCTTTCGGACCCTGGGGACACCCACTGAAGCCGTGTGGCCGGGGGTCACCCAGCTGCCCGACTACAAGGGCAGTTTCCCCAAGTGGACCAGGAAGGGGCTGGAGGAGATCGTGCCCAGTCTGGAACCAGAGGGCAAGGACCTGCTCACGGTAGGTACAAGTGGGAGGCCGTGGAGGGCAAGAGAGGCTGCTGCGCCCACCTGAGGTGTCTCTTTGTCAGCCAGCCCCTGGTGTCGCCCTAGCGCCCCCTGAGTCCAGCTGGTCTGTCTCTTCTGACCCCTGAACACAACTAGCTTGTCCCTGTCCCTGTGCATCTTGATCGTTCAACCTGGAGGCCCCTCCCCGGTTAAGCCCAGCATTCATGTGTCCTTTTAAAACTTCTTTCTTCTGGTTAGCTTTGTTTTTATGCTCTGATACTTACCCCCACTTTTTTTTTTTTTAAGATTTTATTTATTTGAGAGAGAGAGCAGGGGGGAGAAGGAGAAGCAGGTTCCCTGATGAGCAGGGAGCCCGACACGAGGCCGGATCCCAGGACCATGGGATCGTGAGCTGAGCCGGAGGCAGACGCTCAACTGAGTTACCCGCCCGATACTTACCCGTTTTCTGTGAGCTTCTGCAGGCAGGGAGCACGCCTCCTTCCGCAGTAGCTGCTCTTCATGTGAGGCTGTTTCCTGCTGCCTGGGCCCCTGTCACAGTCTGAGCTCCCCTGTCCTGTTGCACCCTCCAGACCCACTGGCCTGGCCCAGCCCCGACTGCCCACAGGCCTCAGGCAGAGCCATCCATTGCCCACAAAGACTCGGAGCCACATCGGTCTCTTTACTCTGGTGTTGGGCCAGAGGAAGGCAAGGCAGTATTTTCATCTTTCCAGCGGCCTGTGTATGTCTCCCAACCCAACGCCAGCAAGATGGCATAGGGCTCCAGCCCAGGCTCTTAGCACTCCGTCCGGGCTACTCCCAGGCAAGGGGTACTTCCACAGCCTAGCTGGAGCTTAGGGGCTCTGAGTTCCTAAGTATGCTCCCCAGACAGCTTTGGCCCTCTCCTTCCTGATACCTGGAGAGAAGCCTGTCTCCACCAGAAGTAGGCAGAGGCCAGGGAACCTCGAGCAGGAAGATGGACAGACTCAACCTCTAGTCTACAGAGACGGGGGTGACTTCCCAGGCCGGCCTGGAACGAGTTCCTTGTCCCCGGATTCCAGGAGGGGCCAGACCTGGCTGGCGAGCCGGGAGGCCATGGTGGCACGCAGTTGTAGTTTGAAGGCAGCTGCTCTGGGGCTTGGGGCTGGCCGTCTGGGGCCTGGACGCAACTCCTCTCCAGGCCTGGCCTCCCCAAGGCTCAGTCTCTTTCCTCCTCCTCCTCCCTCCACAGCAACTCTTGCAGTATGACCCCAGCCGGCGGATCTCAGCCAAGGCGGCCCTTGTGCATCCGTACTTCTCGTCCGCGGGGGCCTCCCCGGCCCCCCACCGGTGCGTGGTGGAGCAGTTCTGCCGCTGAGAAGCCGGAGCCTCCCAGCCTCTCTCCAGCCGTCACCCCCACTGCTTCCCCCTCCACTGCCCAAGAGAGAGAACTATCTGGGAGAAAGCAAAGCTCTGCGGAGTTGGGCCTCCGCCGCCAGAGGGCTGAGTTTGAGTTAGTTCTGCCCACAGGTTAGCGAGTTCCCGTGTTGCTGGTTGATTTGACGATGCCGTTTGGGAGCACGGAAGCTCCATGCACCAGGGGGGACGGGGATGTCAGAGACCGCGTCCCCTGGGTCTGGGACAGGAGCCGCCAAGGAGAGCGCGCAGCCGGCCCCAGCTGGCGGCAAGGTGGAACCAGACCCCACCGCCAAAAGGGTGCCCCCTGCTGATCATTATGGCTTTAAAATGTTTTTTGGGGCAAGAGTTGCATTCCAGTCCAAGTTATACAGGAAGCAAGGAAAGGGAGAGAGAGGACATTTCCCTGATTCCAGGGTGGGTGAGGGTGTGTGTGTGGCGGTTCTGAGTTGTTGTCTTGTACTTGGGATATACTTAACCTTCGTTTGTCTCTGGTTTTAAGAACAGGAAATAAAAGTGATGTATTTCCTGAGTTTTCCAGTGTTTTTCTCCTAAGGGGTTACCAGGGCCTTGCTGACAAGGGGGAGGTGGACAGAGGGCTGGAGACCGTTCCTGGCCTGAATGGAGAGACCCAGAACAGAGGCGGTGGGGAGAGGCTGTTTGTGATCTTTCTACGACCTGCCAACATAGACCCCTCAGAGTCAAGGGAGCTGAAGTCCCTGGAAGCACCTGTTCCCTTGGCAGGGCTGGTTGGGCGTGTCCACACCTCACCTGGGAAGGACCCCGAGCCACACGGTCCCTTGTGCTCGTGGCTCAGACAAATCAATTCTGCATTCCCAAACACGAACCAGACGCTGGGAGAATTCGTTTATTGGAAGCACTGCAGGGGCGGAGAGGAAACACAGATGTGCTGATCTTGGGGTCTGGGGATGGACTGGGCATCAGAGTTAGGGGAGGGAGCCCAACACCAAAAACTTTTGAGTAATAGCACCGCGATCAGACAGAGGGAAGGCCCGCCCCCTTGGATTAAGCTGCTCTGGGGTGAGGGGTGCCTGCGTCCCACTTCCCCCCCCATGCACACTCCCCACGACTCTCGGCCCCCTCAGCGCAGGCAGCGCAGCACCCGGGGGGAGGCGGGGCGGTAGCAGTGGTACCCCTCCAGCGCGGCGGGGAGCAGCAGCAGCCCGCTCAGGGGGTCTCTCCGGCAGCGCCCCATGGCCTCCTTGTAGCTCATCCGCTCCTTGGAGATGGGGTCTGTCAAATCCTTCTCATAGCTGGACTCCTCTTGCAGGAGCTGCGCCAGCTCTTCGCTGATCATTCCGGAGAGCACGGCCTGAGGGACAGGGATGCGGCCGGTCCTCTTGGGGTCGATGAGCCCCCCGGTCAGGTGCTGCGCCTGCAGGTGCGGGAGCACGCTCTCCTGCGGCATCCAGCCCTTCTGGATGGCCTCGCCCACCGACAGCCTCTTCTTGGTGACGGGATCCTCGATGCCGGTGAAGGCCTTCTGGGCATTGAGCAGCCTCTGAGTTGACGTGTTCTCGATCAGGCCCCTCTCCATGGCCTTGTGCACGGAGTAGCGCTCCCGGCTGAGCAGGTCCACGATGCCCCCCGTGGCCGCCTGGGCCTCCAGCAGCTTCTGCCCCGTGATGGGATCCAGCATGTTCTTGGCCACAGCCGTCCTGATGGTGCATTTGTTATCCGTGGTCGTGTCGTAGACGCCGGCGATGGGGAAGCTGTCATCACCAAGCCCGAGGGAGACGCCGGGAGAGAAGAAGCCGGGGCTCTGGGGGGCCGGGGAGGCGAGCGGGGACTTGGAGATGATGGAGCCAATGGAGAGTGAGGGGCAGGGCTTGGTCTCTCCGGCCACGAGCAGCGCGAACTCGGAGATGGGGAGCCGGCCGTCTCTGTAGAGGTGGTACTCCTCCTTGGAGATGCGCCGGCAGCGCAGGGCGGCCTCGATGGAGTACTGCTTCCCGCTCTTGCGGTCCAGGAGCACGGACTCCTCGCCACAGGGGCCCGAGGTGGTGACCTCCTCCCAGTCGCACTCGAGCTCCTGGAGCTGGAGGTACTGGCCGCGGTCGATGACGCCCCTCCGGTAGGCCTCGTACGGGGACATGTCCTTGCCAGTCTCGGGTTCGAGGATGGAGATCTTGGTGGAAAGGTTGGTCTCTCGCGTCTGGGTCTCCTGGCCGAGCTCCTCCCTGCTCACCCTGGTGTGGAGGTCCCGGAGGGTCCGCTCCTTCTCGTGGATCTGGTCCTTCTCACGGAGGATGGCCGCCTCCAGGTGCGAGCGCTCCTGGCCCCGCCGAGCCACCTCCTGCCGCTCGCTCTCGGTCTTCCTGTTCAGCAGCTCCGCCTCCTCCTGCAGCTGCAGCACTTTCTGCTGCTTCTGTCTCTCCAGCTCCCGCAGCTCCTGCTGCAGCTGCCTGCGCTCCTGGTCCGCCTGGTCCCGGGCCTTCTGGAGCTCGGCCTCCTCGCGGGCCCAGGTCCGGCCCAGCGCCTCGGCGCGCTCCAGCCGCTCCCGGAGCTGCCGCGCCTCCTCCTCCCGGCTCTGGCGGGCCGCGCGCTCCTTGCTGAGCTCCTCCCATGCCCGGGACCGCTCGCCCTCCAGCACCCGGTCCTTCTCCACCCTGATCACTTCCTTGTAGATGGTCTTCTCCTGGGACTTGGTGGTCTGCAGGACGTCGATCTGGACCCGCAGGGCCTTGCACTCTCGGTGCAGCTCTGTCACCTGGGCCTTCTCCTGGTCCAGGTCCTGCCGCAGGGCCTCCGCCGACCTCTCCAGAGCCGGGTCCTTCTCCAGCTGGACCACCTCCTCCATGATGATCTTCTCGTGCACCGCGGGGGGCCGCGCCTCGAGCTCCTGGATCCTCAAGGTCAGCCGCCGCAGCTCCCTCTCGGCGGCCAGCTTCTTGGTCCGGTCCTCCTGGAAGCTGAGCAGGCTCTCCTTCTCCTGCACGCTGGCCCGCAGCTGCTGCACCTCGCGCTCCAGCTGCCGCCGCCGGCCCGCCTCCTCGTCCAGGGTCCGGCTCAGCCGGCTGTGGTCGTCGCGGAGCTTCGGGTCCTTCTGGGTGACCACCACCTCCTGCACCACCACCTTCTCCTCGGGCCGCCTCCTCTCCAGCAGCAGGTACCGGCTCTGCAGCTCGTGGACCGTGTCCTCGGCGGCCCGCCTCTTCTGGGCGGCTTCTCGCACCTCCTGGCGCAGCCGCTCGGCCTCCTTCTCCAGGACCGGGTCCTTCTCGTGGCGCACCACCTCCTTGTTCACCGTCTTGGTCTCCACCTTGGACCGCTCCCGCTTCCACTCGTCGCGCTCCCCCTGCAGCCGGATGCGCTGCTCCTGGGCCCGCCCGCTGCCGTTGACCAGCTCGTTGAGCCGGGCCTTCAGGCGGTCGATCTCCCGCAGCACTTCGGGGCTCCGCTCGTGCTTCACCACCTCCTGCGTCACCTCCTTGTACTCCACGGCGGGCCGCCGGGCCCGGAGCGCCGCCAGCTCGGGCAGCAGCCGCTCCACCTCCTGCTCCACGCGGCTCCTCTGGCCGGCCGTCTCCTGCAGCCGGGCCCTGAGCCGCGCCGTCTCCTGCTGCGTCTCGGGGGCCACCTGGAAGGTCTCGAGCACGCGCTCCTGCAGCTCCACCTTGGGCTTCCGCTTCTCCGCCGCGCGCTGCGTGCCGCGCAGGGCCTCCAGCTCCTGCGCCAGCGTCGCGTTCTTGCTCCCGGCCGCCTCCAGGAGGCGCCTCAGCCTGGCCGCCTCTTCGAGAAGGCCTGGGTCCTGCTCCACCTTCTTCACCTCCTTCACAATCACCTTGGGCTCCACGGCGCCGATGGCGCGCTCCAGCTCTCCGATGCGAGCCTGCAGCTTGGCCGCCGCCTCGGCCGCCGCCTTCCTCCGCCTCGTGTCCTCCTCCACCTGCCGCCTCAGGGCCTGGGCTGCCTCGAGCATTTCCAGGTCCTTCTTCACCTGGACCACTTCCTTCACCACGACCTTCTCCTTCACGTCCGGCGCCTTCCGCTCCAGGGCCAGCAGCTCCTTCTTCAGCGCGTCCAGCCGGGCCGAGACGGCAGCGTTCTCCCCGCGCAGGTGCTGGATCTCGCCGCTGAGCTGGGCCGCCTGGCTCTCCAGGCCGGGGTCCCTCTCGATCTGGGTGACCTCCTTGGTCAGAAGGTGAGGCTGCATGGCCCTCCTCTTGCTCTCCAGCTGGACGACCTTCTGGGCCACCGCCTCCAGGTCCGCCTGCAGGCCGGCACGCTTCTTGCCTTCGTCTTCCAGCTGGGACTTCACCCTGGACAGGCTGCTCTCCAGCTGGGGGTCCCGGTAGAACTCCACCACCTCCTTCTCTTCCAGCCTCTCCAAGGGCCGCTGCGTCCTCAGCTGCAGCAGCTGGTTCCTCTGCGCCTCCAGCTCATGTTGCACCTGGGCTACCCGCTTCCTCTCCTCCTCCAGCTGGGACTTCAGGGCCTCCGACTCCCTCCCTGCTCGGGTGGGGCCCGCAGACCCCTGCTGTGCGTCATGGGTCACCTGGATGTCCTCACTGAGCTCCTTCTGCAGAGTGAGAGGAAGAAGGGAAGGGTACTGGAGCAGAGGGGGAGGAAGGGGATGCGCCCCATTTCCACCAGCCCCACCCCACCCTGAGATCAGAGACCCCTCCCTGCTTCCTGAGACTTCTGCTAGGTCCCGGGGGGGGGCGGTTCGGAGCTGCAGATCTGAGGTGCGTGGATGCAGGATTTTGAGAGGACCCCTCAGGCCCACGATGTTAGGATGCAAGGTAGTGTTTAGGCAGAGTTTGCACTAGAACATGTAAACAGGACCCGTCTCCTTTCCAAACATTTTCCCCTCCCCTTCCATCCAGGCTCCCGGATATGGGCCCCCGGTCCTCTGGGGGAATGCTGGGGTACTCCTCTGGGTGGGAGAAAGCTGGCAAGTCCCTCAGCCAGACATCAAGAGTCATAGAGGGCTTCTGTTCCCTGGTCCCCCAGGCATGGAGACCTAGGTGGCCTCTCGCCCGCTGTGGCCAGTCCTACCTAAGGCTGAAGACTTGGGGACTTTCTCCTGTCCTCACCAGTGGACTGCCCAGTGGTGGAGCTGTGACTGCCCTGAATGACCTCTCCAGGGCCTGACTCTGAGATGCATACCAGCCTGGAAGAGCCTCTGGGGGGACGATGGGAGGAGGTGGGGAGCTGCCCTCCACCCCGCTCAGGCCCCCGAGCCTGCCCTGGGGCTGCAGGCTGCAGGGTGAGGAGGAAGGGAAGAGGGGGCCAGGTCAACGAGCAGCCCGGGCCGCCTGCCACAGGGACGAAAGTGGTGTTGTCGCCATACCTTCTCCAGCATCTTTCTGGCAAACTCCAGCTGGTGCAGCTGTTGCTGGTGGGCAGCCGCGAGCTCGGTGTAGGCCTTTGTCAGGCTCTTCTCCTAGAGAGGCCAAAGGGAGGCCGAGGGAAGGCAGGGTCAGCTCCAGCCCTAGCGGCTGCAGAGCCGGTGCCGGGGGACGCCAAGCCCCACCGGCCTGTCCCATCTCACCTGCGCCTGGATGCTGTCCTGCAGGGGAGCCACTCGGGCTCTCTTGGGGGCTGACCCTGCCTGGGTGGTCTCCAGGGAGCAGCGGTAGGTGTCTGCCTGCAACTCATAGTCCTGGGCAGGGAGGGAAGGACAACAGGCTCTCGGTCAGTGGGCGCCGCTGGGGGTGGGAGAGCAGGGGCCTGGCAGAAGGAGGGAGGGGAGAGGAAGGGAAGTGCTCACCTGGAGAGCTGCCTGCAGGTCCTGGGAGAGGCGGGACACCAGGGCCCTGTCCTGCTCTCGGCCCCGGATCTCCTGTTGCAGCCTCTGCCAGGGAGGAAGTGAGAGTCAGGGAGGTCACACCACTCACCCTGCAGGGGCCTTGAGCGCTGCCAGCACCCCACACGGGCGGGCGGGAGGTCGCCTGGGAAACTGCCTTTCCAGCCATGATTCTCTCCAGGAATTCTTCCTTCCGCTCTTTGGCAGAATCCCTGCCTTCTGCCTAGTGCCCCTCTGACTCACGGTCCAGCAGGCCGAGGTTCTCACCCAGTGCTGTGCATCACGACCGCCTAGAGGGCCTGTTAAAACAGATTCAAGGCCCCGCCCCCAGAGTCTCTGGGCAGATCTGGCTCTGGGCCTGAGAATTTGCATGTCTAAGCGTCTCTGGGATGCTGGTGCAGCGGATCCAGGGACCACCCTCTGAGAACCACTGCTCTGTCCTAGTTGTTTTGAAGCTGCCCCTTTTATTCCCTTGGGGAACTTTGAAAAAAAAAAAAGTGCTGATGTTCTGGTCCCAGCAAATCCAATCTGATCCATCTGGAGTGGGGTTCAGACACTCTCATCCTCCTGCGGCCCCGGCCCTTGCCTTCCAGACCTCTCATCCTGTCCCTCCCTGTCCTGCCGTGGGCTCTCCACCAGAGCACTCACCCGCCTCATGGCCTGTGGTGCACCGGCCTCCCCCACCAGACTGTGGGCTGCCCGCGAGCCGGCCGTACCCACGGCCTCTGGTTCATGGCCAGTACAGAGCCAGGGACTGGCAAGGATGAGGAAAGGGATGCGGTAGGAGTTGGAACGTCCAGGAGCATGAAGCTCGCTGCCCACCTGAGAGCAGATGGAGACGGCCTGGCCAGGTGGAGCATTTAGGGTGGGGTAGGGGGTCGGTGGTCACCCCAAGGCCTGTGGTCTGAGCTCTGAGGGCTCTTAGAACACGGGCCACTAGGGGGCCACTGGCGTCCTCACCTTCTGCGCCTGCAGCTTGTAGGCGATCTGGCTGGGCCCCTCACTGGGCCGCACCTGCGGGCGGGGCAGGTGCTCGAGCCAGAAGCTCAGGTTGTCCCTGCAGTTCTTGAACTGCTGGTAGGTGAGGCTGACATCCTGCAACATCTTCTCCCTGAGGGAGCAGGAGGCCCGGAGCGGAGGTGAGCGCTGCCCTCTGGGGACAGGTGAGGGGTGCACAGAGGAGACTGGGGGGCTCCTCCCTCCCAGGGATGAGTCAGAAGGCCCGAGCGCCCCGCCGGGCTGATCCCCGCACTCTGGCCCTGTGTCGGAGCAGGGCGTTCAGGGACGGAGCAGACGGTCTCAGCCAGCGGGTAGGTGGGCTTACCCTGGGAGACGGCTACTGTTACTGTCCCGTTTTAGAGTTGAAGAAACCAGCCTCAGAGAGGCGAAGTCGCCAGTCCGAGGTCACACAGCTCAGCGGCAGCAGCCCCGAGCCCCGAGGGCCCAGCCACTCACCGCAGGTCCAGCTGGTCCCCCACAGCGTGGTAGCGGTCGGTGAGGGCCCTCGCCTGGCGCTGCTGGCGAGGCAGGTCTTGGCAGAACTCGTGGAAGTTGTTCTGCAGGGCGCTGCACGCATGCTCCGTGGCCTTCAGCTCCCGGTGCAGCCCCAGCACGCAGGCCTGCCGTTCCAGCAGCTCCCTCCGCAGGCGCTGGGAGAGGAGGGGACACGGTGCCATGCACCCTCGTGGTTCCACGAGTCGGCACGTGACACCCCCCTCCACCTGTGAATGCTTGGCAAGGCCATGCCCCGTCCCACCAGGAGGCCGCCCGACCCCTTACCTGCAGCTCGCTGATCCTGTCCTGCAGGGTGCCCGGGCCGGCGGGGATGGGGGCCTCCTGCGCCACGGTGGTCTCGAAGCCTCGGATGACCCTGTCCGCGTCCTGGATCTGGCGCTCCAGCCCCAGGGCAGCTCTGGCTCTGTCTCCAGGGCGCCCAAGGTCAGGCACTTCCTCAGCCACACCCCAGCAATGCCACCCAGCTGTCCCTTCCCCAGCCCCCGGGGCACTCACTTCTCCCCGTAGAGGTTGCAGAGAACCTGCATGTCGCTGTACTTGTTCTTGACACTGTTGAGGACCACGGGCAGGTGCAGAGCAGAGGGGCCCACGGGCCGGGTGGACAGAAATGCCTCACACTCCCGCTGGGCCGCCTCCTTCTCGGCTCCCAGGCCCTGCAGCTGCTGGGCTGTGCCCTGGGGCACGGAGGGGCAGGGTCAGAGGTCTCCTTCCTGCTGGGTCAACCCGACCCTGCCCGCCGGGCCTCAGAGTGTGGTGGGTGTGAGCCTGGGCGCAGGCCCCAGACCCGGGCACAGTCCTGGCCCCGAGAGCCCCGTGTGGATGACCGTGGGCCAGTCGGCCTGGCTGAGCCCCCGTCTCCTCATCTGAAGAATGATGGGAGGAGGCAGCATGACCCCGTGTCGCTGTGCTGCACAGAATGTCAGTTCCCTGCCCCGTCACCCCAGGTCAGGCAGCAAAGCCCTAGCTCTGTCCACGTGGGGTTATTCTGTTCCTTGTCATCCGCTCATCGGTTCCCTAAGCCATCGGTGCCGGCTCTGCCAGCACGGCCCGCCTGGCGGTCTCACTGGGCCTCCTGGGGCCCCACCCCGACATGGGAGATGCGGTGACTTCAAGACCCAAGGACGTATTTGGGGGCTGCCCCGTCCCCACGCAGTCACAACCAGCAACTTGCCGCCTCGGCCGTACAGGCCCAGCTCCCTGTGGGCCGCAGAGCCTCAGGCCGGAGGTGCTGTCCATGACTGCCCTCGGGCTCCTTCTGCCCCTGCCTCCCCCCTCCCCCCGTCTCCTCCCCGCGAGACTCCCTCAGAAGCACCCAGCATGCCAGCTCAGACTCGAGACCCAACCCACAACACCTCCCGCTCATCCTGCCCCGGCCTCTGACCCGGGAAATGCGGCGTCCTCACCCCGGCTGCACAAGACGGAGTGGGCAGCACGCTGCAGGGCGATGGGCCAGGGCATGACTCGGAAGTTTAGAAACCAAACCCAGAGGGTCTATTTGACTAGGAACCAGTCGGGAAGGCTGTAACCCAAACTGCACCCCCCCAGGTGTGGGGAGGGACACAGGAGGAGTTCGTTGTGATGGTGTTTACACACTGCCCCCTCGCCAGGGAGACGCCCCCACCTGCCTCCAGGAGAAATCCCCCCCAAAGGCGTTCAGGCTTCCTTGCTGCTCTTGGGACCCTCACCAGAAGGCCTCCCCAGGGTGGGCGACAGGGCCTTTACTCGGAGCCCTGCCCCTCTAGAACCTTCCCGGGCCTTAGTGCACTTCATCCGGATGAGTTGGCTATTACTGTGTTTTTGGTGATGAGGAAACCAAGGCCCAGAGAGGTTAAGTGACTTCCCAAGGTCACAGAGCTGGTCAGTGGGGGAGCCGGGACTTGAACCCTGGACTGTCCACTCCCTTCCTCTGCCTTGCGTCCCTGAGGCTGCTCCCACACTTGCTTCATCCTTAGGTCACGCACCCCCAGCGCAGACGGTTTCTTACCCCGCCGTCCTGGCTCACCCACCCACCTTGTGGCTTTGGATGCGGCCCTCCAGGTCCTCCAGGGGAGTCGCGCGGCTCAGCGGGGCCCGAGCCCGGGCCAGGACCTGCTTCTCCATCTGCTTCAGGTCTCCATCCAGCCGTGTCATCTGTGTCAGGAGCTTCTGGGCCTGAGGGTCTGCGGGGGCTGAGCCAGTGGGAGCTGGGGACAGAGGGTGCCATGAGGGTCCAGGGCCCACCTGCCTGAGGAGCAGCTCTCCCCTGGGTGCCCCCAGGGCGTCCTGTGGGGGGTAGGAAGGGAGAGGGACAGAGCGCAGGGCCTAACCAGGGGAGGGACGATGCTCGGGGCTTGCCGACCCGAGAGATGGAATCCCCCAGCAGAAGTCCCGAATCCAGGGCCACCCCCTGCCCATCGCACCCCCCGCCCCACAGTGGCCAACAAACCCCTCGAGTCCCCGGCCAGCCCTCAGTACCCTGCTGGCCGGTCTGGAAGGGCTGCGTAGTGCTGGCTGTCAGGTGACTCTGGACTGTGTCCAATTTCTGCTTCAGGGCCTGCAGCTCTGAGGCCAGCCTAGGACAAGGAGGAGATGGAAGTCTCTCCAGTGTCTCTGAGCCCCCCACCCCACCCCAGGAGTCACGGGTCCAGGAGAAAGCCAGGCAACGGCCTCAAACGCCACAGGCCCTGGTCTGGGCCCATAGCAGTCTGCCTCCTGCCCCTGAGGAATCCCAGGCAGACCCACTTGGAGGCTCTGGTCACGGCCTCAGGGTCCGGAGCTGGGATGCAGAAGCAGGCGGCTGGGGCACGTTTGGTCTCCCCACCTGGGCCTTGAACGACCCAGGTGTGCTGATCAGTGTTGTCCATCAGCAAATACCGCTCACCACGCAGCAGCTGCACCTGGGGGACAGGTGGGGAGGGGCTCATGGAGGCTTGGGGCAGGGGACAGGGAAGGAATGAAGCCCAAGATGGGGTAGGGGTGGGGATGGGCCAGAGGCAGGGCAGGGCTTGGAGAGGGGTGGGGCTGGGGCCGCGTGGGGATGGGTAGGAGTGTGGGGAGGGTGAGGCTGGAGGGGGCAGGGCTGGGGCTGGGCGGGCCAAGCTGGTACTTCTCCTGAGTCCCAGTCGCAGATGCTGTCCACGTGCAGGGGCTGCTGGGGCGGGGTCCTGCGCTGCTGCAGGGGCGCCACCTGCTGGCTCCGCTGCTGCAGGTCCTTAATGGTCTTCTCAGCGACAGCCAGCTGCTTCTTCTCTGCCTGTGGGGTCCCAGGCTGTCCTTGAGGCCCGCCCTGTACGACCCCCTCATGAGAGCCAGGGGTCTGGTCTTCATGGAGACAGAGTCTCTAAGTCAGGCAAGTAAAAGAAGCCCCTCCAGGGGGCCCAGGATTCTGGAATCTGCTGGTTGGGGTGGAGGGGCTGCCTAGCATCACTCAGGCCTCTGGAGTGAGGGCTGGTGGGGGTGCTCAGAGTTCTCCTGGGTGGTCTCTGTCACATTACAAGTGAGGAAGCAGGTCCAGGGTGGGGGAAGGGCTTGCTGGTAACAGAACGGCCCCCTCTTGCTGGAGCAGACCCCCTTCCCCTGCCCACCCCCCCACAGGATGGGCTCAGGGCAGGACTATGCCCCTGGAAAGGGTGAGGCCCAGATCCAGGGGCCAGCCCCAATCCCTGGAGTGGAATGCAGATGGCCTGGGTGGAGGGAGGGGCCCCTTTCACCTCCAGCTGCTGCAGCAGCTCTGTGGGAGCACCAGGGGGCGCCCCAGGGGCTGGGCTGTACTCGGTGTCCAGGCTGGAGTTCAGCTTTGCCAGGGTTTGGCTGACGGAGTCGGCCTCTTCCTGGAACTGAGGTCGTGGACAGTCAGGGGCAGAGCTCGGGGCAGCCCACTGCCCACCGACCCTGCAAGCCAGCCGAACATACATTGTCCCTGGCCCCGGCACTGTTGGCTTTCCAGGCCGTGGGGCCCTTTACACTGCATTTTGGGCTCGCTGAACTTGTTTTAGTTATAAAACACCTTGGCTTCTGTGCTTCCTGCCCAGGGGGCGGCGGGGCTCTCCTCACCGCAGCACCTGCAGTCGTCCTGGCTGGGACCGGGGCTGGGTGCCAGGGCGTCGGGGCTGGAGTGGGGGCTGGGGGCGCTCTCTATTTTTTTTTTAAAGATTTTATTTTTATTTATTTGTCAGAGAGAGAGGGAGAGAGCGCAAGCTGGCAGAGTGGCAGGTAGAGGCAGAGAGAGAAGCAGGCTCCCTGCTGAGTAAGGAGCCCGATGTGGGACTCGATCCCAGGACCCTGGGATCATGACCTGAAACAAAGGCAGCTGCCTAACCCACTGAGCCACCCGGGCGTCCCTGGGGGCGGTCTCTAAACAAACATCCCACAGCGGGTGACGCTACGAAATTCCCATCCGTGGGCGCGATTACGGTATGGTGATTATGTAGGAAAATATTTTTTAAAAAAGGAAGAAAAAAACTCTTTGGCTTTTGTCCCTCTCAAACATATGAAACATTTTGGGTGGAAATTACAAAAAAATAAAAAAAGTCCCTGTTGTGTACTCTGTCAATGTTTCTCAACCCTCTTTTCATTACCATCCCTTCTAAGGAGAATTTTTGGACATCTTTTCCTTAACCTCGCTACCAACTCTATAAAATTGTACTACTACTATGCCGTGTACCCTTCAGGGATGTGAATTGGTGACTTATGTTTAAAAAGAGTTAGTTGTTTTCTTCCCCCCTGAAGAACCCACCACCCCTGGGAGCCGTGTCACCGTGTGGCGTCCTCCAGGCCCCTCTGCGCCCCGGCCCGGGTCCCGGCGGCTGCCCGCCCGCCCGCCGTGGCCTCCCCTGCCTGG
>LNAC01000251.1:1188366-1266748 GCA_002007465.1 Ailurus styani
CAGCCCCCACTCCCCGCCTCCCCGCACCAGGCCCCCTGCCTCCATCTCTTGGCCTCAGTCCTGCCCACCCTGGGCCCAGGTTCCAAGGGTCACCCCAGCCCAAGCAGAGCCTTGAGGGCCAGAGTCACAGACAAAGAGCCAAGCGCCCCAGTCTCCCAGGCCCCTGGCCCCTCCGCATCCAGTATGTCGTCCGCAGAGCACCCCTACCCATGGCCCTCAGGCCCCCTGGACAATGCAGGAGCCCCCGGCCAGCCCTGGTCTCCTGCCAGGGCTGGAATTCCATCTGGGCTTGGGAGAGAGTCCACCCCACCACCACCCCCAGACTTTTGGCCTCGGGACATGAAATGCCAGCATAGGGCTGGTCCTGAATTCCAGGCTGCCATCTCCAGGAGGCTAGAGCACCTGGGCCTGGCACCACCCCTGCCCCAGTCTGCTGCCCCAGGCCCCGCTCACCGGCTGTGCTTGCTGGGGGAGCCCTTGGGAGAGCCCTTGGCCGGGGAGCCCTTAGGGGACCCCTTCCCCTGGGAGCCTTTGCTCAGACCCTTGAACATGGTCGTAAAGGCAGGTCCCGGCTCAGGCTGGGCTCGGCTGGTGCAGGCAGGTGGCGGGCGGCAGGCGTGTGTCCTCGCTGCTGCTTAGCTGGGCTCTGGTGAGGTGGGGCGGCCAGGCACGGGGAAGGCAGTTTCTGGGAGGCCCCTCCCCGCAGGTGAGGCAGCGAGCGAGCGCGGGCCGGGGCTGCCACACATGCACCCACACTGCCCACACTCGGCTGCTCCTGCACAACCAGTTTGGGAGGAAAGGGCACAGCCCAGAGGGCGGGGTGCCCGAGCCTGCCCGACTCCCAGAGAAGGTTTGGACTTGTTACACCCACACGCCCAGAGGGAAGCGGCGGAGATCACACCCCGACGGGGAAATAGCCAGGCCCAGGAGGGACGGGGCTGCAGACAGACAGAGGCCCGGCCTCAGAGCTCCGGCTGGGGTTAATAAGCACCTGCGGGCACACAGGGCACCCGGCTATCAGGCTATCGGGCACGCCCCCTCCCACAGCTCTCGCCCCAGCCCAGCAGCGGGGGGGGGGGGGGGGGNNGGGGGGGGGGGGGGGCGCTCCCCGGCAGCCCGGGCCAGCTGGCCTCTGCCCTGTGCCCTCCACCACCACGACGGGGCAGCCAGGGCATTCACCCTAGACACCGGCACAAGGTACACTTTAAAAGTGGGCACCACCCAGTCGGCTCCCCAGACGACCCTGCAGTCCCACTGCCTGATCTTCCTGGCTGGCTCAGTGTCATCCTGTCTGTGGCTCTGGGGTCCCCTGAAGAGTCTCAGGCCAGGTCCAGAGGGACTAGGACGCCCCCTAGGCCCCTCGCCCCAGGACCCCCAGCATTAGCCTCTGGGGACTGCTGAGCCTGGGGTCTGGCTGAGCCCCCTGGGAACGGAACCCACTGTACTTGGGTCTTGCTGCCTGCCTCTCCTCACTCGGTCCCCCAGAAGCGACCCCTGGTGGCTTTTCTGGAGTCAGATGGGGCGGTGGACTGTGGTGACAGTTTATTGGCCTCTTCCTCGCACTGAGTGCCAGGGAGGCCACCTTGGTGGCTGCCTTCCCTGCGGCGCCCCTATCTCCACACCCTCCTTGTACTGGCCCACCTGGAAGAATCCTTGTACGCTCAAGAGCCGTTCCCTGGAACCACTACGGTGTTGGTGGAGGGGGGCTGGACAAGTAGCAAAGGGGAGGGAAGCCGTTGTGCTGGCTTTGGAGCACCGGGATATCCTGGTAGGCCCAGCTGAGGGCACGGATCCCTGCAACTAGCGAGCACAGGGGGAGAGCTGAGACTGGCCACATGCCCCAGTGGCACGCAAGAGGCTGGAGTCCCTTTTGGCTGCGTCCCATGGCCAAGCCACTGAACCTGGTCCTGCAGAGGGGACACAGGAGTCACCCATCCTGGTGGGAGAGGGTCTGGGGGGGCAGCGGGGATGGGGAGGGCACCAGGGGGCCTTGAGAAGACAAGTAGCAACAGGGAAGCTGAGTGTTGATTGGGAGCTGGAGCCAGAGATGGAAGGCCAGGCCCAGAGGCCACGCAGCCCCTGCCCCAGCCCCTCCTCCACGTTACTGCTGGGTGACAATTTTCTCTGAACCAGTACTAGCAGGCCTGCAATCAACTGGCCTCAGAAAAGGGCCATTGTTTAAACAACTGCAGGAGCCAGGAGTCAGCCCTGAACGCTGGCCTCTCGTCTCCAACCAGAGAGCTCCTGTCCTCATCTTTGAGACTGGACGGCTGGTGCCAACGCCGAGGAGACCCAAGACGGGAGGCAGGAGACTGCGGCCCTCAGCCCACTGTCATGCCTCCTCGAGAATCTGGGCCCCTTCCTGGGAGGTGGTGGTCTTTGGAGGAAGGGGGTCTAGGGGGAAAAGCTGTCTAGACTCCAGCCCCGGGAAGCAGGAGCGGCCAGGGGAGCAGCCCCCACAAAGCTGAACAGGAGAGATGGATGCAGACCCCGGCTGAAGATGGCAGGAGGCAAAAGGCAGCCCGGCTAAGATCTGGAAGGGTCGAGCTTTGTCTCCTGTCTGCAGAAATAAATGAGTGCCACAGGAGGCTCTCACACGCCCCAGAGATTAGGGCTAACTGATCGACTGCAAGAAAAACGAGAGCTCAACTCCTGGCGTGACTGTCTAATGCCGAATCAAATCAGCCCCCAGCTCGGGCCTGACGTGCAGCCGGCAGCAACAGCCTGGTCCTAGTCAGATGGCAGGGACGGACCCCCAAGACCAAAGCACAGGAGCAGAGGGACAGAGGAGGGACAAAGAAAGAAGAGATGTGAGAAAGACAAGGGTCATTTAGGCCAGGATGGGACCGAGCCTCCGTGGAGACCCAGCCCCCTGCCTGCTAGGACTTCTCATCCCCGTGCCTGGAGCTGGCAGGGGGGCCAACGTGGGCCACTCACAGCTCATGGGGTGGGAGGCCAGAGCAGGTGAGCTGATCAGAACGGAAAGCCACCGAGCTCCCAATTCCAAGGCCGCCATGCCCGCAGGCAGCTAGGCAACAGGGTGGTAACTTGGAGAATGTGCCAGGGCTTAAGCTACCCACTCTCTCCTCCAGCTCTCGTGGCTCCTGCGGGGGACGCTCTCCCTGCTGAAGCAGATGGTGGCAATTCCTGAGTTTGCCCTGGGGAGCCATAACCAGCCATGCTCCCATATGCTCCTGGGTCAGGACAAGATTTGCCATCTCAGGAAATTACCCTCTGTTTGAAAAGCTCTGCCACCAGACCCTTGGAGCCGAGCTGGCTGATAACCTTTCCTGCCTCACCCTTCCTTTCCCTCCGGGAAGCAAAGGTGCCTCCACCAGCTGGGCCTGGAGAGGACGAGGGCTGGCGAGCAGGGGAGCCAGGGCTGACTCTCCTTCTGTCTGCAGGCGCCGAGGGAGGCAGAGCTGTGGTCCCAGGAACCTACAGGGTGGTCTGGAGGAGGCTCTCTGGGCTGTGAGTGTGCCTGCTAAAAACAAATGCTGACGGTCAGCCTGGAGAGAAGCAGGAGGAGACCACGGCTTGCCTAACTAGTGCAGAACAGGCCGGAAAAGGAGATGGTTATTCCTGTTGGGCCTTTTACAGGGAGCATCTAGAAGAAGCACTTCAAACCAACCAACCAACCAACCCTGCCTGTCGGGACATCAGGGTCCCCATGCTAGACGGTGAGACAGAGGATACGGGGTGACCTCAGGAGTCCTGACGTCCCAAGTCTGTCTGAGAGGACCAGGTCAAGGCGGTTGCCCTCTAGCAGTGATTCCCTTTCCCTAGCCTTGGGCCAAGCAGCCCACCCAGTCCAGGTGCAAGACCAGTGCTGGGGCAGCCGCATCTCTGGGCCACAGCGCGGCTTGTTGTAGCGCGCGGGGCCCCTGAGTGCCGGAAGTCTGCAGCTGCCCCACTCACTCGCGAGCTGCTGGGCCTCCATCTCTCCTGGAGCCCAAGGGCTCTGGGCCCTCCTGTGAAGTTCAGGTCTGCCAGCTGTGGCCAGACGATCACGGCGCTTGCAAGCTCAGCAGCGGGAGGGAGTCACCACGGCCCTACGGAAGCGGCAGGGGCGGACCTGCACCGAGCTCCGGTCACCGGTGGGAGGAAGGGAAAGGTTTATAAAACAAAACAAAAAGAACTAATAAGAGTCTTCGTAGCTGAGGGGCAACCCTTCCCAGTTAGTCTTTATGGCCAGGAAATTGGAAGCACACAGGGCAGCTCAGTGGACTCGCCTTGTTGTCCTGGTGACGCTGTTTAGACCCAGCGGGGCCTGGCTCGGGGAGGGGGGGCAGAGAAAGGCCGCAGGGGCACCGATGGAAGGGACAAGGCTGGGTGTCAGCGGAAGGGGCCCCTGCGCTCTTGGCTGCCTGGGCCCCACCAACTCCCTGCACAGCAGCCCCGCCTCCTGGACGCTGGGCTCCCACCTTCCCCTGCCCCCCGACACAGCTGCTCACTGTCGGGTTGTCAGGAGAGAGACTCCCCCAGCTCAGTCCTAGCCGGGCAGGAGCTCCTCCCACGAGGCCCCAGGTCCCAGGCAGGCCCCCGCGGCACTGGAGGGAGAAGCACGTGATCTAATGCAGGTGCTGTTGGGGGGGGGGCGCTGGGGTAAAGGGAAGGAAATTCCTATTTGTCAAGTGCCTCTTAGGGACTGAATAAGCCCTTCACACACTTTCCTTCTCATAGAGCAGCAGACGCCCCTTTTCTTTTCTTTTCTTTTTTTTTTAAAGATTTTATTTATTTATTTCACAGAGGGAGAGAGATCACAAGGAGGCAGAGAGGCAGGCAGAGAGAGAGAGGGGGTAGCAGGCTCCCCGCTGAGCAGGGAGCCCGATGCGGGCCTCGATCCCAGGACCCTGAGATCATGACCTGAGCCGAAAGCAGAGGCTTTAACCCACTGAGCCACCCAGGCGCCCCAGACGCCCCTTTTCCAGGTGAGGACCGCCACGCCCTCTCCATCGCACAGACGAGCCGGAGCTGACACCACAGCTTTCGGGGACCAGTCACCTGCCTGTTGTAACCGCCCTGCCTCTTGCCAGAAGACCCCTGGGAAAAGTTCAGCTGAACAGAAGGGATGTGGTTCCTTTCCAAGTGTGAGGAGTCACTGAACCACAGCCCGGGCATGAGGACACATATTGCAGTTAGTGGAGATGATGATACCATCTGCCAAAAATGGGGACTGCGGAGAAGCCAGGTTCCCCCTCCAACGTCACGGCCGAGGGGAACGCGGGGCTGCGCCTGCTCGGTGTCTCCCGCAGGTCTCAGCTCCAGCACAGAGCAGCTCATCAGACTGCTGGGCTGTCACAAACCTGCCCCCGAGCAAAAATAAAAAGCAAACCTTCGATCCTGAGATCACAGTCCCTTAATAGCTCAAAAAGGTCAGACAAAAGGTTCTCGCGAGTACTCCGTCGGTATTCGTTATCTGAGATCACATCTCCTCTAACTCACACCAACTAGTAACACTGCAGAGCCGCCCTGCACTGGGGGTGCGGAGGGCTGTGCTCGCCACTCGCGCAGTCCCGCCCGCGCCCTGCCTCTGACAGCTAACAGACCAACAGGCTAGATTCTTCCAGCTGCTGCTGTCAGGATGCAGGCAGCGTCCTCTTTGTCTCTCTGCTTTGGAACATCGATAAATTTTACAGCTCAACCTGGTTTCCATCTCTTATGTAGCAACAACTGTCTTAAAAATAAAATTAGAACCAATACATATTTTTGCTATCTTTGGGCGTTTTCCTAGACCTCTGAAGGGTCCGAGCTTGTTAAGTTTGGACAGCAACGTGCTGTTTAGAATTTTGTGATCGGCTGTGATCGGGTATTAATGATGCCAGGTGTGCCAAATCAGCACTCCCACAGCAAGGGCAGTGACCAGGCAGAGCGCAGCCCCTACCCCAGCAGTCCCCAGAGTCCAGCGTCCCCCCTAGAGGGGGTGAGGCCATCGCCCCAGCGGGAGGAGAGAGGGAGGAGAGATCGGGATGGTCTCCAGTCATGGGAGGAGGGAGGCACTGCCACCACAGGCTGTCACCTCCTGGCCATGGTGAAAGGCTCAGGTTGCCACCAAAGGAGATGGATCCAAGCCCGGCAGTGTTTCATGTCCAACAGGGGAATCCAAGAATTCTCAGCTTAAAGTTAAACCAGATAGTGCCCCGAAATGGCGCACACAGCAAGAAGAAAACACCCGTGAAACCAAACGGTCAGGGACCCTCCTGCCCTGGCGGCCTCACCACTCTGTTCTTCCAAACAGAACCAACCGGGTTAGAGGCCACTACTTGGCCAAATTATGTCTTTCAATCTGATGTTCAGCATTATCTCCTGGTAACTAAAGTTAGCTTTTCACCACTCATGTTTCTACAACTCAAGACCACCACCACTCAACAGACAAGAAAATAAAAACCAGGGCGCCTGGGGGGCTCAGTCCTTAAGTGTCTGCCTTCGGCTCAGGTCATGATCTCAGGGTCCTGGGATGGAGCCCCGCATCTGGTTCCCTGCTCAGCAGGAAGCCTCCTTCTCCCTCTCCCACTCCCCCTGCTTGTGTTCCCTCTCTCGCTGTCTGTCAAATAAAGAAATAAAATTAAAAAAAGAAAAAAGAAATAAAATAAAAACCACTAGCACGGCAGCTGTGAGGCAGGGCCTGAAGTGAGCTTCTCCTCCTTTCTGGGTCTGAGGAGACAAGCCTCTGGCAGGGTGCAAACCCGCTGAGCAAGCATAGCTCATCCTGCGGAGGCATGAGGGCCCCCACTGCAGGAACAAGCACGGGAAGCAGTGCGGGTACCCGCATCTATCCCTTACACCTCATGACCTCACTTCCGTTCCCTGGGAAGCAAGGACCGTGTGGCTGCTGGCATTTCGTTCTGTGAATCTACCCAGCAAAACGTGCTGGCCCAAGGGGCCCAGGGCTCGATTCTGAACCCATGGCTGGGGAGCTGCTTCCTGACCTGAGGACACGATGGGGTCCTGCTTTTGGCGCAGTCTCCCGTGACAGCCTGTTTAATGTCCAGGTATCCCATGTGAAGGGATGTGCAAGCTAACTAGAGACCTCAGCCCTGCCAGGGTTGTCTTCTTGTGTAAATACGTGCTCTTAATACTAAACATGTCTTGTTACGGCCTCACTGGCTGACCGCAGCCACTACTACTCAGAGCAGCTGCCAAGGACACCGGGAGGAAGGGAATTTCTAGCAGGGCCGCAAGAAAGGAAAAGCTTAGAAAAGGTCAATCAGAATGACTGACTCTGGATTCTGCCTCCTCACGGCTGCCGGCACTCTAAAGAGAGCAGGAGGGGTGGGAAGAGCCATGAGCAGGACAAAGGGAGGTCTTCCCAGATGAGGGCAGGAGACACCAGCTCAGACAGGCTGGAGGGCTGCTTGCATCGGGGCCTGCGGTTGGGGGCCTGGCCCAGCTGTGGCTGCGGCTGGTGGGCACAGAGAATGGGGCCAGGCAAGCACAGAACCTAGTCCATAGCCTGCTGCTGCCAAGCTGGGGAGTGGAGAGGAGGGTGAGGAAAAGCATAAAGACCCCCAGAGCTCCCTAGGACGTCAGGGACACGGCCCTAAGCCTTCAGGACCAAAATGCAAGACCTCCTGATCAGGCCATCTGTGCTGTTATCTCCAGAGGGTGGGAGGGTAACCCAGGACTTGTACAGCACAGATGATAAAACTTTCTATTTAAAACAAAATCGGGGGCACCTGGGTGGCTCAGTCCGTGGAACATCTGCCTTTGACTCAGGTCATGATTCCAGGGTCCTGGGAGAGAGCCCCGAGTCGGGTCCCTGCTCAATGCAGAGTCTGCTTCTCTCTTTCTCTCTCTAATAAATAAAATCTTAAAAAGAAAAAAATAATAAAATAAAATAAAAACAAAATCAGCTTCTTAAGGCTCTTTGAGCCAAAGGAAATCATGGGGAGATCACAATCTGGGCACCTAGAATCCTTGACAACAATCAGTCCTAAGAAGTCTGATTTGTCTTCCTGTCTTCTAACTTCTGGCAACTTCCCCTCTGCAGTTCCCCAAGAAAACAAAAGGCCTGGCCGTGCCCACAGTGGGTCCGGCTTGAAATACTGTTCTCCGGTCTTTAACCACCCAGCCTTCTCTTCAAGCTGCTCTAGTCAGCGCCGGGTTTGTGCCACACTGAAGCCAACATCTCCTGCGGTGGCTTCGCTTTCCTACGGGGCAAGGGAGTTTCCATCTCCAAAGGGATTCAGAGGTTTCAGATACACCTCATGTCTAAATCACTTTTTTTTTTTTTTTAAAGATTTTATTTATCTATTTGACAGAGAGAGATCACAAGTAGGGGGAGAGGCAGGCAGAGAGAGAGGAGGAAGCAGGCTCCCCACCGAGCAGGGAGCCCGATGCGGGCCTCGATCCCAGGACCCCGAGATCATGACCTGAGCCGAAGGCAGAGGCTTCAACCCACTGAGCCACCCAGGCGCCCTCTAAATCACTTTTATTGCTCACTTTCTTTCACTGCTTTTGGGACTTCTATCACTGATGCTATGACAGAAATACAAAAGGGTCACTAAGGGGAAAGAAAACGTTTAAAAAGGAAATTGGGGGAGGGAAGCCTGGGGGGCTCAGATGGTTAAGCGTCTGCCTTTGGCTCAGGTCATGATCTCCAGGTCCTGGGATCGAGCCCTGCACTGGTCTCCCAGCTCAGCAGGGAGTCTGCTTCTCCCTCTTCTTTGGCTTGTGCTGTCTCTCTCTAATGAATAAAATCTTAAAAAAAAAAAAAGAAAATTGGGGGCACCTGGCTGGCTCACTCTGTAGAGCACATGACTCTTGATCTCAGGATCATGCATCTCAGCCCCACATTAGGCATAGAGCTTACTTAAGAAAAAAAAAAGGAAATTTATTTAAATATAACCTATGGCATCTAAAAATTTCAGATTTAGAAAGTGCTTCTAACAAGAAAAAAGAAATGAAAAGAAAGTGCTTATAACACTCCTGTAACTGGCCTCAGACACACCCGAGCTGCCGTAAGTCAGGGGACACCTGACAGGACAGGATCGAGTGACAAGGCCCCTAGCAGGGCACTGGGACCAGATGTGAGTGAGAGCATGTAAAAAATGGGCACAGTCTCCAGCATCTTTGCCTTTTAATATAAGATATGTTTTCATCATTTCTGAGTGTAACACATTTCTTCTAAAAATAGAGCTCTTTGCTTGTTCTGAAACTTAACTTCCGCTTGGAGGTGACAGGGCATAAGGCTGACTGTAGTGGTGGGGCAACGTGCCAGTGGTTCCTGGTCACAGACTCTTCATGGGACTCTGGATGCTCACGGCAAGGAGGAGTCCACTTCAAATCCACAGTACTGAAGAAACACGACAGAAAGTTCCGAGCTCCCATCCACGCCTGCTGTGGACCCACCCGAGCACGGCTCCCATAGGCCACGGGGCCAGACGGCAGCGGCCCTTCCCCTAGGAGGTGCGGACAGAAGGATCCTGCACACGTCCACCAGAAGAAGGCAAGGGTCCCCTCCTAGCACACTGGTTAAAAATGGCAAGTGCACAAACACACAAGACATAGGGACGCAGGGCTGAGGATATTACGCTCCTGCCCTGGGCCAATGCAGACCTGGATTTAATATCATGGAACTTGCTGCAAGGTTTTCTCACAATACAGCTGAAGAGTGAGAATCTCCCCTTGCCCCCAAGAGGAGCCTGGTTAGCTCCTGAATCCAAAGATGCCCTTGATGTATCCAGTGAGGCCACTCTTGGTCTTCTGCTCCAACTTGTCCTCAAGAGGTGGGAAAGCCACATGGTTGAGGGCCAGGTCAAAGAACAAAGGCTTGCAGGGAATGGGCTGGAATCCTGGCGGGAAGTGCACGAGGTTGGCTTGCTTGGTGACAAGGGAAGGGTCCAGGCAGAATGTCTCAAACCGTTCGACCAGAGGCTAGGAGTCAAACCAAAGGCAGGAACCCAGGAGTTAGGCACAGACCACCAGTGGAACATTCACTACGTGCTGAGCACCCAGTTCAGAGCCTACGTGGACTATCTCACTCGATCCCCACAAACCTGCTACGAGGGTGCCGTCATGTCCCCATCTCATAGCTGAGAGTCACTGAAACCTGAAGAGGTTGAGAGGTGTTGGCCTGGACTGGGGCACAGGCGTACTGGACATCCCAGGCCAAGCTCCTAGCCAGCTGCGCTGCACAGCGCATGTTCCTAAGCTCCTTATCTGGGGTCATCTAGCTGACACGAACCAACCTTATATAGGCAGCTGCGAGGTCTCTGAGTAAAAGAAGGGTGTTTGCTTAGAAATGAAGGGTTCTCTGTTCTACAGCTGAGCACACAATTCTAATGAGTTACGAATTCTATTCTTTATTCCTCAAAAACCACAGCCCAGACATACCTTGTTGTCCTTGACTTGGGAGGAAGTCTCCGTTTGGTGGGAGTCGCTTGCATCTGAAAGTTGCACAGGGATTCAGTAAGAACAGGGACTTAACATGCTACAGTCACAAATGACACACGTTACAGGTATGGGTTCTAAATCCCAAAAGCAAAAGCAGCAACACGTGGGCAAGTCAGCCCTTTCCTTCCTGGGCAAAGTCTGCTAAGCAGGACAGACAAATAGACGATAAACCCCAGAAGCAAGGTCATCAGGCCAGTGGAGCTCCAACAGTTTAAGAAAAACACTGTTAGGGAGAAGGGACAGCGTAACTGGTTCTCTAAATTCTCCTCACAGGGGCGCGCAGGTGGCTCAGTCACTGGTCAAGCATCTGCCTTTGGCTCGGGTCATATGTCCCATGATCGAGCCCTGCATCGGGCTCCCCAGTCAGTGGGGTGTCTGCTTCTCCCTCTACCCTTCTTCTGCTCACTCGCTCACTCTCCCCATCTCTCGCTCTCTCTCTCAAATAAATAAGATCTTAAAAAATAAATAAGTAAATAAATTCTTCCACACAGTTTGATCCCTTCATGTGGCAGAAGTAGTGGCAGAAAAAAATAAAAATCTTACAGATGACCAGAGTAGGAGTGTAGACGGCGAAAGAGAGGAGGGATAGCAGTGAAGGAAATCTAGGAACTGTCAGCACAGAACAGGCGAGAGGCTCACCCAGGATTGCTGCGGCCTGCAGAGAACACTTTTCTGACCTCACTTGCGTGATGAGCTCTTGCACGTCGGGCAGGTCCTGTAACGATGCAGAAAACATGAACTCTCGAGCCAGAGCTGGGCCAGACAAGTGCACCAAACTAAGCTGAGCTAAGCGATCCCACTGGTATTTTCACAGGATTTTAGACTTTATAAACAGTTTATCCTACTAAAGAAAAACAAAAACCCAAAATCGCTAGCTTGGGCATCTGGTTAGCTCCATCAATAAAGCGTGTGACCCTTAATGTCAGGGTCGTGAGGTCAAGACCCACAGTGGGCATGGAGCCTACTTAAAACAAAAACAAAAACAGCACTAACTTAATTCAGACAGGAAAAGGATGCCTTAGCTTAAATAATAATGCCAGGAGATAGCAGTGAGGATAACAATATTAGTGAATAAGTACACCACACACTATATGCATATAGGCCAGGCGCCTTCCTAGCAGTTCACACAATTGCTAATTCCATTTTCATAAGGGCATTATTACTCTGTACTCTGCTTTACAGAGGAGGAGACTGAAGCACAGAGGGCCCCCGTGGCAGGCTGCAGTCTCTCAGCTGGCAAAATCTGGAAAGACCTGAATCCTCCTGCCTATTCTCAGACTTAGGTCAGACAGGGATTTGTAAATGCCTCTTCCTGACTCCTGGGATAGCCATCCACACAGTCTGCCTCCACATCCCAGGGCCGAGGACACCCCGTCATTACGCTGCCACCAGGCTGGTCACACACCCCCTCACCTACTCCTTTCCATCTCCACCTTCACTCGAGGACCTCCTCCTTCCGGCATGCAAGTCTGGGGCTTGACAAAACCTTAAGCTCTCTGAAGGCAGAAGCCTGGTGTGTATGTTACCCTGGAACCCAGTGCTGTTCTGAGGAACAGGCGAATGCCCAGGGAGCAGTGGCTCCCTTATCGGCCTGACCAAGGCAATCCCAGCTTGCCTTTCTAAATGGTCTCCACTAATAAATAAACATGCCTGGATTCCTTGGACCAGCTGGTGCGTCGATCCCTGTATCATCACAGTGGTTCACAGCTTAAAAAGCCAGTTGTCATTCAACAAGCAGTAAAATGAACGAAACCACCAGGTACTTTTCCATCAGCTTTGAGTTATACCCAAATTCCCTGGGGGTGGGGGGAAGGGGTGTTGCTAAAATGCCGATTTTGACTCAGCAGGCCTGGAGTAGGGCCTGGGAGTCTGCATTTCTAGCAAGTTCCCAAATGCTGCTGCTGGCGTAGGCACACTTCACAGGGAAAGGCTTCATCACTGCTTCTCAACTCAGCTGCACAGCACAATCACTGAGGGGCTTTACACAATCCCAGTGTGCACCCCAGACCCCACAGGGATTAGAACTAGAATCTTGGGGGGCGGGACTCAGTCATCTTTTAAAAATCTTCCCAGGTGAGGGGCGCCTGGGTGGCTCAGTCAGTTAAGCGGCTGCCTTCAGCTCAGGTCATGACCCCAGGGTCCTGGGGAGTCCCACATTGGGCTCCCCGCTCGGCGGAGAGCCTGCTTCTCCCTCTCCCTGCTGCTCTGCCTATCTATGCTCTTTACTTCTGTCAAATAAAAAATTAACACCTAAAAAAATAAAGCCTTCCTAGGCGACTGTAACACGGAGCTGAATCTGAGAACAGTGCTTCAGAATTATTCCGACGGGAGAATGGCTCTCCTTAGTACCTGAGCCCATCTCAGGCCTAGAGTGCAGCGGGGGTTACAGCTCCCCCCCGGCTCAGGGCCGCACCACACCCGTGGCTGGCCAGCACGACAGGCTTGAGGGGGCCTCACCGCACGGCTTCCCTGGGCTTGGGCGCAAGGAGCAGCAGCGCACCTTTAAGCTGTTCCTGAAGGCCCCCGCGTCAGAATTTACTTCATTTGCGTACTTCAGGACTCGGTCATACAGGACAAGGGCTTCGCTCCATTTCTTCACCAACACATAGGACTGAGCAATGAAAAAACACCTGGCAGAGAAGGGAAAGAGCCAGAGCATTCTAGAGCAACAATGACCCAAGATCAAGGCTTTCCTTGAAGTTCAGGCTCAATTTTAGGTTTGGAAACAGGCTTTTTAACCTCAGGATCACTGCAGGGAAGACCCCAACATTCTCTGTGCCCTAGCTTACCAGGCTACCCTCCCCTCTTCCCTGCACTGTGCACATCCCACATGGTAACAGACCCTCTGTCTTCTACTTACTGACTCTGAGCCTCCCAAAGGCACATGCTGGAAGCTGGGGCAGGCAGGGAGGAGGAAAGCTGCCTGGCCCAAACAGGAATCCCACCCACTGCCCACACGTCCAGCCAGCTCGCTTATCCCTGCTCACTTCTTTTTCAAAAACCCAACCCAAGAATCCACTTCCTAATGAAAACTGTTCCATGGGGGTCAACAGACCCTCAGGGCTGCTGGTTCCTGAAAGGACATGGGCCAGGAGGAGAACTAACCAGAGTGATGATGGGGCATGTTGGGGAGTCAGTGTGCTGGGGTGTGAGGTGGGGGGGGCGCGGGGAGGGAATTACACACCCAGCTCTATTTTGCCATTCTGTCCACACCCTTCTCTTGCTCCACACACTCTACCCCTGAGTTACAAATAACACGATTCATTTAAAACCAAAAACAAAAAATGGAGGTTTAGCTCTCTCCTAATTCAGTTCAGGTTCTACTCTGGTTCTGTTAACTAACACCTTTTCCTACACTTGTTCCTTCTCTGCCAGGAGGAAGGAGGGAAGAGGACGGAGAAGACCTTTAACATGTGCTCCCCCACCTCCCCCGCCTTATCCAAGGAGCAAATGAGGTGCACTGGAAATTCCCAGCCAGTACCTTTAGCAAAGACTTCCCCTGAACATGCTGGGCCGACCGTTCTGACCACAGGCAAGGTAAGCATGTAGCCAACAACCCAATCTTCTGGGGTCTGGTCCATGCTCCCAAGGCTTACATAAAGCCAGTGGGTAGCACAGGAGAGCCCCATCCGTGTCATGGGACCTTACCTGTAAGCCTTAAACACCAGTGTCTTGAGGCCTATCTCTTTCTGGAAGGCTCGGTCCTCCTCTAAGCCAGGAAGCTGGAGCGATTCCACCAGATTCTGCATGAGAGATGCAATAAGAAAACTCATGAAGAGCAGGCCTCAGACTGAGTTTTTGACGGGAGATGTTGTAAAAACACACACAGGCAAAAAAAGAGCCCAAGCCAGAAATAACGGGAAGGTCTGTGAGGAGTGGCTTGGCAGCAGCCACGCCAAGTGTCACCACCAACCCCTCTCTGTTACTAAAAGCCTGTTTGTCCTTTATGACTCCGCCCACACCTCACACCTCCTTCTGAGACTTCTCAGACGAAGTCAGCTAGAGGGGATCTCTTGGTCTGATCTTTCATTTCAGAGTGGCCCTTCATCTGGCATCTCCCATAGAGGCCTGGATGGTGTGCACGTGTCTCTCAATCTTACTCACTGACCAACTCCCAGTGGGCCAAGACAGTGTGGCCTCAGGTCTCAGGGGTCCCACAGCACGTGGGAGAGGACCTTGCATAGGTGAAGCGCTAGGTGAACCCCCGAGGGCCTACTGGTCTCCACACATCGACATACTGAGGCTCACACACTGCAGTGCGAGAACGAGGCCTCTCTTCCCGAGCCACTAATAGCTGCTGCTGGTCACAGCCCCTTCACTAAGCAAAGCTAGGTCATTCTGTGTCCAACACACGCAAAGGACAGGCTCCGGCTTCCCCAGTCCTCGAGGGTCACCTGTAGAATGATGTCATAGAGCCGGATGAGGTCCTGGGGTCGCGGGGAGCGCTTGCTTTCATCTTCCGGCTGCTGCTGCAGGGCCTTCTGCAGCCCCTTGGCCATGTTCTCATTCCGCCTGATGGCCGTTGACAGCTTGATGTAAGTCAGGTAGCTGGAATGTACCACACGTCAGCTCAGGTTATGCTCAGGGAAGCTGGCGTTCTGAGAAGAGCACTGGACCACAAGTTGGGACTGACCTAGGGGAAGGGCGTGGGGGCGAGGGCGTGTCACTCAGTGGGCCATTTGACCTGGGCCTCCGGCTCAAAGGGGCCCTCAATTCTGGCTGCTATTTGGTGGCAGATCTGCAGGGGGCCGGGATGGGACCTTCTGACGAAATCTGATTTCCCTCTGAATTATATCCTCTGTTTCTGTCTTGAAGAGCCACAAAGCTACTGACTTCAGAGGTGACTGTTAGTCCTTGAGATGATCCATGGATGGCAAGCCCGTTCCTGGAACAAGGATCAGTTAACTGCCTGGCCCACACTACAAGGATACTGAGCTCACACAACAGCTGCTCCTACTCATCTCATGACCTTCTCTTCTCAGAAAATACTAAGGGCTGATTTCCTTGGATGGTTATGTGTACGGAACACCTGTACATACCGGAGACTATGCCTGCTTATTTTAACTGTACCACCTGGAAAATCTCTTTTAATATCTGGGGATAAAAATATAGTAACAACTGCAACGTCTGTTTAAAAAGCGATGGGGCTCTAGATCTCCATCCTACTCTGGTAGAAGACTGGAGGCATCCTTGGGAGAAGATACAGCCCGGGAACAGCTACATACGCATAGTTGAGGTCAGGGCTCCCCAGTGAACACTGGGGATTAAGAGACTGTCAGGTCCTAGGTGCTGGCCCCCTTGCCTTCTACTCGGCTTCTAGAATAAGAGCTGCTGGTACATCCCGGGGATCTGCCCTGCCCAAGAAAGGGCCCTCCAAGATGTTGGAGTTAGGTTCCTGGGTAGAAGGGCAGAAGCAGAACACCTCCAGTGAAGCCCACAGTTGATGAGCCCCACCCACGAGTGCAGAGTCCCCACCACACAAGCCAAATTCTTTAACAGGAGTAGATGTCGATGAATCACCAGTTAAAAAAACATCTAACAAGACAGAAGAGACCAAAATCAGGGGGTGGAGGTGGGGGAAAAGCAACTTGGAAGAATCAGACTTTGCAAGAAGAAAATTTCAGAAAACTATTATTATTATTTTTTAAAGATTTTATTTATTTATTTCACAGAGGGAGAGAGATCACAAGGAGGCAGAGAGGCAGGCAGAGAGAGAGAGAGGGGGAAGCAGGCTCCCCGCTGAGCAGGGAGCCCGATGCGGGCCTCGATCCCAGGACCCTGAGATCATTACCTGAGCCGAAAGCAGAGGCTTTAACCCACTGAGCCACCCAGGCGCCCCAGAAAACTATTATTAATAACCTCAGAGAGGGAAGACTTTCTGGTCATAAGCTTAGAATGAGAAACTTTTACAAAATCAGTATTTAGGGGCACCTGGGTGGTTCAGTAAGTTAAGTATCTGCCTTTGGCTCAGGTCATGATCCCAGGGTGCTGGGATCAAGCCCCAAGTCAAGCTCCCTGCTCAGCGGGGAGTCTGCTTCTCCCTCTGCCCCTCCATCTGCTTGCAGTCTCTGTCTCTCTCAAATAAAAAAAAATCTTAAAAAGAAAATCTATATTCAAAGAACACGCACAAACCCTTAGAAATTAAAATGGTACACGAAATGAGAAGGCCTATGAGGAAGTCAGCTGGGAGGTCAGGAAGAATCAGGGTGGAGAGTGGGAGCAGAGGAGGAGTGAGGGCTATCCTGGGAAGTGGTACAAAATTCCTAAATCCAAAAATCAGTAGGTAGGAACACACACATGTCATTTGGACACATAGAGGTGAATACCAAGAAAATCTGTTTAAAGAATTAAAAGTGGCTGCTTTGAAGAAGTGGGACAGAAAGGTCAGGAGATGGGATTTTCCTGAAGCTTTTCAGAAAAAGGAGATTCTCCAAATATTATTTAGATCATTAGAGGAATGTAGATACCTCTTCAGGAAGTTTTATTAAAGTACAAGAGCCACCTGATTCCTGCTGTCAAACTGTCAAAGCTGGGCTCCAGTTCTTTTTTTTTTTTTTTTAAGATTTTTAAAATTTACTTATATGACAGAGAGAGAGAGAGAGAGAGAGCATGAGTGCACATGCAAAAGTAGGCGGAGGAGCAGGCCGAGGGAAAGGGAGAAGCAGGCTCCCCACTGAGCAGACAGCCTGATGTGGGGCTCGATCACAGGACCCCAGGACCCCAGGATCATGACCTGAGCCAAAGGCAGATACTTAACTGACTGAGCCCCCCAGGCGCCCCTGGCCTCTAGCTCCTAACTGAAACTCATGACCTGGATTCCAGCTAGATGTGAAGGCAGGAGGCAGAATCCGAGAGCATGGGGGCATCACAGTTGGAAGGTTTTCTGAGCCCTGTTAAAGCTCTCAGGGTCTTTTCAAGGTTAGGAAGTTGGATCGACTCCTGATTCTGACTCTCTGTGGCTGTTAACTACAAAAATGTCTCTTAACCTCCTGGGCCTCAACTTTCTCACAGGACTGCTGGATACTAGACATCAAATGGCCATTGTTACTTGATACCCCTCGGAGTCATCTGGCACTCAATTTGACATTCACGTAATATTGAATTCCCTAATGGAGATTGAGGTACGGCGAAGTGTTTTTACCAAAAAGGGAAGGGTTAAGGGAATGGCTGAAAATAGTGCCAGGTTCACAAAAAGTTATAAGCAGTAACTAAGCAATGAAGATTTCAAGGTCACATGGGGTAGACAATCTAATGAGAGGTGTTGTTTTCCCAAGTCATTTTTACTGCTCCCCACAAAGTTCCAAAACTATCACTCTTCCTTCCACCCCTCTTCGGGGTGAACAGAATGATCCACACCTTTAAAATGAAATTAAACTTGACAAGGTGATTTAAAAATGTCCATGAAAGAGCAAAGGGACAGTAAGAGTCCAGCTGCCAGGAAAAAACCTGCTGGGGGACTTGCTCCACCAGACACCAAGACTCAAGGCAAAGGCATTCACTGTGCTGGTGCAAGTACAGAAAGTAAATCAGCAGAGCCAAGAGCGTCCAGAAAAGACCACACAAGGAGAAGATGGGCTGCATGCTGGACGGAGCAGGCACTGCAGGTGAATGGGGAAAGGCTGGTGGAGTCCGTAAACAGCACTGGAACAATCCATCAGCCTCGTGCAAAAAGGTGAAGCAGATCCTTATACCACGCTCAAAAACAAACTCCAGATAGAATCAAACTGGAGTTGAAACAGAACTTAAATGTAAAAGGGATGAAATAAAACATGGGAAACCCAGAGGAGAATAACTTTCGGAGCCTGGCACCAGAGGGCAGTTACCTCTAGAAGAGAGAAGAATAACCAGGGTGGGGCCATGGGGAGCGTCAAAGGCACTAGTTGCGTTCTCACTCTTGATGTACAAAATTTAAAATTATATGGATAATAGAGTAACATACAAAGACAACAAATGCAGTAACATACAAATAGAAAACATACAAATAACATACAAACATGTACTCCTGTATGATAAAACACGCATATGTACATTAGTGTTATTTGCTATACGATAAATCAAAAATTAAAACGTATGTAAACATTATACATACTCTTTCATTCCAAGGGTATATTTTACTACAGTGTTAAATAGTAAAAAAATTATAGCTCTTACCTGTGCAGGTACTGAAGGTTAGATACCTTTCCCGACTCCCCTTCAAGGGTATAATCTCTCTGTTTCTATGGAAAGCAATAAAGGTAAAGATAAAACAGATGATCCTATCCTTGGCTATGACCACCTCATGCCACAGTGTGGTCCCCAAAGTACCCGGGAACACAGGCACAGACCCTAGTAAATCAGGGGTCCTAAAATATCAAAGATCTCCTGGGAATATTCTAGAACAAGGCCACTCAGTTGTCACCAGCATCTAAAAACTGGACTTAAGCAGGAGAGTTCAGAGTGACGGCCAGTCAGGCTTCCTCTCCACTGTTCACGCCCACGTCCAGACCCAAAGCATGAACAGCAGACAGTCCATGGCCCATGGTGCCATTTTAGGGTTTGTGCCTTAGACCCAAATTCTGAGATCCAACCCCTTAGGCTGTCGGCTCAGCCTTTTGTGGTTGGCTGAACAATGGCTCCTAAAGATGCACAGGTCCTAATTCCAGGACTTGTGAAGGTGTTACCTCACACAGTAAGAGTCTGGATGAAGTTAAGGATCTCTTAATTAGCCTGGGTTATCCAGGTGGGACCAGTATAATTACAGGTTCCTTCTAAGATGGAGGCAGGAGGGCTGGTGACAGAGAGAAGGTATTGGGACTGAAGCAGAGGTCAGAGAGGAGTGCAGGCACTAAGCTGCTGGCTCTGGACATGGAGAAGGGGGCCATAAGGCAAGAGGTATAGGCGGCCTCTAGAAGTTGGAAAATGCATTCTCTGGAATGCTAGAAATGGATTCCTCCCTTAGAACTTCCAAAGGAAGGGCACCTTGGTGGTTCAGTCGATTAAGCATCTGCGTCTTGGTTTTGGCTCAGGTCCTGATCTCAGGGTTGTGGAATCCAGCCACAAGTTGGGCTCCACGCTTAGCATGGAGTCGGCTTGAGAGTCTTTCCCCCTTCCTTAGCCCCTCCCGCTGCTGACGCTCCCCCCACTTAAAATAAATAAAATCTTAAAAAAACAAAAACAAAACAAAAAACCCTTCCAAACGAATGCAGCCCTATGAACCTTTTTTTAGATTAACAACCACCTGAAGTTTTGAGAGAATAAATCCATATTGTTTTAAGCCACTGAGTTTGTGGTAATGTTACAGCAGCCATAGGAGAACCTAAGACACCTTGGCATCACCATCTTTATTATACTCTGTGAGGTGTCCCTGTAACTGCTGTTAGTTCAAGGTGGATGATGGAGGGCAGGGCTCTATATGTACCTGTTAAGTGGATGAAGAGAAGTATAATATACAAAGGCAGCTTGACAGGAAAAGGAAATGGGACTACAGCTTAACAGATTATTTATCGAATGTTTTATACTCAAGGCACCAGGGGGAGATGCTAAACTATGTAGCTGCTTTTAATATGCTTATAATCATGGGAAAGAAACCCAGAAAAATAAATATAAGACAATATACAAAATGTTAAAAAGCAATTCTTGATTAGCTACCAAACAAAAATTACAGACACAAGTACCAGATATTTAGAAATGGGGAGGTGCTGGGTGGGGGTGCTGGCAGGCTTCTCTGGGATGAACTATGAGCTGGACACTGAACATCAGACAAGGGAGAACAGTGGAGGAGTGCACGGGGGTGGGAAAGGCATAGGAACAAGACGGTGAGTACAGCAGCTTGAGGTGGAGGACCCGGGGTGGAGGGGGGCGGACAGCAAAGTACGATCTAGAAACAGACACCAGTTCATAGAGTTGGAACTGAACTGCACTTGCTAAACCAATGGGCTCTCCAGCAGGGTGCACACAACCCAGAGTGTGGTAAAAGAAGAAAATCAGAACTTCTATTTTTCTCATTTCTATTGAATGATAACGTATACAATTCACAAATAAACATATCAGAAGTACACGCTCAATTTTACTTATGGGGTGCATTATCATAAAGTTTGAAGCCCCCTGCTCTAGACCCGGGAGATGGGATCTAGAAAGGTCCGGCGTTTGCTGCTGGCAGGAAAGACCTCCAGAACTGAACCCCGACCAAGACGGGAAAAGCTGTCAGACTTCTGGGGCAGTCCAGGCAGAGGACAAAAGGCTAAAGAGAAATAGGGCAGCGGCGAGGGATGGAAAAGTGGAGAGATAAGTCAAAGGGAGAAAGAGACAAAGACAGTCCTGAGGTTTTCAGCCGAGATGCCTGAATGAATCATAGCAACATTAGAAAGAGGGAGCACTAGAAAAGTCCACCTGGAGCCATGAATTTTCGACTAAAAGCTTAACAGGTAATAAATGAACCCATTAGGAAGAACAGGATGGAGAGAAAATTCCTCAACCTGATGGAGTTCAGAGGCTTCTGTCATTTGTCAGCCCATCATTAGATCTAAAAATACCGAGGCTAAGAGTCTGTGCACTCAAGACCACTGCCCGCCCACCCCCACCCCCACCCGAACGAGACACACAGACTGAGAGGACCTCAGCCCGGAGCAAGAGCCAGTGGCCCAGCTGACAGTCCTACCTGATCCGGCTTGAGCTCTTCCCGAACGGCCTGGATGGCGTCCCGACACTCACTGAGCATGGATTCAAACAGACGCTCCTTGGTTTCTTCACTTTCAGCCTAAATAAAGGCAGTAAAAAATTTTCCTCTGAATCAAGCCACAGTATTCCAATGGGAGGAGGGCATAACTGTGCCTCGAATCCCCTCACTATACACAAACATGCACATCCGGCCAGAACACCCCAAATCAGAGATCATTTCAATTGTCACTAGTCTCCCCCAGGTGAGACTTTTCTTATAGGGTTATTCATTATTCATATGGAAATGGAATGATGTATGTACACACATGTATATAGTGAACGTACTGAAAAAGAATCTACTTAACTGATCCGAAACTATCAAACAACAGGTGCTTTAATTTTTTTTCCCATCCTAGAACTTTCTACTACTTTCCTGCACCATTTCATTTCCGCCTCTGCTCAGGACCTGCCCCTGACATCCCTGAAACACCGCCCAGGAGAACAAATGGTATCCAGCTCTACTGTGTGCCAGCAGGGCTACCCTTATGAACGAAACCCCAAAGACCTGCAGATCCTGGATTTCTTTCAGGTCCAAGCAAGTGAGTAATGTTACTAACCCATACCAAGTCAAAAATATATTTCTCCTAAGGATCATACAAAGCTCCCTTCTCCACAGAAATCGTGCACTTAGATATTCCCTGTGGCTACGCTGAGGTTGACAAACACTGCACAACAGTCTTTGCACAAGTTCAAGGGCGTCGCCCCTCTGCTAGCCTGCTGGGATAAGGGATAAGTGATTCATTGGTGGAGTACCTGCCAAACCACATTATCATTCTAAAGAATCTGACTGAGCAGGTGGGAGTGGTAACAGGCAGAAAGGAGATGAACTTGTGTTGCCAGCAGACCCACTGTGACATTAAAGCATCAGCACTCCATTACTATATTTGACTTTCCACAGAAACATCCAATCTGATCTCTTGACATTCAACTGACCTCTAAGACAGCCCAAAAGAAAACCCATTACTGCCCACTGCTTTAAGAGGTTGGTAGGGGCTTAAAGAAAAACCTTTTCTTCTCTTAAGAACTCTACTGTTTTTCCCAGGTTCCAGTGTAAGGGGAAAACAACTTCCTTATAAATTACGCAATATAAATCAAACATACTTTCCTACTTATATTGCCCTTCCTGTTGCTCACTAACTTAGAAAAAAATCAGGGCACAGTCATTCTATAAATCTCTCAAGGCAAACACAGCCACTATTAATTTACTGAAACAAACAGCATTGTCCAACAGAACTTTCTGTGATGGGGCACCTGCCTGACTCAATCCAGAAAAACATGCGACTCTCCATCTCCAGGTTGTGAGTTCAAGCCCCGTGCTGGGTATAGACATTACTTAAAAATAAAACATTAAAAAAAAAAAGACCTTTCTGTGATAATGGAAACACTCTCTAGCTGTCCTGTTCAGTACAGCAGTCATCAGCCACATATGGCTACTGAGCACTTGAAATTTTCATTAATTTAAGCGTAAACAGCCACAGATGTTCAAGTGTCTAGTGTACTCAACAGCACAGAGAAACACTTCACATAAAACACTGTTAAGCAGCACCTCAAGTTAGCAAGACTCTTTGTAATAACTGAGTCAAACTTGTTGGCCAAATGTTCTGAATACAAACCCTGTGGACTGGGGCAACCATGGAACAGCTAACAACTGGAACAGCTAACAACTTGAATCGGATCTGTGAACAGACTTGGCAGGTGTATGCGTGTGCGCACACACATGCACACCGGAGCCACACTGTTAGCAGGCAGGATGAGCTCATGCATCAGTTCGATATCTGGCAGATATGCCACCAACACCATTTTAAGAAGGGTGCAGTTCGACGTTTGGGGCAACGGGTATATAAAGTAAGAGAAGAGTGAACTTCATCTCGCCAGCTACACAGGATTTGTCTGCTCTCCTGTAGAGAGAATGCAGCTCAAAACAAACAAACAAACTAAAATGATGCAAAATGCTAACCCTCTTTACTGCCATGTGTTACGCTCTTCCCTCGGAACAAGGACACCTCCACTTCAAGGGGCAGAGGCTTTCCCGCTGCTCCCACAGAAGTCTCAGTTCCACCAGGAACTTCACAGAAGACTGAACCACATGCAGAAAAGAGCCCATCGGAAGGGAGGGCTTCAGTGAATTGGTTTTTCTGTCGCCCACACTGCCCAGTGACTCAGAGATCACTAATCTCTGCAGCAGAGCTTCTCCGGGTTCTCCTGGGCTGGGCAAAAAGTCTCCAAACGGGAAGCCTGAAATGTACTTTGCTACTACTTTCACTGCTATTTACATACCTATCTTGGAGGCTAAAAATCGTCCTGAAAAGGCAACGAACAAGAAACACCTCTCTACATGCAGAAGCAGGATTCCTCAGCATCTACATGCAGACGTCCCAAGTCAGCCCCAGAAACAGCAAGAACATGCTCCTAATAAACCCAAGTGGCAAACTCCCTGCATAAGAATTTGTGGTCTGCCTGCGCCTTTTTCCAGGTGTGCCTGTGAGACAGAGAAATCTGCAGCCGAGAAGTAATGTGTTACATGGACGGACCTCATAAATAAAAACAAATCCTAGATCAATTTGTATGAAACTTGGAACACCCCAGGATGCGCTTTTCGACAGCCTGAAGACGAGTCTCAAGGAACTGCACAGAGGAAAACCAGCTGCTGTGGGTCCTAAGGCAGAGACTCCTGCCCTTCCAAAGTTTCCAGATTGTTTTCACTTGTCTACAAAGACTGCTGGAAGGTGGCAGTGTGACTAAGAGACAGACGAGGCGAGTCTGACCGCATTCTCCACCACACCCGTAGGAGACCCAAGGGAATGGGAACCAAGCCTTCCCCAGGCCCCTAAGTTCCAGGAAACAGCACATGGAAATCTGGTAAAGGAGAATACAAACGTCACTTAAGGAACAGTTTTTGTTTTGTTTTGCTTTGCTTTTAAGAGAAGGACAAATGGTCTCCCTTTCACTCACACATTAAAGTATTAACTATAATCCAAGGAAAAGACTCATTAAACCTGTCATTTCTCTAAAAGAGAAATGCCTGACAACATCCTCACAAGGCAACCAACAGTGACAAGTCAGGTAGAATCAAGTATTAATAAAGCATAACAGAAACAAATTATAAAGTAAGGCAATTATTTAGCCCATGAAGACATAGAATCTGGCTCAGGAGACCAAGAATTTTGCAACTGGATTTTGGCAACTGATTAATTCCCTGCTCCAGTCTTTTCAGTCTAACACTTTATCTCCCTGAATTATTTCTTCCTTCTATGCTCTTCAGCAAACTACTGTTCCAGTATTTAAATGTCATAAAACCTCTACAAGCAAGCATAAACTGGGTCTACCAAATTCTTGCATTCCAGTCCCTAGAGGGGGGTGACACCAACACCCACTAGGTGAAGAAACATGAAGGGGCACCTGGCCGCCTCAGTCAGTGGACTATGCGACTCTTGATCTCTTGGTTGTGGGTTTGAACCCCATGCTGGGTGTGGAGGTGACTTTAAAATAAAATCTTTAAGAAAAAAAAAAAAAAAGAAACATTGAAACCAAGATCCCTGCATCTCCAAGGCACAGCTCTTGGTCCCAGGGCAGGGAACAAGTCCACATAATGAGAACGGGCAAGGAGGAGGAAATCTGTGTGACATCCAGCCAAATGAGCTGGTAACGGCACCAAGGGACACATGGTTCTTCCTGGGATTACCCTCAAATGGCCAAAGTGCATTTTCCCTAGTTAATAATCCATGGTTGATTCAATTCAATAGACATTTAATCAGCTACATTGCTAGACCTGACACCTAAGGATTTAACTTAACTTTATTTCATACTGTACTTGAATTATTTTACTTACCAGTTAGATTTGATAAATATGTGTGTATAGGACAGTAGGCACTGAACCGTTTTAATGTTAAAACCTTGTTGGCATTCCCTGGGATTGACACACATTTTGTTTGATCTACATCTTTTACATCCACCACATTACTTAAAGACCTCTGATACTCAGAAGTGCCCCCAATGTACTGTAAGATCCTTAACAACCAGAGACAACAGAAGGACTAACACTACACAACCTACCAACACTGAAATGATAAGGAAGTATTATAAACTTTATGTCAATACATTCACCAAGGTACATGAAATTAATAAATGCCTTTTAAAAATCAGACTCGGGCGCCTGGGTGGCTCAGTGGGTTAAAGCCTCTGCTTTCGGCTCAGGTCATGATCTCAGGGTCCTGGGATGGAGGCCCACATCGGGCTCTCTGCTCGGCAGGGAGCCTGCTTCCTCCACTCTCTCTGCCTCTCTGCCTACTTGTGATCTCTCTCTCTGTCAAATAAATACATACAAAAATAAAAAATAAAAAAAAATCAGACTCATCCAAATGACACAAGATGAAATAGAAAATGAGTAGCTCTTTATCTCATAAAGGAATTATATTTGTTTAAAACAAGCAAAAAAAAAAATGTTAAAAACCTTCCCGTAAATATCAAATCATTATGTTGTACATCTGAAACTAATGTTTTATGTCAATTATATCCCACCCTGCCCCCCACCAAAAAACACCAAAAAAACCCTTCCTACAAAGAAAACTCTAGGCCCAACAGTTTCACTGGTGAATTACAACAGTTGAGAAAGAAAAATACTGACATTACATAAACTCTTTCAGAAACGAAAAGGAAGGAAAATCTCCAAACTTGTTTTATGAGGTATATATAACCCTGATACCAAACCCTGTAAAAAAGACATTATAAGAAAATTATAGGCCACTTCCTCATGCAAATGGATGCAAAATTCTTAAATCTTAGCAAAGGAAATCCAGCAATGTATAAAAAGTACAGTAATATACCATAACCAAGTGGAGTCACCTCCATAAACAAGACTGACTTAACACTGCAAAGTAATCAATGTAATTCACTACAATAATAACCTTCAAATATTCTTCCCTCTTCAGCCTTTGAAAGATGTGAAACTGTCCTCATTATGGCTCCTTCTAAGCCTCTGCTTTCTTACAATCTTTACACATTCCACTGTAGCCTGTGGAACAGCAATTAAACACCCATCTGCTATTCCTGCTTAGCAAAGCCTTTTAATTTTCTTTCATCTCTTCACATATATCTGATAAATAATTAAGATTTGTAGAGATATTCAAAGCGTGGTCCTGGGACCAGCAGAATTAGCATTATTTGGGAGCTTATAAGAGAACCAAATTCGGAGCGCCTGGGTGGCTCAGTGGGTTAAAGGCTCTGCCTTCAGCTCAGGTCAGGATCTCAGGGTCCTGGGATTGAGCCCCGAATCGGGGTCCCTGCTCTGCGGAGAGCCTGCTTCTCCCTCTCCCTCTGCCTGCCGCTCTGCCGACTTGTGCTCTCTACCTCTTTCAAATAAATAAATAAAATCTTAAAAAAAAAAAAAGACTTTAAAAAATAATAATAAAAAAAAATTTAAAAAAGAGAGCAAAAATGACCTGAAGACCCAGAAGTCAACACTTCAAATATGCTAATGCTCGAATTTGAGAGTAAACCTTTTATTTTTTTTTTTAAAGATTTTATTTATTTATTTCACAGCGGGAGAGAGATCACAAGGAGGCAGAGAGGCAGGCAGAGAGAGGGGGTGGGGGGAAGCAGGCTCCCTGCCAAGCAGAGAGCCCGATGTGGGCCTCGATCCCAGGACCCTGAGATCATGACCTGAGCCGAAAGCAGAGGCTTTAACCCACTGAGCCACCCAGGCGCCCGAGAGTAATCCTTTTAAATATGTACACAAAGCTCACCTAGTCATCACATTATTGAAATGATCTTCAATTTTAAAAGCAATGGCTTCACATGCAGTTGTAAAATGCTTTTAGTTCATCTAATTTACTGCAAGCTGATTTTATAAATAAGGCAAAAAGATCTCCCCCGTGTGGGTTTTTATTTTCTAATTATGCATATAAAGCAGAAGAAAGATAATTCAAATAAAACACCACTATCCCTTTTCTTTCCACATGGAAAACTCTCCTACTCCCACTAATCTACTGAATTGGAGAAGATTCCCTGCCAAGGACTATTTGTTTCAATTAATTTTCTGCTCATTCAGTCTTTCCCAGGGGCCCAGGACTCTGCTTGTGTACCGTGTACTGTATTAAGTACGTTTACAGGGGCAACTGGGTGGCTCAGTGGGTTAAAGCCTCTGCCTTCGGCTCAGGTCATGATCTCAGGGTCCTGGGATCGAGGACCGCATTGGGCTCTCTGCTCGGTGGGGAGCCAGCTTCCCCTTCTCCCTCTGCCTGCCTCTCTGCCTGCTTGTGATCTCTCTCTCTCTCTCTCTCTCTAATAAATAAATAAATAAAATCTTAAAAAAAAAAGTAAGATTACATTAGCTATTCAATCAAAGCCAAGTAAAATGCTCCTGCTACTGCCCTCCTGATACGTGGAAAAGGTCAGGGAACATGAGATCTGGAGTCAAAAGGGCATGGTTTATAGGCAAGCACTCCCTTCTATCAGACGTGTATGGCTGTGGACAAGTTACGTGGTTTATCTCAGACCTGTTTTCCCATCTGTACAGTGAGAGTATCACCCACACCACAGAATTAAAAAGGTAAAAACAGAAAGCTTTAAGGCGCATATCTGGGACATTAAGGAGGACTGTTATCCTTCGCTGCTCGTCTCTGTGGAATCTCTGTCCAGGTGATCCCTGTTTTCTAAATTTTGTGAACTAATATGTAAGACCATGGAAAATCCCTACAACACGCAAAGAAAAACAGGATTCAAAATCAGACTGCAATGATTTCAACAAGTAAAAAAATACGTAACATCCCTTATGAACACTAGAAAGAATAAAAGGAAATCCAGTGTTGCCCCTGTTATCAGCACAAGGCAACATCAATGAAGGTATATAGGAAGTGAGACTTCAAACATTTTCATTTTCTCTAAACTTTAAGCTAAATAACTTTTTAAAATTAATAATGTTAGCTTTCCTTGCCCTTTATCTAATATACGTTTGTAGCCCCGTTCCCAAGGAGTCTCCCCCCCACTGAATCTGCCCTGTGGGTCTCCCCCAACCCCAACCACAGGCGGAACTCCTGTCCCACTGTTACTGACAGCAGCTCTTCTCTTCCAGAACATCCCACTGGGAAACAAAAGAATGAACCCAACCACATAAGTTCAAGGGCTGCTACGAGAATCACAGTCCAGAAGAGATACTACCATACAACTGTGCCAATGAAATGCTCTCCAGAAAAGCTTCTCGGTCTTTTAAAGAACAAACCAACTTACTAGTATTGCTCTTGTCTTCTGCTCTTTAAGTGAACTGAAAAGAAATGAGAGGACCAATACACAACCAGAGGCACAAAGAAGTTCTCCCACTGTTGAAAGCTGTCCTTAACCCAGAGTAGCTACTTTGGAACAAGTCACTGAAAAGTATGGACGCTTAAAACAACTCATGAACACAACTAACAAAGCACTCCCACGTACGAATTATTCAGGGCACAAAGGCTTACGGCGAGGTGGCAGCAAACGCCCCTGGGGCAGGCTGCAGACTGGCTCAGCAGCTGGGTGTTTAGAAGATGCTTTTTACCTCGTGGAGGAAGAAAACCAAAAAGTGCCTTCATCACTGTCTACTTTGTACAAACCAAGATCATCAGGATCTCTGATCTTCTGGAACTTAGTCAGTTGTTCATATCCACAAACAGGTAACAATTATGTCCGTAAGCAACATCCACTTTGCATGAACATGGCGAAAACGCCACATGTAAAACGAGATATTCTGGCTTAGCCAGGCTCTCCTGAAAAGGCTCAGGAATGACAGGGGCCCCTTCAGGGACAGAAGGCTAGGACAAGAGGTCAGATGCAACAGTTAGGCTGCTACACCACCTGCTGGGCCGGACAGGACCCCTAGCATTGAGCCAGCCTCTCACCACTCCCATTTCCATGTCCACGTCCACGTCTGCCACGGCCAATCTCCTTGCCCTCTCAATGCAAGAACTCTCCTATGAGCTCAGCTTTTATAATAATTTGGTGACCAAATTCCAAAGAGCAGTAAGACAAATTTTTGTCTTGTGAGAAATGAACAACCATCTTCATCGTAAACACACAAGGACAACTTCAGACACACATGGAAGAGAGAACGGGCAGCTGCTTCTCACCTGGGCTATGGCTGCTTCGTTATCAGCCAATCCCAATAAAAAGATCCTCACTTTGTCTATCTTCACTGGAACCGTCCTCCCTCTCCATTCCACTTCACTCATGGTGGCTGCCTGTTTGGCCCTTGTCTGAGTGATCAATGCCTGGAAAGTAGTTTTCAAAAGTCAAAGCTTTAATTGCTGGTGATAAAAGGAACAAAAAACTATTGTCTTTTTCTATAACATACTATGCCTTATAAAGTAGTATGTACATTGTATTTAAATTCCTCCTTAGCATCATCTATCTTAGCTTATAGAAACTCAAACATTAAAATGACATAACAAAAGGTTAAAAAGAGCCAATACTGGGGCGCCTGGCTGGCTCAGTCGGCAGACCATGTGACTCTTGGCCTCAGGGTAGTGAGTTCAAGCATTATGTTGGATGTGGAGCCTACTTAAAAGAATAATAATGATAAAAAATTTTTAAAAAATTAAAAAATTAAAAAGAGCAACACTAGAGCCGCCTGGGTGGCTCAGTTGGTTAAGTGACTGCCTTTGGCTTAGGTCATGATCCTGGAGTCCCAGGACTGAGTCCCACATCAGGCTCCCTGCTCAGCGGGGAGGTCTGCTTTTCCCTCTGACCTTCCCCCTTTCATGCTCTCTCTCTCTCTCATTCTCTAATAAACAAATAAATGAAATCTTAAAAAAAAAAAGAGTAGCACTAAGTTTTGGTAAAGGTATAGGAGAAAAAGCTATCTGTATGTGCTATAAGCAAAACTGTAAATTAGCAGAAACATACTTAAAGAGATCTGTCAATATGAATCAAAAGCTTCCAAAATATTCAATCCCATGTTTAGGAATGTATTCTAAGGAAATAAGTAAGAATGTGTACAAAAGAGTGGATATTCACGGTAATACTATTTGTCACTGAATCAACAACAGTGAAGTGCTCACGTGAAGCAGACTTTGGTACAACATAGTACCATGTGGCTATCAAAACATGACAGTGTAGAAATATTTACTGAAGTGGAAAAAAAAACACTTGAAATGTTATATTCAAAAAGCACATTACTAAACAGTGTGTACTGAGATCCCATTTAAAAAATATATGCCTTTTTTGGGTGACTGGGTGGCTCAGTCAGCTGGGCGTCTGACTCTTGGTTTCAGCTTGGATTGTGGTCTCGGGGTCGTGGGATGGAGCCTTGTGTCAGGCTCCACACTCAGCGGGGAGTCTGCTTGGGATTCTCTCTCCCCCCTCTGCCCGTCCCCCAACCCTTGCTCTTTCTCGCTCTAAATAAATACAATCTTATAGAAAAAAAAATATATATGTATATATGCATCTTCTTACTACATATACAAAAGTCTGTAAGCTATTCATCATGTTATTAGTATTGGTTATTTCTGTTACTTGCCTAGAAAATAAGATAAAAAGTTGAATACTTTAAAATAGTAAATGAAAAAAGTTCATTGTTAAAAATCCACGGATATAAATATGCATATATTAATAGCCATTACAATGACTATCAAGATTATGGATTACCTCTTTTTCTGGACTTTTTCAAACCAAAGACCTCACAAAAATGTATAGACTAGATTACCTCCAATTTTTCAGCCAGAAGACCCTCAGTGCCCCCAGACCTCAATCTCATCTGCATGAGTTCATTGATAGCTGACTGGTCCCCTGAGAAAAGAGAGAGCTGTTGAGTAGAAATCCTCAAGGGTCTGGTCTGATCTCTCAAGAACCACTAGATTCAACTCTGAGCTCTTCCCCTTGCACAAGCACATTTCAGTGAACCGCAGGTCCTTGCACAAAGTTCATGAATACAGAAGCCAGCAGGACGGAAACAAAGCAAAGGAACTAACTGCATTCCGTGCCATTTAGCTGGGCTGACGTCGACAGCTCTACTTTTCCCATCAGCCAAAACCCGTGCCAAGGACGGATGCAGGGACAAGGAAAGCAGGAAAGTTAAACAAATCCTCTAGGCCCTCCGAGATGGACCACGGCCAACCCACACGTCTGTGCTCGACTCAGCCCCTGCTCACCGATGTTATAGGCGCAGTAGCGGATATTGGGTGAGATTTCTTCCACACGCTGGTTGTACAGCACAGCCTGCTCTTCTGTGAAAGCACTGGCTAGTCTCTCGTAGATAGTTCTGCAAGGAAAGAAACACCAGCTTTCACAGCAGCCTTATTTTAAGAAAATAAAAAGGAACCCAATAGCTAAAAACAAAACATGGCACTTTGAGACCCTTCTACCAACTATGAGAACTGCCATGGTTCTAAAGATGAATGAGAATAATCAATATTCCTAAAGGGAAGGAAAATAACAACTGGAACTTGCCCAGCTGACTGGGTGTCCACCTCTTGATTTCGGCTCAGGTCATGATCTTGACGTCATGAGATGGAGCCCCATGTCAGGCTCCTTGCTCAGCAGGGAGTCTGCTTGAGACTCTCCCTCTGCCCCTCCCCACTACACACTCCCTCCAGCGTGCACGCTATAAAATAAATAAATCTTAACTGAATAAATAACTGTACTTCTGTAGAAACAATCATCCGGTGATCTGCAGCTTGAAGGGGACTATGTACAACTGAAACTGGCCATGGCTTTCGAACCAGAGGACTTACTTGCATTTGTTAAAAGCCTCAATCGCAGCTTTCCATTCTTGATGTTCAAAACGCAGCATTCCTGAGAGGTAAGCTGTGTAAGCCTGGAAAGGGGAAGAAGGGATCTGCTTCAACACCCAAGAGCCAATGTTACTGCTCAATCACCTCCACCTGTTTTCAGTTTTGACATCAGGGATAAAGATATTCATCAGGGTGATTTTATTTATTTATTTTTAAGAAGGCTTCAAGCCCAGCCCGGAGCCCAACATGGGGCTAAGATCAAGACTGGAACTGAGACCAAGAGGCAGACATTCAACCAACTGCACTACCCAGGCACCCCTATTCAGGGTGATTTTAAAAGAGAAAACTTATTGGGGTGCCTGGGCGGCACAGTTGGTTGAACGACCAGCTCTTGGTTTCAGCTCAGGTTATGATCTCAGGGTCATGGGATGCAGTCCCACATCAGGCTCCACATTCAGAGAGCAGAGTCTGGTGAAGACCCTCTCTGCTCCTCCCTGCAGCACATGTGCTCTCTTTCTTTAAAATAAATACATCTTTTTAAGAGAGAGAAAACTTTATTTAATAAAATGTGATACACAGATAATTCACCATGATTCATTTACTGCCTAAGAGAGAATTAAAAAAAAATCTGTTTTCTTCATGTGACTTAATAATTAGCTTCCAGGATATAACATTCACTATCAGAAGCTAAAGGCAAAACTGCAGTATCTCTTTTTTATTTTTAAAGACTTTTTATTTATTTATTTGACAAGGAAAGAGAGAGATTACAAGTAGGCAGAGAAGCAGGCAGAGAGAGGAAGAAGCAGGATCCCTGCTGAGCAGAGAGCCCGATGCGGGGCTTGAACCCAGGACCCTGAGATCATGAACTGAGTAGAAGACACAGGCTCTAACCCACTGAGCCACCCAGGCGCCACCATCTCTCTCTTTTTTAAAAAGATTTTATTTATTTGACATGGGGGGTGGGGGTGGGGAACACAAGCAGGGGGAGTGGGAGGGGGGGAAGCAGGCCTCCTGCTGAGCAAGGAGCCTGATGTGGGGCTCAATCCCAAGACCCCAGGATCATGACCTGAGCCAAAGGCAGATGCTTAATGACAGAGCCACCTAGGTGCCCCAATTTCTATCTCTTTTTTAAAAAAATTCATTTCAGAGGTGCCTGGGTGGCTCAGTTGGTTAACCATCTGCCTTCGGTTCAGGTCATGATCTCAGGGTCCTGGAGTCGAGTCCCACATTGGGCTCCCTGCTCAGCAGGAAGTCTGCTTCTCCCTCTCCTCTGCCGCACTCGTATGTGTGCACGTGCTTACGTGCAGTCTCTCTCAAATAAATAAATAAAATCTTCAAAAAAAATTCATTCAAGAAATTCTTATTTCTCTGAAACTAATAATACACTATATGTTAACAGAATTTTTTTTCTGAATTTAAATAAAACTTAAAAATGCAGAGAGCCCTGAAATAAAAAATTATTTTGTGAACTTCCCAGATCTAAGAGCCAAGCTTTCTATCTCCATTTCAAAAGATCCATGAACTTTTTTTTTTGTTTGTTTTTGTTTTTTTTTTGTTTTTTTTTTTTTTTAAAGATTTTATTTATTTATTTCACAGCGGGAGAGAGATCACAAGGAGGCAGAGAGGCAGGCAGAGAGAGAGAGGGGGAAGCAGGCTCCCTGCCAAGCAGAGAGCCCGACGCGGGCCTCGATCCCAGGACCCTGAGATCATGACCTGGGCCGAAAGCAGAGGCTTTAACCCACTGAGCCACCCAGGCGCCCACCATGAACTTTTTTTAAAAGTTAAAGCTAATTATGGGACACCTGGGTGTCAGTAGTTCAGTAGGTTAAGCATCTGCCTTTGGCTCAGGTGGTGATCCCAGGGTCCCGATATCTAATCCTACATCAGGCTCCTTGCTCAGTAGAGAGCCTGCTTCCCCCCCTCCCCCAAACCTCTCTCTTTCTCTGACAAATAAATAAAATCTTTTGAAAACAAACAAACACAAATAAATAAATAAAAGTTAAAGCTAATTACTAAAAAACAAGAGCTCAGGGCACCTGGCTGGCTCAGTTGGTGTAGCATATTACTCTTGACCTTCACATCATGAGTTCAGGGCCCACACTCGGTGCAGAGATTACATACATAAGTTAGGGGGAAGAAAACAAAAATAAACCAGGAGCTCAAAAACAAAAATAAGAAATGCCAACTTCACCTGGAAAAAGCAAGACCATGTTACCTCCTCTCCGGTCAATTTATGACATTAAGAAACTATTCTCTTCAAAGTCACGTCTCTAATCTCCGCCATAAAGCAAAGCTGATGTTAAGACACTAACCTGAGCCTCTAACTTGGTCTTGGCATCCACGCGATTGCTCTCACACAAGCGTTCCAATTCCTCCGCATGCTTCACGGCTTTGCGCAGGCGAGACAACAAATGGAACCGTTTTCGGGGTTCAGTATTGGCTTCCTGTTTCAGTTGCATGGCATAGCTCCAGGCTCGTTCAGCATCCATCAGAACCAGAAGCAAATACCTAAACGAGAGAGAACAGGCAACCTGAACGATGAACACCAGGAGCATCAGACTTTGACATTGCCCAAGGCACAACCTTCAGCTTCTGAACTTCTCCCTACACCCTCCCTGGCTTTCTTCCTCAGAACTACTCTTCTCGGGGCACCTGGGTGGCATAGTTGTTTAAGTGTCTGGCTGTTGCTTTCAGCTCAGGTCATGATCTCAGAGTTGTGAGATCAAGCCCTACGTCAGGTTCTGAGCTCAGCATGGAGTCTACTTGAGATTCGTTCTCCCTCTCCCTCTGATCCTCCCACTCAAGCACTAAAATTTTTAAAAATATTAAAACAACAACAAAAACACTACTCTTCTCACAGTATCAATCATGGTACCCAACCAGTACCTCTAATCAGGCTCCATCTCAAATTTCTAACCATCTATCAGACAGATCTCACTACTAAAAACACCTGCTACTACCTCAACTTGTCAAATGCAGACCTACTCTTTCCCAGTTTTAGCAAAGAGGCAGTCCACGCACACAATATGGCCTCATCTTTTTTTTTTATTATTATTTATTTGTTTGTTTATTTATTTATTTATTCGACAGAGAGATCGAGAGCACAAGTAGGCAGAGTGGCAGGCAGAGGGAGAGGGAGAAGCAGGCTCTCTGCCGAGCAGGGAGCCGGATGTGGGAGTCCATCCCAGGACCCTGGGATCACGACCTGAGCCGAAGGCAGCGGCTTAACCGACTGAGCCACCCAGGCGCCCCTGGCCTCATCTTTGAATCAACACCTCCTCCATCCCAACCCAGCTGAAAACCAAGTCCCAAAAAGGCACTATATTGAAGTGGTTAAGAAAAAGTCTCTAGAGTCAGGGTTAGAATCTCAGTGCCATCCTTCACTATGTGACTTTGGACAACGTACTAACTTGCTGTGCCTTAGTCTCCCATGTAGTAATACACGTAACACACTTAAACCAGAGTCTGGCACTTACTAAGGAATGAATAAATTAGCCACTTTATTATTATACTGGAGAAACTTTTGTTAAGCTACTGCCTTGATTAATCTTCCTTAAACATTAGCTTAATCCTGTCTCTTCAAAATGAAGGATCTCATTATCAGAGACCCTTCCTAACGTGTTCTCATAAGATTTAACCAACACCCCCTGCTGAATCCCATCATGGGCTCTATGCTCTAGTTTTCTGTGTCTCCATACACCAAATTCCCAGCCTCTCCGCTGCCTGAGCAGCGGCTAACTGTCCAGAGCATTATAATCCCTAAAGTACATTCAGACACCAAGGCATGCTGTTTCCCCTCACACAGAAGGTTCTCTCCTCTCAGAAACCCCTCAACATCCAGCCTCCTCAATGCAAGCTTCCTGGTTTCACTAGCAAAAACCCCCTGGGGTGCCTGGCTGGCTCAGTCAGTAGAGCAAGCAACTCTTGATCTCTGGCTTGTGAGTTCAAGCCGCACATAGGGTGTAGAGATTACTTAAAAAAACAAAACAAGGGGCGCCTGGGTGGCTCAGTTAAGCATCTGCTTTCAGTTCAGGTCAGGCTCCCAAGGACCTAGGATCAAGCCTGGCATCCACTGGTCTTCCTGCTCAGTGGGGAGTCTGGTTCTCCCTCTCCCTCTGCCCCTCCTGCCTCTCGTGTGTATGCACGCTCAGGCACGTGCACTCTCTTTCTCAAAAAAAACCAAAAAACACAAGACAAAACAAACAAAAAACACACTTCACAAAAACAGGTGGCAAAAGGAGCAATTTGGCCCACAGGCTGAAATCTGAGGAACTGGCCTAGAGACCTGTAATACATGCTGTTTGACAGATTGATCCTTCTGCAAATGTTAAGCATGGCTGCATTCAGCACTGAAACATAAAACTCCTCTGGAATAATTCACATTCAGGTTTCATTTAAGATATATGGATTTAAGTAAGTGCTTATACACTGAAACTTGCGTTCCAGACCCCTTACCCAATACCCCATCAGGTTCTAACCATGGACTTTAGTGTTTAGCACTCTGCCACAACTCCTGAAAACATTACTGAGCCTCAGTATCCTCATCCTAGAACTGAAGAATAGTAAACATGTCTATTCCAGAGCGCTGCTGAAAGAATCACCTGAGGTAATTAAAGAGTTCTGGCACAGTGTCTAACACATAACTATTCAATAAATGTATGAGCGAGGAGTATTTAACAACTAGCACAGAGAAGTCAATACCTGTTATCAGTCAGAAGGTCTTCAGTTACTTTTTTCCCTGTAAATTTGTGCCTATTTCCCATCTTGAAGTTGAGTGTTTTCCGAAGACGTCTTTGTCTACGGGAACAATAGCCCCTGAAAGAAAAAAACAATAACTCAGGTAAGCTGATAGTACTTTCCATAGCAGGTTCTGTAATGAAGTAAGGCCAAAGGTTTGAGATGTTCTACTTATGGTTACCACAGACGCCACACATCATCTTGCAAACATTTAGTGAACTAAAACCTGCAGGGGAGTATGACTGATGCCACCGGAAACATATTTCAAGCCTAATGTAAGGTGTCAGACATCATGGCTGTGGTGACCTTTGGGGAGGAAGGGTCTGTGATTACAAGGAGCAAAAGAAGGACTTCCGGGATGCTGGTAATGTTGTCTGGTAATGTTTGCTGGGTACAGGTGAAAAATTCATCTTTCTATATACTTTTCTGTATATAAATTATACTGCAATAGAATGGTAAAAAAAAGGGGGGGGGCGCCTGGGTGGCTCAGTTGTCAAGTGTATGCCTTCCGCTCAGGTCATGATCCAAGGCTCCTGCGATCGAGCCCCACATCGGGTTCCCTGCTCCATGGGAAGCCTGCTTCTCCCACTCCCGCTCCTCCTGGTTGTGTTCCCTCTCTTGCTGTCTCTGTCAAATAAATAAAATCTTTAAAAAAACCCAAAAAACAAAGAACCAGAATGGTTAAAGAAAAAATCCTTCAGTAAAAAGGTATTTTTTTTTAAAAAGACAGGGGGACGCCTGAGTGGCTCCGTTCGTTAAGAGGCTGCCTTCGGCTCAGGTTGTGATCCCAGGGTCCTGGGACTGAGTCCTCCAACCGGCTCCCTGCTCAGCAGACAGTCTGCTTCTCCCTCTCACTCTGCCTGCTGCTCTCCCTACTTGTACTCTCTGTCAAGTGAATAAATAAAATATTTTTTTAAAATTAAATAAATAAAGTAAAATAAAAATAAAAAGGAGAGGGAACAGTGGCACCTAGGTGGCTCAGTCAGTTAAGTGTCCAGCTCTTGATCTCGGCTCAGGTCTTGTAAGTCTGAACTCCACACTGACCCCATGCCCAGCATGGAGCCTAACTTAAAAAAAATGGAGACGGAACAGATAAAATGAAAGGGCAGAAAGCTGATTGCTGTAATAAATAAGTGATGGATTCACTGTCACATCATCTCTACATCTCCTTTTGAAAATGTACTTAATAATTAAAAACAAAACAAAGAACCCCTCAAGTCATAACAGTCTCCAACTAAAACTTTTTCATAGCTTCCCATCACGCCTACATTAACACCTGAATGAGTTACCCTGGCTTATAAGGAGGACCCTACCCATTCTGGCCCCTTAGTTCTCCCACTTCATCTTCTACCACTCCCCACCTTGCTCATGTCACCCCAGTGCTGTGGACCATTTATGACATGGGTCACTCCTTAGAATCTGTAGTGTTTTGTTTAGTAGCACTTTTAAAGATCCAGTAGCCAGGGGCATCTGGGTGGCTCAGTCAGTTGAGCTTCTGACTTTGGTTCAGGTCATGATCCTGGGCTCCTGGGCTCCAGCCCCACGCTGGGTTCTCTGTTCAGCTGGGAATGTTTCTCCCTCTCCCTCTGCCCCTCCCCCCTAAAGCCTGTATCTTCAATATTAAATGGTTGGATATTTCTGCTTCCAAAGCAATGGATTATATTATACATTGGGCATCTATTTTTAAGAGCCATATTAAATTTGTTTTCCAACTTGAAGGCTGTTACAAAGTTCACCAATAAATTATAATGATATCATAGAAATTCCCCTTATATGGGGTGCCTGGCTGGCTCAGTTTGTGAAGCACGTGGCTCTTGATTACAGAGTGTGAGTTCAAGCCCCACATTGGACACAGAGCTTACTTTAAAATAAAGAAAGAAATAACCGAAAAACTTTGCATTTAACCAAGACCGACAATACAGTTAAGTTTTTAAAAAAATTATTACCATAACTGCTTGCTATTTTCAGCAAAAGCTTCCAATGTATCTGCAATATTGTGAGGCAAAATGGATAAAAAGGTTGGCTCCTGGGCGGCTCAGTCGTTGAGCGTCTGCCTTCTGCTCAGGTCATGATCCCAGAGTCCTGGGATCGAGTCCCACAATGGGCTCCCTGCTCACAGGTAGCCTGCTTCTCTCTCTCCCACTCCCCCACTTGTGTTCCCTCTCTTGCTGTGTCTCTCTCTGTCAGATAAATAAATAAAATCTTTAAAAGAAAAAAAAGGGGGCGCCTGGGTGGCTCAGTGGGTTAAAGCCTCTGCCTTCGGCTCAGGTCATGATCTCAGGGTCCTGGGATCGAGGCCCGCATCGGGCTCTCTGCTCAGCAGGGGAGCCTGCTTCCTCCTCTCTCTCTGCCTGCCTCTCTGCCTACTTGTGATCTGATCTCTCTGTCTGTCAAATAAATAAATAAAATCTTTAAAAAAAAAAAAAAAGGTTGGCTCCTTTAATTCATTGGGAAATTTTGTTTTATTTTTTTTAAAGATTTTATTTATTCATTTGAGAGAGAGAGCGCGCATTAGCAAGGGAGAGAGGCAGAGGGGAAAGCAGACTCTCCACTGAGCAGGGAGCCCGATTCGGGGCTCGATCCCAGCACCCTGGGATCACAACCTGAGCTGAAGGCAGACGCTCAACCATCTGAGCCACCTAGGCACCCCTCACTGTGAAATTTTAAATTTGAAAAGTACATTTTGAGGACTCAATGTAACTTCAGAGTCAGACTTTGTATACTTTCTGACACAACAAAATATTAACAAAGGCAAACCAAATTTGAAAACTCCACAATAATTTCCATACATCTTACACACGATACTAACCTGTATCTCTGAAAATCTCCATGCCGTAAACCATGCTGCTGCTGGGATTCCTTAATAATCTGAAGAACTAAAGCCAAGATTAAGGAAAAGCTTACAATGGTAAGAATTCAAATAAATAGAAACATAATCCCATTAGCCTGTATTTGGACCAAACCATAGCACGTTGAACATTTCTGAAATGCTGAGTACATTAACTACTGACATCTTTCGTAATCATTTTCAATAGCTATCTTGACATAGAACAGGGCAAAGCAAATTAAAAAAACTGAAGTACTACCTTCAAACTAAAAAAGGGGGGCATTATTAGGCACTGAGATTTACTGAAATCCAACAGCTTACATAAAGTTGCTGGATTCTAACTACTGATTATAACCAGGGTGGTTCCCATTGATTTACACCTGGACCCAGTATTTTACTTATACAAGCAGACTCAGGTTATAAATGACGTGTACTACTCCTCTATTTGCATAACTTCCTACATCTGCCAAATCTAACTTTCCTTAACAGCTGTGACGCTGCACGAGCCTATGGTTAGCACATGCCAACAAAACTAGGCCACAGCTTGTATAAAAATATTAGTTTTTCTTTTAAAGAAAAAGCCCTGACCAAACTCTCCGTTTTAAGAATCTTAGAATATTTTAAGATTATGTACCAAACTTTAGGGAGTCCAGTGACCTTTATCTACAATGTTAGTTCTCTTTTAACGTTTCCTCGATGCTCCTCTATAGACTTATGTCAAAATACTGAACACTAAAAGGACTATTTCGACTAAAAAGAAATAAGCTATACGGTTTGTAAAAAATCAAGGCATTCTAATATCCACTTGGAACTAGATCACCAGTTCAAAAAGTAAAACTCTAATCTCCTGAAAACTACATTAAGATGTTAAGCTAAACGTGTTATTTCAGAAATTCACCTACATTTTCTCTGTTATTCACTTCAAAAGCCACACACCAGTGTCTCAGACATTCGAGGGTATGACACTCTGATGAAAACTACAAACCCATTCCACCAGATCAACTAAAATAGACTCTCAACAAGACTGAATGCCTACAGACCTATTAAGAAAGCTATACAAGCGATGGTAAGCAACGTTTAAAGTCAATTAAATTCAAAATGGGCAACAAGCTCTTCCTCAAAGTAATCATCTTTGCCTCCACTGCCAGAGCATCCAACTGTAATTTCTACTATCCATTCTCCGACGGCTGTCAGACAAAAGTATTAAGCGAGAACGTCCATAGGGCAGTTTCCTATCTTCGGCTCAGGGACTCAAGATGCTAAGGCAGCAGCTCACTGGGTGGCCCCAGTGTCATCCCCGTCACCAGCCCTCCAAACGGGCAACTACGGGGGAACTGCAGAAATCTGCCCCCAATCTCGGTGCCGCTTGACAGAAGACAACGTTCCCCAGCCTGCGAAGCGCGTGAGAAGCGAGACAAGACCGGTCGAAATACAGACCCTGTAACTCTGAGTGCCAGAAAGTAAGGGGGACAGAAACTGCAGCCCTCGGCCTCTCCTGCCCGGGACGTGCCGGGACCCGCCGCCTCTCCCGCCCCCGGCCCTGCATATCGACACGTAGTCATTGCGAGTTAGGCCCGATTACTCTAGGATACTCTCCAAACTCAGGCTATCCCCGAATTCTTTGTTTGCCTTCGATCCAGCCGAAGGCCGCTCGTTTTCCTTGTTTTCCTCTCCTCCGGCACCGCGTCCACCGCCGCTACCGCCACCGCCGCCCCCGCTGCCGCCGCCGCCGCCACCACCGGGAACCTGTTTCTCAGCAGCCATCTTGCCCCAGCGCCGCAGAGCCAGACGGGATAGAGGAGGCGGGACGACGGAGGCGGAAGAGAGCGAGGCCCGCCCCGACGGCCTGACGGGATAGTGGCGGACTCCGCCGTCGACGGCCCGGCCCGCAGGCAGGAGCCACTTGTCGGAGCGCGCCTGCGCGTGGGCTCGGGTTCCTGAGTCGAAGCCGGTGGGGCTGAGGGCTCCTTCACGCAGGGAGATCAGAGCTATTGAGACCTTTCCGGGGCACCCCCTCCTCTGGTCCACCGAGGGCGGAGGACTCGGAGATGCCCCCCCCAACCCCCACCACCTCCTGCATCCCTGCACCGGGGATCCGGCTCTCGTCCCAAGCGGGCGTGTGGGTTAAGGGCAGGGGCTGTTGGTTAAGGACTTTGGGTTTGGGGGTGTCTACCTGCCTGGATACTCGGGAGATGCGGTTCCCACACTACCCACGTGAAGCACTCCACCTGTGAGGGACTCGCCGGGAGCCGGCTTCCTCCTCTCTCTCTCTCTCTGCCTGCCTCTCTGCCTACTTCCGATCTGATCTCTCTCTGTGTCAAATAAATAAAATCTTAAAAAAAAAAAAAAAAAGCCGTGGCCCGAAGAAGCGCTGGGGGGGGCGGGGGTCAGCAAGCGGAGAGCCTCCTTCTCCAGTACTGGCTCCTCTCTTAGGGGTTGGGAGATGTTGGGCAAAGAATTTGGGGTCGCTCTAAACCTTTTCCCTTCTCTGTGAAATGGGGATAACCAATTAAGACGGCTTTTATAAAGATGAAATGAGGCAATTTAGGGGCGCCTGAGTGGCTCAGCCCATTAAGTGTCTGCCTTCTGCTCAGGTCATGATCTCAGAGTCCTGGGATCTGCCAGGGTAAGAGATGGGTTCCCTGCTCCCTGGGGAGTCTGCTTCTCCCTCTCCCCTCTGCCCCTCCCCTTGCTCGTGCGTGCTCGTGTGCTGTCTCTCCCTCTCAAATAAATTAAATCTTTTTTAAAAAGATTTAATTTATTTATTTAACAGAGAGACACACACACACAGAACACAAGCAGGGGGAGCGGGAGAGGGAGAAGCTCCGCAGGAAGCCGGATGCTGGGATCAATCCCAGGACCTTGCCATCATGACCTGAGCAAAGGCAGATGCTTAACGACCGAGCCACTCAGGCGCCCCTCAAATAAATAAAATCTTAAAAAAAAAAAAAAGAGGCAATTTAAAGTCTCTACTCAGTATCACTAATCATTAGGGAAATGAAAATCAAAGCTACAGGGAACTATCACACCCATTAGGATGATTACTATTTTTATTTATTTTTGGATGGTTACTGGTTTTTTGGTAAAGATTTTATTTATTTGAGAGAGAGAGAGAGAGCCCACAAGTAGAGGGAGTGGGAGAAGAAAAAGAATAAAAATAGAATAGAAAAGAAAAAAAAAAAAAAAAAAAAACNGCCAGGGTGGCTTAGTCCGTGAAGTAGCTGCGTTCAGCTCAGGTCAGGTCATAATCCCAGGGTCTCAGACTGAGCCTGGAGTCAGGCTCCCTGCTCAGCGGAGAGCCTGTGTCTCCCTCTCCCTCTGCCCACAGCTCTGCCTACTTGTGATCTCTCTCTGTCTCTCTGTCAAATAAATAAAAACCTTAAAAATTTTTTAAAAAAGAAAAAGAAGAAAAATAATTTTTTATTATTAAAAAAGTAATGTATTGGTGAAGATATGGAGAAATCAGAACATTGGTGTGCTTTTGGTGCAAATGTAAAGTGGGACAGCCACTGTGAAAGACAGTATGACTGTTCTTTGGAAAATTGAAGAATTCTGATTTGATCTGGCAGTTCCCCTTCTGGGTGTATATCCACAAAAATTGAAAGCAGGGCCTCCGGGCGCCTGGGCGGCTCAGTGGGTTAAAGCCTCTGCCTTCTGCTCAGGTCATGATCTCAGGGTCCTGGGATCTGCCAGGGTCAGAGATGGGTTCCCTGCTCCCTGGGGAGTCTGCTTCTCCCTCTCCCTCTGCCCCTCCCCTTGCTCATGCATGCTCTTGTGCTGTCTCTCTCTCTCAAATAAATTAAATCTTTTTTAAAAAGATTTAATTTATTTATTTAACAGAGAGAGACACACACACACAGAGAACACAAGCAGGGGGAGCGGGAGAGGGAGAAGCAGGGACCGAGGCCCGCATCGGGCTCCCTGCTCAGCGGGGAGCCTGCCTCCTCCTCTCTCTGCCTGCCTCTCAGCCTACTTGTGATCTCTCTCTCTGTCAAATAAAAAAAAAATACCTCTCCAAGAGGTATTTGTACATTCACATTCATAGAAGCATTATTCACAATAACCAATAGATGGAAGCAACCCAGCAGCCCTCAAGGGATAAACAATGCTTTATCCACACAGTGGAATAATATTAAGCCTTAAAAAGGAAGGAAATTCCTTTTTTTCTTTTTAAAAATGAGACACATTTATTTATTTCTAATTATCTTTAGATGAATCCATATGTGAATAATTTTTATTTTGTTCTGAATTTAAGAATGTACACACATATAACATACATATAAAATATTTCCCATAGAACATGGACTAGTTACATAACTGGCATCATTTTATATATTTTTATTATTATTATTTGCCCCAGGGGTACAGGTCTGTGAATCATCAGGCTTACACCTTTCACAGCACTCACCATAGCACAAACCCTCCCCAGTGTCCATAACCCAGCCACCCTATCCCTACCCTCCTAACCCCCAGTAACCCTCTGTTTTGTTAGATTAAGAGTCTCTTATGGTTTGTCTCCTTCCTGATCTCAACTTGTTTCATTTTTTCCCTCCCTATCCCCCATGACCCCCTGCCCTGCCCCTCAAATTCCTCATATCAGAGAGATCATATGATAATTGTCTCTCTCTGACTGACTGATGTCGCTTAGCATAACACCCTCTAGTTCCATCCACGTCGTTGCAAATGGCAAGATTTCGTTTCTTTTGATGGCTGCATAGTATTCCATTGTATATATATACCACATAAAAAGGAAGAAAATTCTGACACAACCTCCAACATGCCCGAAGCTTGAAAATACAGTGCTAGGGGCACCTGGGTGACTCAGTCATTAAGCTTCTGCCTTCAGCTCAGGTCATGATCCTGGGGTCCTGGGATTGAGCCCTGCATCAGGTTCCCTGCTGAGCAGGGAGACTGTTTTGTCATTTCCCACTCCCCCAGCTTGTGTTCCCTCTCTCACTGTATCTCTTTCTCTGTCAAATAAGTAAATAAAATCTTAAAAAAAAAGAAAATATTGTGCTAAACTAAGTAAGTCTGTCACAAAAAGACTAACATGGTATGATTCCATTTATATGAGGTATCTACTTTGGTCAGACTCATAGAAAGTGCAATGGTGGTTGCCAGGAGCTGGAGGCAGGAGAAATGGGGGAATATTCATTATTGTTTAGTGGATACAGAGTTTCATTTTGCAGGATTAAAGAATCCTGGAGATTGGTAGCACAACAATGTGAATGTACTTTTTTTTTTTTAATTTATTTATTTTGAGAGAGAAAGAGTACAAGCAGGGGGCGGGGTAGAGGGAGAGAGAGAATCTCCAGCAGACTCCCGACATGAAGCTCCATCCCAAGACCCCAAGATCATGACCTGAGCAAAAACCAAGAGTTGGACACTCAACCGACTGAGCCATCCATGCATCCTTGTGTATAGTTATATTACTGAATTGTACACTTTAAAATGTCCAAGATGGTAAATTGTATGTTTTATGTATTTTTAAAAATACGAAAAATAAATCTTATGTAAGTTTCAGAGCACCTGGGTGGCTCAGTCAGTGGAATGTGAGACTCTTGTGGGTTCAAGCCCCATGTTGGGTGTAGAGATAACTAAAAATGATAAAATAATTCTTTGCTGAGTGGGGAGCCTGCTTCTCCCTCTGCCTGCCACTCCCTCTGCTGTGCTCTCTTTCTCTCTCTGACAAAGAAATAAAATCTTTAAAAGTAAATAAATAGAGGCTCCTGGGTGGCTCAGTCCTTAAGTGTCTGCCTTCAGCTCAGGTCATGATCCCAGGGTCCTGGGATCGAGCCCCGCATTGGGCTCCCTGCTCAGTCTCCCTCTCCCACTCCCCCTGCTTGTATTCCCTCTCTCTCTATTTCTCTCTGTGTGTCAAATAAATAAATAAAATCTTTAAAAATAAATTAATTAAAAATATAAATAAATAAAATCTTAAAAACAAACGAGTTTCCCAAATGTTCATCAACAAATGAATGGATAAATAGAATTGGTATAACCATACAATGGAATGTTATTTGGCCATAAAAAGCAATGAAGTACTAACACATGCTACAAAGCAGATGAATCTTGTAAATATTATGCTAAGTGAATAAAGCTTCTCAAAAGACCACATATTGCGTGATTCCATTTATATGAAATGTCCAGTGGCATCTGGCTGGCTCAGTTGGTAGAACATCTGACTCTTGACCTTAGGGTCATGGGTTTGAACCCCATGTTGGGTGTAGAAAGTACTTAAATAAGTAAATAAACTTTTAAAAATGAAATAATATCTTAAGGAAATAAAATAATATATGAAATGTCCAGAACAGGCAAATCCATAGAGACAGAACGTGTTGCCTGGGGCTAGCAGTGGGGGGTCAGGATTGGAGAACTTTGGCTAAAGGGCCCGAGCTTCTTTGGGGAAGAATGTTCTAAAGTTGATTGTTGTGATGGCTGCATAACTTTGTGAATATATTAAAAACTAAATGCACCCTTTAATTGGGTAAATTGTACGATATGGGGATTATATTTCACTAAAGATTTTTAAGTCAGGTGGTGTCAGTCCTCTAGTCAAAACTCATCAGTGGCTCCTTATTTCACTCAGACTAGAAGCCATGTTCCTTGCAATGCATAAAGCCCCACCTGTCATGCCTGTCGCCTGCTCTCCCGCCAACCTCTTATTCATCAACGCAAGCCACAGGAGCTTCCTTATTTACGGACACAGGCATACTCCTCCTTTGGGATCTTTGCACTGACCACTCTCTCTGGAATGCTCTTCCCCTAGATATCTGCTACTCTGGGACCCCCATCTCCTTCAAGTCTTTGTACAGATATCACCTTCCTAATGAGGTCTGCCTGGCCACCTTATTTTATTTTATTTTTTTATTTTATTATTTTTAGTAGGCTCGATGCCCAACATGGAGCCCAGTGTGGGGCTTGAACTCCCCACCCTGATATCAAGACCTGAGCTGAAATCAAGTGTCAGATGCTCAACCGACTGAGTCAATACGACTGTGGCCACCGTATTTTAAATTGCACCATCACCATCACCATGGTACTCCCAATTCTCTTACCCTAATCTATTTTTCCTGCAAGTACTTATCAATTTGTAATAGGTTAATAACTTCCTTGAGTTATGTTTATTGTCTGCCTCCTCTGCTAAAAGGAAATTCATGGAGGGCCTTGATCTTTCTAGAGCTCACTGGAGCTAACCTAAGGACCCAGAACAATGTCTGGAAAGGGGTAGGGGCTTAATGAATGCTTACTGAATGAATGAATGAATGGCAAGCATCTCATAAATACGAACTGCTATTATCTTTCCATTTGGTGAACAGTCAGGCAGGACAGGGGTGTGGATAAGGTTTCCCTGCCCAAAGGAATAAGAGTAGGGCTTCAGGGCTGAAATCTTGGGGTGGTGGGTGGGTGGTGGGTGGGGAGAAGCAAGAACATTCCACACTGGGACCCAATGAACAGGGCAGGAAAGGTGAAGCAGAGATCAAGCTACAGTGGCAGAAGGTGGTGATTTTCAGACACCGTGAACACGGAGGGCAGATGTGGGTCATTCTATAGAAACAGCAATGATTTCAAGTCACAAGGGCTCGATGCTTAATATGTCAAAATTAGAAACGATTATTTAAGTTTTATTGCAACCTAAAACACGTTCGTGGCCAGCCGTGCAGGAAAATGCTCCCGGCGCACGGAACTCTATTTTGTATTTCCTTAATGTTTTCCCTTTTTGGATATCTGACTAGGGCAAGGAGACAGGAATTTGATTCACTGAGATTCAGCTAACTGGCTACAGGCCACACATCTCATTCCACGCTCACTAGAGCCCTCCCGGAAGGTACTGCGATCCCACAGAACTGCGGCCCAGCGCCAAGGACAGAGACTGGCACACAGAGGGGGCGCGCGGCAGTGCTGTCCCCCTGCCCGCTGTGGAAGGCGGTCCCCTTCTGTCCACCTCCGTCCCTCGCCACCTCCCCGCCACCCCTTAGGGGCCGCCGGGGAATCTTCCGAGGACGCCCCCAGGCCAGCCCCGGGAGGCCCCGCGCGCGGGCCAGGCTGCGGGGGAAGCGTGCGTGGTCCCCGGCGCGCACTCAGCCCCAGAGGCCGGTCCCTCCAGGTCGGTTCGCCGCTCAGCGCGGCACAGACCGGCTCCGGGGGGCTGGAGCGCGTCGACGACGCCGGCCCCTGTCCCCGGGGTGGGCCACAGGCCTCCCCCCCGCGCGGCCGGCTGCGCGGGGCCCACCCCAGCCCTCCGGCTGCTCGCTCCTCCCCCTGACCCCGGCGCTCCCCCACCTCCCGCTCCAGCCGGGAGACACTCGCTCCGCCCGCGGCTCCCGCGACTCGCGGGGGGCGCTGCAGCGTCTGGAGCGGCGGGAGCTGCGCGCTCGCCAGAACTCAGACGGCGGCAGGAGCCCGGGCAGCCTCGGGGGCGGGGGCGCCATGAATGGCTCGGGTGGCCCCGGGGCTGAGGACGCGAGTGAGGCGGGCGGCAGGGACAGCTGGCAGCCCGAGGCCGTCATCGTGCCCCTGCTGTTCGCGCTCATCTTCTTGGTGGGCACCGTGGGCAACGCGCTGGTGCTGGCCGTGCTGTTGCGCGGCGGCCAGGCGGTCAGCACCACCAATCTGTTCATCCTCAACCTGGGCGTGGCCGACCTGTGTTTCATCGTGTGCTGCGTGCCCTTCCAGGCCACCATCTACACCCTGGACGGCTGGGTGTTCGGCTCGCTTCTCTGCAAGGCCGTGCACTTCCTCATCTTCCTCACCATGTACGCCAGCAGCTTCACGCTGGCCGCCGTCTCCCTGGACAGGTGAGCGAGCGCCCTGGCGGCCCCCCGGGGGGAGGCGGTCAGGCACCCAGGTGGGGGCTGGAGAAGAGGGCGGGACTGAGACTCAAGGAGGGGCGCGCAGAGAGGGGACAAGGACACTGAGAAGGCAAAGGGACCGGGAGAGAGAAAGACAAGCTGGAGTGGAGAAGGAAAGAGAGGAATAAGGACAGGGGACTGCGGTGTCCCTCCGTTAGGGCGTCCCCGCGGCTCCACACTGCGGACCCCAGCTCTCCAGCGCCGCCGGCAAGCGCGGCGTTTCGGGGCACATCGCGTTGTTGCCTGCTTCGTCCCACTCGAGCTCAGAGCCCCTGTGAAGTTGGGACAGGAGGGATTACTGTGCCCAATTTACAGATGAGATCGAGTTCAGACGTGGCTGGTTCAGAGTCTCCCATCCAGTAGTCGTGTGCGTGGAGCCAACGGTCTGTCTCCTGGCGTCAAACTCGGGCGCCTCCACCTCGCCAGCCTCCAATCCACGGTTTGCTGCGCGCGGTGGACTCTCGTCCCGACTGCGGAATTTGGGTCCTTCCCAAGAGCGCACGCCAAAGTTCAAGCGAACACGACCGAGGGTCCCTAGGTTCCCCCCACCCCCTGTCGCCTCCTGCCTCCAGGCCCAGAGAGAGGAGAGCTCCGAGGGTTTCCTCTGTCGTCCCCGCTGCAGCTTTGCAAGGACACCTGGGTGGTTCGTGGGGAAGAAATCTGGGTCTGGGCTCAGTATTCTACCCCCACGTCCTCCTGACCTCCCCTGGACAGGCAGCGTGGTGAGGCCACCTCCCCCATATATCTCCTGGTTCCACTGAGCGCGCAGTGTGTCGGTTCCGGAGCGCTGGTGGGACCCAGAGAGCGCTGGCTTCTCTAAGGAGTTCCCTCGCGGGACCTCGCCGTGTCTCCGGGGTGTCTGCCTGAGCCCCAAGGCGCCTGGGTCCTACCTCTCCGGGCGCCGTCACTGGTGGCTAATCACGGCCTGCCGGAGCTCCAAAGCCGGTGCGACCTTGGGGTGCCTCCCGGGCAGAGTGTGACTGTGCTCATAGTCTCGGCAAGAGCAGATGAGCGGCCCGCACGCTCGTCATTCCGGCTGCCGGTTCCGCCCCACATCTCCAAGCAGCTCCGGGCGAGTGCGGTGCGACCGTGCGCTGGGAGAGCGGGTGAGGGGTCGCGGTGTAAGGGTCCGGCCTTACCCCCGCGAATCCACCTGTTCCCCCGTCTCCCCTCCCCGCCGACCCGCAGGTATCTGGCCATCCGCTACCCGCTGCACTCCCGCGAGCTGCGCACGCCTCGCAATGCGCTGGCTGCCATCGGGCTCATCTGGGGGCTGTCGCTGCTCTTCTCCGGGCCCTACCTGAGCTACTACCGCCAGTCGCAGCTGGCCAACCTGACTGTGTGCCACCCGGCGTGGAGCGCGCCTCGCCGCCGCGCCATGGACCTCTGCACCTTTGTCTTCAGCTACCTGCTGCCCATGCTGGTGCTCGGCCTGACCTACGCGCGCACCCTGCGCTACCTCTGGCGCGCCGTTGACCCGGTGGCCGCCGGCTCCAGCGCCCGGCGCGCCAAGCGCAAGGTGACGCGCATGATCATCATCGTGGCCGCGCTCTTCTGCCTCTGCTGGATGCCTCATCACGCGCTTATCCTGTGCGTGTGGTTCGGCCGCTTCCCGCTGACGCCCGCCACCTATGCGCTGCGCATCCTCTCGCACCTGGTCTCCTACGCCAACTCCTGTGTCAACCCCATCGTCTACGCGCTGGTCTCCAAGCACTTCCGCAAGGGCTTCCGCAAGATCTGCGCGGGGCTGCTGCGCCGTGCCCCACGTAGAGCCCCGGGCCGCGTGTGCATCGCGGCGCCCGGCACCCGCGGCAGCAGCGTGCTGGAGCGCGAGTCCACCGACCTGACGCACGTGAGCGAGGCGGCCGGGACCTCCGCCCCCGGGCCGGCGACTCCCAGCAGCCCGGCCTTAAGCCTGGCTCCCGGCCCGTCCTGGCGGGACCGAAATGCCCCCGGCGGCATCCGGACAGTGAATACGACCTGATGACACTTAGCGAGTATGCTTTGGTGTTAAAGGATTGGAGGTGGAGGTCGGGGGATCGGGGAGGGAATTCCATCTGTTAATAAAATATGCAAAGCTTTTCAAGTGCAATCGCGTGCTGTGTCTGGGCATGTCTCACGGTTAGGAGGCTCCGCGGTCTGAATCCTCTGGGACTTCACAGGGGAGCTCTGGATGGTTGGGGGCTACGTGCTTTGCTGATCCACGGGGAAGGAGGGGGGCCCTCACAGAAGGCAGCCGAGTGAAAGTCCCCGTAGAAATCCCTGAGACGGGGAAGTGCAGGACGAGCCTGGCTCTCTGCAGCGGCCATCCAGAGGCGCCCGGTATTTGCGGATCTGCGAACCAGAAGCCACCTATGCGTGCGACAAAGGCAGGTGGAGTGTTTAAGCGCGCTCAATAAGTGGGGTCGATGGCGAGGCGCAGACACTATGTGTGTTTCCAGGAACGTTGGTGCGCCAGCGAGTGGCGGGCCCTTCCTGCTCCCAGCTCTCTGGGGCCCCTTCTGAGTGTCGGCGGCCCAATCTGTACCCACCTACTTTCAGCCTTGGGGTTTCCTTCCCTAGCTACAGCTGTCCAGGGTCAGGTCTGCATTTCCAAAGGGCCAGGAAAGTCGCCCCTCTCCTCCACCGGTACTCCTCCAGGGGCCCCAGGAGCAGTTCTAAGTCACCGCTGGGCTGGAGCAGCAATGCTACAGGGCTCTGCTCATGAGCTAGCCTCTGCCCTGCCCCAGGATTGGCCCACTCCTGGAGTTCTTGAGCCTTTCAAGGCTTTTTACGTGGAATCAGTTCAGTGTTTGAGGAGAGGCAGGAAAACTCTCAAGGGCATACAGATCTCACGTTGAGTGAGGGGCACTTTGGCAAGGGCTTGACTATTTAACCAGGCAGGCACCGGCTGCAGAACCAGGAAGGCCTCTGCCCAGATTGAAGGACCGAGTTGGGGAAAGGTGTGTGTGTTGGGAGTGGGGGAGGGAATCTGTGCTTGCCCGGTCCCCTTGGCAGTCTGTGAAAGGGGCAACTGATTCCAGGTGGTGGAAATGGAGCAGGACAGGGAAGCCTAGGCAGGTGCAGGGTGGGCGGAGCTGGGTCCTGTGCTTTGTCTTCAGGTGTTTGCGGAACCCTGGGATGGGATGCCACCTCCGAGGCCCCAGAGCCCTTGCACAGAGCACCTGCCTCTAACTGCGCAGTCCCCCAGAGAAGCAACCGAAACTGAGGTTGCAATCTAGGCTCTGCTCCCCCATCCAGCCTTCCACGCAGCCACTGATGATGGCCTTGCAGCTCCTGCTGCTCCATTTGGCCTTCCTTAGGCTCGGCTCCACCGGGCCCTTGGTCCAGGGGCGTGGCTTTCGTTCGCCAACACTCGGTAGGTGGAGAGTGTAAAGTCCTTAAGCTTTGGGATTTAGATCCCAGGGCACCCACCCAAATGACCTTGACCTCCATCCTTCAGCCTGGCCATCCTTCTTCGACTTCAACTGGCCCCAGGAGGCTCAGGAAACCATCCAGATTCCAAACAATGGGAGCGCGCCCCTGCTCGTGGATGTGCAAGTGTTCATGTCCAATGTATTTAACGTGGTAAGTGTCCTCTGGCCACCGAGGGAAGCAGGGCCCAGGTGCTGAGCTGGGGATGGGCCAGTGGTGGGGGCTCCTGCTTTCTTTTGTCCCATAGCGCCCCCACAGCCCCACTGCCCCCCGGTGACACACTGCCCCCTTCCTCAGGACATCCTGCGGTACACAGTGTCCTCCACGCTGCTACTTCGGCTGGTGAGTGCCCGGGGGGCGGGGAAGGTGGGATGGGAGAACCTTCTCTTTGTCCAGCTCCCAAGTACTGGTCTTCATCACACTGCCCAGCCAAGTGGCTTGTATCTACATGGGAGCGGGAGGCTTAGTGGCTTCTTTATGTCCCCAGTCCTGGCTGGACTCTCGCTTGGCCTGGAACACAAGTGTCCGCCCACAGCCCGCAGTCACACTGCCCTGGGACTCAGTCTGGACTCCAGGACTCACTATTCAGGAGGCGTAAGTGAGGCGAGAGTTCTCGTGCCGGGAGGCCCTCCTTAGTGACTGTCCCCCTCCCTGGTGGCCCCGACAGACCACAGGCACACCCCTCTGCCTCGTGTCCCCCTCACCCTTCTGGAACCGGGATGGCAGGAGAGGGCCGCTGGGCTCGGCCGGGGTCTCCCCTACCTCCCCTTCTGAGAAGCGGCCCAGCCTCTCCAGCGGCCCTGTCTCCCCCCCACCCCACAGGCTCTGGGTGGACTGGCAGGACCAGAGCCCGCGGGCCCGCGTGGGCCCCGATGGCCACGTCGACCTGTATTTGGCCCTCACCACGGAGACCAACTGTGACTTTGAGCTCCTCCACTTCCCCAGGGACCAGAGCGACTGCAACCTCAGCTTCTACGCGTTCAGCAACACTGGTGCTGACAGGACAGGAGCTGGGGGGCGGGGAGGGGACACCTCCGGCTCCCAGCAGACATGTGACGTGGGGGAAGCTAGCCTGCGTTCACACCAGTCCCCCCCAGGCTTAGGGGAGCTGGAGAGGTCCTAGAGCAGAGCACGCTTCTCCTGTGCACCTCCCAACAGCGGCCCACCTCCTAGCTCTCCCCTGCTCCAGGGTGCAGCCCCCCACGGCAGCGGCCCTCAACGGCCAGGTCCAAACTGCAGTGTCTGGGCCGCTTCTGTTAAGCCCAGAGGCCAACGTTGCTGCAGCCACCCAGTGAACAGCCCACAGACCCACAGGTGATGTCCAGCAAGGCCCAGAACCCCCAGCCTGGCCTCACATCCCTCCCCCCTGGGAAATACTACAGCTGCTGCCCCCTGGAGGCTACCATTGCAGGTGTGAGCGTAGATGCTGGTGGAGGAGTCCAGACCACATGCCCCTCCAAGAAGTGGGGCCAAGTGCATTTAGTTGCACAATGAGAATTCACCTCTGAATCTGAGAAGGCCCTTCCCCTGGCTGGAGAGAATGCGGGGGGTTGCCCAGCCCGTGCACAGAGAGTCTTCACCTCCTGGTCTGCCTCCAGCCACCATCAGAAGTCTCCGCCAGCCCCGGACGCCGGCTAGTCCCTGCTGTGTACTCCCAAAAGAGAGCTGGGGCCAGGGGCACCTCCTTTCTACTTCCCCACTCTCCCCTGCTCCCTTCCAGTGCTAGAGCTGGAGTTCCGGGCCCACGCAGTGAACGAGATCGTGAGTGTCAAGAGGGAATACGTCGTTCGGGACTTGAAGACCCAGGTCCCACCCCAGCAGCTGGTGCCCTGCTTCCAGGTGACAGTGAGTCGGCCGTGGCTGATGGAGGGCTGGCGGGGGTGGGGTGGGTGCGTGAAGCTTGTGGTCAGAGGCCACAGTGCCGCCTTTCAGTCACCCAGGCCCTGTGCACCCCGCCGCCCCCCACAAAGCCCTGACGGTCTTCCTTCCAGTTGCGCCTGCAGAACACAGCGCTGAAGGCCATCATAGCTCTGCTGGTACCCGGGGAGGCGCTGCTGATGGCGGACATGTGCGGGGGGCTGCTGCCCCTCCGGGCCACCGAACGCATCGCCTACAAGGTGACCCTGCTACTGGGCTACCTTGTCTTCCACTCCTCCCTGGTGCAGGCCCTGCCCAGCTCCTCGTCCTGCAACCCGCTGCTCAGTAAGTCTTGCCCCCCTCACCTGGCCCCGGTGGGGCTGGGGGGGCGCTCTGCTGAGCTCCTGGGGCACGAGGGGTGTAGGCCTGGCCCTGACCTCCCCTCCCTCTGCCCCCAGTTTACTACTTCACTGTGCTCCTGCTGCTGCTCTTTGTCAGCACCATGGAGACCGTGCTGCTGGCTGCACTGCTGGCCCGGGACAACCTCAGGGCAGAGGGCAGCCCCAGCCCAGCCCCGAGAGGGGAGGACTCAGGGCCACATCCTCAAGGTGGGCAGGGGCCCCTTCTTGGAGCGGGGGCGGAGGGAGGAATAAGGCCACGAGCAGAGCTGGCAGGCTGCCCACTTGGGGCGGAGACCAGGGGTCAGTAGGCTGGTTAGGGGTTCCATGCCTTCACTCTGCTGGTTCCACTGTGTCTGTCCTTGGAAGACGCAGGTATGGAGCAGGGAGCAAGGGTAGCTTCCCTAAAGGCTCAGGTGACTTCAAACTCCCTGAGATCACCCTGTGCCCCTCGGAGCCTCTCTACAGGGGTACTTCTTCAGCTCAAGATGGCCTGGAATGGGCCAGACCCCAACATTCACCAGTTGTAAATCGAAGGAAGGGAGAGTTACAGGCTGACAGCCCCTGGGGTTCGCCCTCCTGCTCTGGGCCAGCATGCTGGGTGAGCCCTGAAAAACTGCCCGCCTCTTGCCCCACCAGAAGCTCCTAGAGTGAAGGGGTCAAGGAGGAGCTGGGCTGAGGCTGCTGACCGCATCTTTTTCCTGGTGTACGTGGTGGGGGTAGTGTGCAGCCAATTCTTCTTCACTGGATTCTGGATGTGGGCGACGTGCAAGTCTGACCCAGCCCCTGGCGAGGCCATACCCCATGGTGGGCAGCCCAGGCTGTAAGAGGGCCGGGCCTGGGGCTGCAGGGGGAGGGTTGTGACGGGGTCTCTGGAGAGAGGAGGGAGGACGATTCTCTCCCCTAAGCCCTGAGGATCCCAGGCCACCGTGATAGCAGGCAAGCAGAGTGTGAAATAAACCCATCACCCTCAAGGGTCTGTCTTCGCTGAGCTCAGCTCTTTGTTCTTGTCCTAAGTCCGTGCGGCCGCCACTTTGTGCCCAATCCCCACTACGCTCCTGAACTTGTCACCTACCACTGTGTCCCAGTCATCTGTTCCCCATTTCTGCAACTACTGCTGCTCGGCCTTGGGCCCGGGGGCACTGGGCACCAGGAGACAGGGGCCTGGGTCAAGCCACCCAGGGTGGCCAGAGCTTCTCAGAACTCCTCTTGTAGTGTGCGGGACCCCAGAGGGCGCAGGGAGGGGGCACTCCTGCTCCAGTCACCTGAGAGATGCCTGGGAGGCGGAACGCCCCTGATTTTCAGGACCGAGGGTGATGGGGAATACATTTTCTGCACTCAGTCCACGAGCAGGTTAATCCTGCTTGCTTTTTCTCCATGCCCTCTGGCTGCACCGTGGCCTGCCCCTCTGGGCCCTTCCCACGTTTCTGGGCTAGAGGGGGCATTCTCTCCAGCTCTGAACCGGACGGGAGGTGGGCTGTTTGCTCTCCTGCTCTTGTAGACAGGAGGGAGCTGTGGCCTTTTGTCGTTCTTCTTTGTCCCCTCCTGCTTGGAAGCCATCACGTGGCCCATGTGGGCTCAGGGTCAGGAGCCCTAAGATGGGAAGGAACCCTGGTATTCTGGCAGAGTGCGGTCTGGGGGCTCCAGGAAGAAATGCAGGACTTGAGGGCTTGGGGCCAGGGCTCCGGACTGGAGAAGGGGTGGAAAAACGTTCCTGTCCCGAAGGATGTCAAACTCACCAGGCCCAGAGGCAAGTTAACACTGGTTTATCTGTCCAATAACATGGCTGATCTGGCAGAACCAGGCAGGGACAGCAGCAGGCTCAGGCAGACGTGTCAAAGAGGCGATCGATCATGTCGCCCACCTGCTCCACGCGGTACTTGATGTACTTCTCCGGGTTCTTGGTGAAGGGCACGCTGCCATACCTGGCCAGGCACTGAGGTCAGGGGCAGGCTAGCAGCCCCCCAGCTCCACCCCAGCCTAAGGTACTCCTGACAAGATCCCCCTGAGTGATGTCCCCGTCTGGCCCCGCAGCAAAGCCCAGGGCACTGCCTCTGCCATCCACACCCACACGCCCCTCCGTGTTTTCTTCAAGGACAGCGCAGAGACCCAGTAGGGGGAGTGAGGGGCACAGGGCTGGGGAGGTGGAGACAGAGGGCTCACCTGTGCAGAAAGGCCCCATAGGTCTCCCTGACAATGTTTTTCTGCGCTTGGCGAATCTTGTCTCTCTGCTCCATGTCAGGAATAGCCCAGGCCTTCTGGATCTTGCACAATTCTTCAAGGCCATCATTGAAACCCTGGCCACCCAAAAAGGTGGAAATAGAAGTGACCCAGAGACAAAGGCTTTTGGGCCGTGTCCCTGCAACAGCAGCAGGGAGCAGTGGAGGGGAGGGGACCCCAGCTCACCTTGAACCGCTCCTTGATCATCTGCCGCTCCTTGTCCCTCAGCTGGGGGAGGAGAGAGAGGGCAGAGAAAGTGTTCCTCAGAGCAGAAGTGCCCGGCCCCTGGGCTCCTTTCCCAAACACCCAAGCCCAGCCCTCTCTCCTGCTGCCCTGATGGCCATGGGCATCCTTCGCTCGTCCCAGCGGGATACTTGTCCATTTCTTTCTAGAGATATGACAGAAAGTATCACATCTGCTAGACACCCCTTCCCAGCCCAGGCCTTCTGCCCACCTTGACTCCTGGCTGGAACACAGGTAGATTCTTCTCAGCGATGTAGTCAGTCACCTTTAACCAGCTGCCAGGCGGGGAGAGAAGCAGGAGGCAGAGGAGGGAGAGCCTCAGGCTGCTGCTTCCCAGGCACCCTGGTTTGTTTCGCTTTTTAAATCTCTTGATCAACTAGGGGAGGGCGAGCTCCGCAATCGATTAGAGTCACAACTAAGCAGAGCACGACTGAGATTTTTCCTTGGGACAAGAAAATGTTCAGGATGGTGGCTTTTAAAATTAAGAACAGGAAACAGAATTCAATAAATTGAACAAACACTAGCAGCTATACTTCCACATCGATCTCCTGGAGAATAAAGACGAGGAAGCAGATGAGAAAGAAGGGAGGGAGCAGAGGACGGACAAAGCAAGGAGGGAGACCACTCACAGGAAGAAACACAAAGGGAAACACACAAACCAAGGAGAATCGATGTGGAGCAGTGGAGGCACCGCAGAGCGAGGCTCAGCAAGTTCAAGTGCTCTTGCAACCTTGCTCTTTGCTTGGCCTCACGTCCGCACACTGTCAGGCAGCCTTTCGATTCTTCTCAGCCCGCACCCTTGGCACCCCACCCTCTGGAGAGGCTGGCCACAGCAGCCCCGAGCGAGCAGGTGGTGGTAGAGGAGGGGGCTTCCCTCTCCGCCCTGTCAGTGTGGTTAAACAGCAAGCGGAGGACTCGGTCCACAGGGGAGCACGTCCCGACTCTGGAGCTCGGATAGGAAGAGTGAGTGAAGGGTACAAGCCTGGGGCTGAGGGGAGGGCGCGGCGGGGCCCACCTGCGCTGGTAGGTCTGGATCTGCTGCTCAATGTGCTCCCGGTAGGAGCGCTCAGCAGTCTTCTGGGTCACGGCCACCAGCTGGATCAGCTCAGACCTGGGGTGGGGGGGGGGTGGGTAAGCAGGGAGCAGAGGAGGACCGAACTGCTTCCCGGGGCCCCAAGGCTGCTGGTCTCCACAGCAGCGCCCGTGGGGCCAGCCCTACGGTCCTGGGACCCCAAGGGGTAAAGCGCTGTCCTGCCCGCCTGGCCAGGCACAGGGCGCAGGCAGCCCCGGAAGATGGGTGCGTGGGCGGGTGGGCGGAGGCAGGTGGGAGCCGTGGGCGCACAGGCCCCTGCAGCCACTCACTTCTCCAGGGCCTTGAGGATGTAGTTGTAATTGTTGTGCAAGAAGATGGCGCTCAGAGCCGGGTCCTCATACACCTTGGACTTGCTCAGGAGGTTCAGCTGTAGATTGCCCAGGGCCTTACCTGCACGGGGAGGGTGTGGCTGCATCCGCGGGCAGGCTGACCGGAACGGCCCGCTCCCTGGCCCTCGAACCAACTCCAACCCAACCCTTGTCCTTGTCCCTCCCAACTTCAGCCTCCACGAGCCGCAGGAGCCCTCTGCCCAGCCCCGCTCAGCCCCGCAACTGGAAGTTAGGTTACGGTCCCAAAGGTCGCGGATGGGGCCCAGGAGCGGTCCGGTCCGGGAGGAGCCGGGGGGCACAGAGGAAGGAAGGGAGAGGCAGGGGAGGTGGGCGCTGGGGGGCTGCGGCCACTGGACACACTCACAGATATACGTGCTTAGCAGGCGCTTGCTGAACTCGGAGCTGTAGCTGGTGGCGGAAGAACTGGTCTCTGGCAGGAGAGAAGGCCTGTTACTGCAGCCGGGGCAGCGGCCAGGACCCTCTCTGGCCTTCCCTCAGCCCCGGAAGCAGCCGTGGAAACCCTGGGAGGGGCCCTGAGCCTTCCTCAGGCGGACTGGACGCAGAGGCACTCGGGGGAGGGGAGGGGGTGCTGCCGAGCCGCTGGGCTCCTGCCTGCTGCCAGGAGCACGGCCTCAGCCTCTTCCTGGAACCCAGGGCAAGGCCCTCTCTGGTGACGGGCGGCAAGGTTCATGAGCTGGTCGGGGAGCAGCAGGAGTGGAACCCCCTCTGCCCCCCAGTCCCAACTCACGCTGGGTGCTCTACTACAAGGCCCATTTATCCCATTTGTGAACAGCAGGCTCTTAGCGTGGGCTCCCCACAGCCTCCCCCTTCTCCCCTACTTCCCACAACCTCCTCTACCCGGCTCCTCTGCACCAGCAGGAGGCCAGGGCGGCGGTGGTATATGGGGAGGGAGGGGGCAGGCAGCCGGGGGGGGGGGGCGCACGCAGGGGGCAGCCGGGATAAGCTCAGGGACAGAAGGTGGCCCTGCGGGGAGCTGAGAGAGTTGGGAGCGCCCCGAAGAAACCCATGTCCCCCTGACCCCCACCCCCACTAGGTCCTGAGTCTGTCTAGGTGCTCCGTCCCCAAGGAACCTCACCCATGCGGTTTCAGAGGGGTAGGATGGGGCTGCAGAGCCCTGCTGCTTACCTCGGGGGTCTAAAGGAATATTGTATGTGTCCCCAAGAACTACGGAGTGAAAGGCAGTGCACTCAGAGAGGAAGGGGGAGAGACAAAGAAGGGAGAAAGACGCAAAGTGCAAACACAGGTTAGAAACCGTGTCCCCCGAGCCAAGCAGACCCCTCCCCGTGACAGCCAGAACACAGACAGCAGGACACACCCCAGCTGGACCCCTGAAGGTGGGGAGCACGCAGCCAAGTGGGGACCTGGAGGACTGCGGGCCAGAGGCCGCTCCTGGCTCCCTTGCCCCCAAAAATGGAGGAGGGGGAGGGCCCGGGGGCCCTGACAAGTTGGGTTGGGTCTCGGTGCTCAGAAATGCCAACCTCCTTCCATGCCAACCTCCCCAGCTCCAGTGCCAGGGCAGCGGTCAGTGGGAAGACACCAGGCTGGCCCTGAGACGCCAGCCCACGGGACGGTCAGCTGCGTGAGACTAATCGGGAGGACAGGCGAACACAAGAGCAGGTGGAGAAATGCGGAAGGAGGGGCGAGGCAGGCAGGGCATCTTCGAACCAGGGAGTGCCACTCTCCAGAGCGAGGACGGTGGAAGGAGCAAGAAGGGAGGGAGGTCGGGTCAGGAAAGGCACAGTCAAACCCCACTCCGCAGGGCTGGAGGAGATCTCTCCCAGAGGTGGCCAGTCACCCCATGTCTCCAGACAAGAGGGAGGAGTCGGGGATGGGTAGAGGGCCCCACTGGGAGGTGTCAAGTACCTTGGGAGGCCAGCATGGCCCCTGCCGTCTCCTGGAAGTCTAGGAGCTGCTGTAGGAACAGGATGGCCTGGGTGGGGAGAAAACAGGTCCAGGAAGAAGGTCAAGGGCAGGACCTCAAGGTCGAGATCACCTCCCAAACGCACCCCCTCGGACCATTCCAGGGCAGGTGCAGGGCCAGGGGTCTGCCCCGTGAAAAGGGTGGTTGCAAGCTTCCTGCCCTACTGGAGACACTAAGGACTTTGCCACCATCCTGCCACCAACCTCCCGGCTCTGGGCCAGGCCGGGCCCCCTTCCCTCCCCAGGCGACCTTGGGCAGCACCTACGTTGCTTGTGAGCTCGTGCACGGTGCCATCCTTGGGCATGTTGTATTCCTTGTCCGGATCGTTCTGAGGAAAGAACAGCCCAGCATCCTGCACCTGCTCTCAAGGCCTTGGGCCCCAGCCCGAACCCCGGGCAGTCTGCTCTTGGTGCCACCTCGGTAGACAGGGGTCAGGGAGCCCCTCAGGCACGCAGGCCAGAGAGACAGGACAGGAAAAATGGGGCAGGAGCGTCACCGTTTGGGGGCTCCAGAGCCCCCTGGGGAAGAAAGGGAGGCAGGTGGGTATTGACAGGAGACTAGCAGCCCCTCTTGGAGGCCTGCCCTCTGCCGGAGCTCTCGAGGCAGGGCCCCGCGGTCCTGCCCACAGCTCCTAGGGCTGCAGGCGGCCCCGCAGAAAGGGAGAGCACCTTGATGTTGTCGGCAAAGTCCTCCAGGGCCTTGGCTCCAACGGTCTCCATGGAGGTGATGAGGCCGGGCAGCTTGTTCTTGGTGCTGGCAGCCGTACCCTGAGGAAGCACACGGCTGCAGAGCAGACCCCGCTCCTCGCCAGCCGCTCCCCTGCCCCTCGCTGCAGGGCCTCCCCTCCTGTCCCGGCACCCCGCCACGGGGTCCCCTCGCCCAGGGCCGCACAGAAGCTGCTTCCATCCAGCTCCGGAGCAGAGGTGTGAGGGCGGAGAAGGCGGTTCCTCCTCCCTGGGTCCCCAAGGGTCTTCCCGCCCACATACCTGCAGCGCCTGGTCAAACTCGGGCTTGGTCTGCTTCAGGTGCCGCAGGATGGGGAAGACGGTGAGCACGGCGGAGAAGTCGTGCCGAATGATGGCTTTCCGGGCCGCGGACACGATGTTCTCCCCTTCGAGCATCAGCCCGTCCAGCGCATCCTGTGAGAGCAAGGACGCAGCTCACGGAGGGGGCAGAGTGGTGCCAGCTGCCCCCGGGGACGGTCAGGGCCACCGGAGGGGCTGGGGGAAGCCGGCATGTCCCCAGCAGGGGACAGCAAGCCCGCCTACACACACACACACACACACACACACACACGGTAGGGCTGGGTACAGCCGAAGGCCACTGGACAACGGGTCTGGCCCAAACTCCAGCTTCTGCAGAGGCAGGGTCGCAGGGACACCTGGTCCGTCGGGGCGCAGGAGCAGGGTGGGGTGGGGCGGCACCTGGATCAGGGAGTCGAAGGTCTTTTTCTGATGGTGCTCAGGGATGACGTCCATCAGAAGCTGGTACTCGCTCTGCGCCAGCTTGACGAAGGCACTGACGCAGTGAATGTAGGCGTCGGTCTCCACGTCCAGCGTGTCGTCTCTCCCTGGGGGGACAGCAGTGCCCCTGAGCGGCTGGTCCGGGGGCTGCCGCTCCCCCTGCTGGGGGGCCGCGTGGGTCTCCCCAGCTCCTGGCCTGCAGATGTGGGGAGGCAGACTGTCGTGGCAGAAAGCTGAGGGGATTCCAGCAGGCCTGACCGCTTCGAAGGGAAAAAACGGAGCTGCAATCCAGCCCTGGTCCTGGCGGCATTGTCAGCTCTGCCGGACAGTGTCTATGTCCCAGAGTAGCAGGTACTAGAGGTGGTGCGGTGACAGATGGAGGGATAAAGAGGGAAGAGCCCTCAATTGGCTTCCTGGCTACGGCGCACCTGTCCCCAGGACTGAGGATTCTGGATTGTACTAGCAAGAGGGCGGCCGGGGGTGGGTGAATGGCGTGCCCACCTCAAGGAGGCAGGCACCGTGGTCCTCCATCTGAGACAATGCCGGGCCACTGAAGGCAGTTCTCAGCCCCGCTAGACCTTCTGGAATGTCTAAGAAGGCAGCGGGCTATGGCCTAGGAGGCTAGCTGGCACGGGGTCAAGCTCTGAGAAGGGGCGATGAGTCCCAGAAAGGGAGGGCTTCTTGCTGGTCAGCTGCCCCAGGAGACCCGGGCCCCACCAGCGGAGGCTGGGGCAGGGGGCGCCCGCAGGCAACCTGGTCCTGCCAGCAAAGGAATGGGCTCCGAGTCAGAGCTGCTGTTGGAGTCAGATGTCAGGGCTCCCTGCCCTCCAGGGAGCCACCTTCCAAGTAGCGGCAGCTTCTCCCCTTGGCCCAGGCCCTGAGAGCCAGGCACACACTCCCATCTGGAGAGAGGCAAGGAGACCTAGTGCCCAAAAGAGAGACTTGAGAGAGAGGCAAACAGGCCTGGCTCCTCCTCAGAGCAGAGCCCTCCGGGGACGTCTGTCAAGGCAGTGCGGCTGCCCTCGGGCTGGGCTGAGGTACTCACCAGCCAGCGGCCCGTGCTTGTCGTTCAGGGCCTCGGACAGGTGCTTAATTCGGAAATCATGCTCGTGACCTAGCGAGACGTCGGCCGTACAGACACAAGTGGCGTTTATCCAGGGGCCGGGTGGGCTGCCCCTCGGGGACGGGGGAGAAGCCCTCCATCTCCAGGAGGGCACGTGAGATGGGGGAGGGGGTGGGGGAAGGGGCACCGGAGAGGGCTCTGAGCCCCTCCTCTGCTGCGGACCACCTTGGGAACAGCCATTTCAAGCCTGACTTGCAGTGCCCCGGACCGTCCTTGAGAGCTGGTTCTCTAAGCCCGAGGCCAAGAGAAAAGCCTGCGGACGACCAAGGAAAGTTCTGGAAAGCTTCTGGCAGCTGCGGAGGGTCTGATGCTTGGCCCCAGGGGGTTTACCCACATCACCACGTTTGGGGGTGGCCTGGAAGCCTAGGCCAGCTTGGTCCTGTCACTGCTGGTCTGAGCGTGAAAGGGCTGCCCGTGACAAAGAACTTTCTCCGAGTTCAAATAGGAGACAAGGACAGAGACAGCGAGGGAGGGAGTAGGAAGCCTCAGGGAGGGCAGAGCTGCCGTCAGCCAGACAGGACCAGGCCGAGGCCACGACACCTGCCCCCGCGCCAGCTGGAATGAGTGGCACCAGGGACCTGCTGTTCCCACCCCTGCTCCCTTCTCAGGGCCTCTCCCGCGGCCCTCCTGGGGGCTTGGAGGCTCTGCCCTGCCACGAGAGTGGACACATGGTGGAGGAGGACGGAACGGGAGGAGAACACAGGGTGATTACCTTCCAGAGGAATGAGGTTAGAGCCCCCCTTTTTCCCATCTAGACCATGCTGGGAATACTGTTTCAGAAGGTTCTGAGCCTTACGGATCGTCCCTGTCACCAGAGCCACACAGAGAGGAGACAAGAAGACCTAGGAAATGAGTGAGAGAAAACAGCAGCGGGCCTCCACCTGGCCCCCCCGAGCCCCACACCCGGCCCCCCAACAGTGAGCATGCCCACACGCCATCTCTCCAGCAGGCCCCTTCCAGGACCCCCGGAGGCGCTGCGGACGGACAGGGAGGAACGGGCACGGGGCGTGTCCCACACGGGGCTCCTGATTCTGCTCCTGACCCTCATTGTTCTGGGTTTGAGTTCTCTTTAGGAAGCACAGCAGGTAAAGGAGGTGAGATGGGCAAAGAGCCATCAGGAGAAGCCAAAAATAAAAGACACTACTGAGTGGCATTTAAGTCGGAATGGACTGGGGCTCAGGATGGAGGAGCTGGTGACAAAGCTCTCACACCCAGAGGGCACAGCCAGGCTGGCAGAGTCTGGAGACCCCCTGAGGCCGACAGGCCCATGGCCCGGCCCAAAACACTAGGAGGCAGGGTTCCCGGGCATGCTCAGTGCTGGGACGTGGACGCACGGAGGTCGACGGAAAGCAGAGCCCGGGAGTTGGTGAGGCGGGACTGAGCTTCCTGGGAGAGCAGTGACCAAGACAGAAGGCTTGGAGACCCTGAGGCAGCCTGGCCCCGTGCACCAAAGCCACCTGAACCCCCAAAGCAATCAGAGAAAACTCAGAAGCTCGGCTGGGGGTTCATGGAAGCCACCACACAGAGCCGGAGGCAGGACGGTAGACGGGGGCATGCTTTCGGCATGGAGGAAAAAAACAACAGTTAGTATCACAAGCGAAATCAACAAAAACAAAATCTCAGTGCCTACAGCCTCCAGGGTCAGCCACCCCAGTGGGAATGAGACATCTCAGGGCAGGAAAGGGGGGGAATAAAACAGCATTTAAAAGAGATGAGGACAGCTGCCTTGTTAATGCACTGGGAGCAGGGACGAGGCCCCCACATGTAACTCTGGTCCATCTTCCCTGGAGACTCCTGGGTCCCCCCCCCCAGCCGTGTCTCTGAACACAGGGAGGCTGCCTGGGTTCTGGCAGCCCCCCAGAAAGCTAGGGGAGAAGAGACAAGGTCTGGAGTCGCTCCTTTCTTTCTGTTTAGACCACGTGACAATTAGCTACTAATGACCAAGTTCAGGGCCCCGGCTCAGCATCTGTCTCCCTGTGTTCTCCCCATTCGGTGCGCGGTCCTGCTAATGAGCAAATCAGATTCCTGCCCCACAGCCGACCAGCAGCAGATGGGCCCATACACAGGCCTTGAGGAGCCTCACTGGCTCGCTGGCGTGGATGGAGATCGAGGACACTGATCGGGCAGCCGACAAACCCATCAGGTGCCCAGTGACCACAGAGACGCTGAGGTTGGTCTTAAATTGCCGACTGACTGAGGCCTCCCTGCTCCTCTCCTCTGAGCCAGGAGCAGATGGGCCCCAGGGGCCTGGGTCCCTAGTTTCCCACGTCAGTCCCGACCCCCTGGCTGCTGACAACTCTTGAAGTTCTGCAGCCACCACAGGAATCCTCAGAGCCTGAGTCTTCCTCCGGGGCCCCATAAGCCGAGGACAGACTAGGCCCACTGTGAGCCCCCCACGGCCAGCCAACACTCTGGGAGCAGTGCAGACCAGGTCTGGGCGCCCCCCCCCCGTGGGCCTGTCAGAGAAGAGATGGGGAAGAGAGCCCAGAGCAGCCGAGCAGGCGGCTTCTTGGCCTCACGGAGGCAGGCAGCCCCTGCCCAACGCACAGAGGCGCAGGGACAGACCGACCGAGTGCCAGCAGCCACGGCCCAGCAGGCTGGCTCAGCACAGTCAGTAGCAGGAGCGGGTTTTTAGGTGATGGCCAGGGGAGAGCCACACTGGAGGGGAGAAGGCGGTGCCCCTCCTGCTGGGGCCACCAGTCCGCTGCCCACTTGGGCCCCTGAGGGCTGCTTTCTCCAAACCCCAATTCAAGGCCTGAGCAGGTGCTCTCTGGAGGGGCACGGGCAAGAAACACTCTACACACAGTCTGCTGTCATGAGGGGTAGGTCCCAGCGGCCACACCAGGCATGTCCCTGCATCCTTAGCTCGGCAGTGTGGGCTAAGGTGGAAGCAGGCCCTGGCTCTTGAGCTTTCTCTCCCTGGTGCTGCTCACAGCACCCCTTCGCCCTGCAACATCCTAGCCTCCCCAGGCTTCAGCGGACACCCAAGGACATTTCACCTGGAGCCTGGAGCCTCAGTAGATGGGGCCTTGCTAGGTGGGGAGTCACCTGCTTTCTGGTCTTTCTGTACCTACAGCTGGGGGTCACCGTGAGGACAAGCTCTGGAGGGGCCGACACCGCTCACCCCAAGGCGGCCAAAAGCCACGCAGGTCCCACACAGCCTTCTGGTGGGGGGTTAATGGGCTGGGGTGGGGGCTCACCTGGCCTCTTGATGGGCTTTTTGGTGGGCGTGTCTTTCCTCTTGTTGGGGATGGCAGGGGAGTAGGGAACCCCAGAGGAAGAACTGCTCTTCCGGAAATGTTCCTTCAGGCCCTTGATGGAGCGGTCTAGCTGGCTGGAGCGAATCTGGTAGTAGACATTCATGAAATCTGAGGAGAGAGGGGGTGACAGCTGTAGTGGCTGAGGTCCCTGCCTCTCTTTCCCCTCTCCATGCAGTGGGCAGAGCAGTAGTAGAGCTGCTATTTCGGTTTGCTAACTCATTCCTGGCATCTGCTCTGGCTCCCAGCCACCCACGTAGCCTTGTCCCACATCAAGCCATCTTAAAAGGGAAAATATCCCCCGGTAGAACTGCTAATTAAGTTTCGAAGGGAAAGTTCTTTCAGATAAAAAACATAAAATCAGGGGGCACCTAGGCGGTGCAGTGGGTTGAGCGTCCGACTCTTGATTTCAGTTCAGGTCATGATCTTACGGGTTGTGAGATGGAGCCCCGCATTGAGCTCCACGCTCAGCAGGGAGTCTGCTTAAGACTCTCCCTCTGCCCCTCTCCACAGCACACGCGCACCCCCTCTCTCGAATCAATAACATGTTTTTAAAAATAAATAAACAGGGGCACCTGGGTGGCTCAGTTGTTAAGCATCTGCCTTCAGCTCAGGTCATGATCCCGGGGTCCTGGGATCGAGCCCCACATTGGGCTACCTGCTCCACGGGAAGCCTGCTTCTCCCTCTCCTACTCCCCCTGCTTATATTCCCTCTCTCGCTGTCTCTCTCTCTCTGTCAAATAAATAAAATCTTAAAAAAAATTAAATTAAATAGGAAATGAGTAAATAAAATTAATATAGAGATTCACCTTGGTAAGGGGTCAAAGGATGTGATTGATTTATAGGAGGCAAACAACAAATGTCAGTGAATGAAAAACACACTACGTCTTTGGCTATTCATGACATGCAAATTTTTTTAAAAAGGACCGTGAGAGCCCTAGCTGAGATAAATAAAATTAATGAAGAAGAGCCTTGGGCCCGTCGATGGCTCTTTGGACCGGCCCCACCTACCTGGAGAGGAGCTCCAACCGCAGAAAGTTACAAACCTGTTTGGCCACTTCTACCTGATAGTTGTATCTTTGAGAAAACACCCAAGAACTCCCTACATAAGGAAGGCAGGCCATGCAAGTACGCTCACTGCAGCCCTATCTATCAACACGCGAACACTGGAAAATCCAAAAATGCAAATGGACAAGGAAACACTACATTTCAGCAGTTCCCAACCAATGCGTTGCAAGGAGCCCCAGGGTAAAAAAATGGGCCAAAGTACTGGGGTCTGGAGGCTGTCCACTGGCCACCCTCTTCTCCCTAAAATTCTCCTGCTGAGCCCAAGGTCCCCCAAAGTGCCACTTAGGAGCTGTGGACGTGTTCACACAGTCACGTAAGCTATAGATTTACTGCTCGTATTATCAATTCCAACTAAACTTTTTTATAAAAAAAAAATCCAGGTGGATTAAAGAAATAAAGAGGGGGAAGGGCCCATGGCGTCTGGCCCTGCCGCCTGGGTCCCTCACCTTGGTTGCGGCCATATTCCACCAGCCAGCGGGAGATGCGGATCACATCCTGGAGTACTCCCTCAGGCAGGTGCTCCAAGGGCACCTCGTCCTGGACCTCCAGCTCATCCTCGCCACTAATCAGATCCAGGATGAGCACAGGGGACACCACCTTGCTGTGCCTGGTCATCAGGCTGCGGAACTCCGACTCCAGCGACTCCTTCCCACGCTCAAACAGCAGCTTCTACGGGGACCACAGGAGGGAGGAAGAGAGCGTTCAGCTGCTTCAGCATCCAGCTGGCCCCTCCTAGGCCTTCACTTCCTTTAACGCAGAGAGGAAACACCAGGAAGCCCTCTCTGCTTCTGTCTTTGTCTCATGGTCCCTCAAAACAGATGTTCACATGTGAAACTCTCAAGTTTTACAAGATGCAGGTGCTTCACAAATATTGGCCGATGATTTTCCCACTGGGCCATTACTGTCTTCTTGTTAGAAAAGGGTTTACAAGAGAAAAAAAAAAAGATGGATGGAACTATGTCAAGTGCAAAACTTTGGTCTTGCAAGTAACACCATCAAAAGAGGGAAAGTACAGCGCACGGGATGAAAGAGAACATATGCCAATTACACATTGGATAAGAAATACCCAGAACATACGAGAGGACAGAAAACATCCGTCCACACACGAGTACACGTGAGGGCTCAGAGCAACATTATTCTAATGTTGTCAAAGAGTGGAGCGTCCATCAAGTGGCGAGTGTGGTCTCTCCACACAATCTGACATTCCTCAGCCCGACCATGAACGAAGCATTGACACACAACAGTTCGCGTGCCTGAACCTTCAAAACATGACACGACGTAAAAGAAGGCGGACACAAAAGGTCACACGTTATTTGATTCCATTCCTATGAGAAGCCCGGCGCAGACAAGTCTGGAGAAACAGAGCACAGACCAGTGACTAGCAGAGGCTGTGTGATCGGGGAGAGGGGCTGAGGGGAGTGGCTGTCCACAGGTTCGGGGCTCTTGTTTGGGTGATGAAAGTGTTCTCAAATCAGTTCCAGTGAGCTCGTGCAACTCCGTGATTATACTAGAACCACTGAATTGCATGCTTCAAGTGAGCAAATGAGATGGCATGTGAATTACGTCTCAATAAAGACGTCTCCAAAATGAGGGAGGAAGGAGTTGGGAGTGTCCTTGCTTGAAGGAGGACATTCTCTCGGGAAGACCCATGGCTCACGTCTTCTGTATTCTGTCTCCCCCCCACCCCCAAGTTCTAGTCCAGTGCTTCACTCTACCACCCAAACTTGGCAGTGACCCCCAAAACAAAGTTCTTCAGTCCCTGATACCCCAAACTCAACACAGGCCCCCATCCACGGGCTGCAGTGCATGGGTGACACTGGTGTGTCCCCACTGGTGACTGGTGTTAATCTCATTGTCCTCCAGACAAGGAGGTGGGGCTGTGGGTGGTCAGAGACCACCGGCTGGATACCAGCTCACCCCAGTGTGACATGAATGCGCTCATTTCTATCACAGATCCTGATGGGAGAAACTCTGGGAAGCGCTGCTCTAAGCAAAAGCTTTCTAGGTTCGAGAAAGGCCAGGTTCCCAACTTCCGTTTCTCTGCTTACTCCCTCTTCTGGGTGAGACACACACTCAGGATGAGAACTGTGGGGCCACCAGTAAGGTGTGCCAGGTGACTGGATCCGAGTTGGCCCTTCCTCTAATATTCTTCCTGCTCTGGGAGGTCTGGGGCTTGGCTCCCTCCATTTCTCCTGTCTGCATTCTCCCCTTCCCTGGGCCTTGAGTAAACCTCACCTCCCAGCCCGACCCCATCACAGCCTCTAATACTTAAACACAAAGACAGAAAACAAAAAATCGAACATGAAAATATAAACACAGGTTCCTAGAGTAGTCAAATTCATAGAGACAGAAAGGGGAATGATGGTTGCCAGGGGCCGGGAAAGGGAGGAATAGTGTCTAGTGGGTAAGAGTTTCATTCTGGGAAGATGGAAAGAGTTCTGGAGATGGATGATGGCAGTGGGCAATGTACTTAATGCCACCGAACTGTTCACTTAAAAATGTTAAAATGGTAAATTTTGTAGTATTTTTTACCACGCCGGAAAAAATACAAATGCATGTATAAAAATCAAAGGTTAGATTTATATTTGACATATAATTTATACTTGAGTTAAATTATAAAAATGTATTAAAAACGTATATAATTTCTGAGACTGAAGTCTTAATGCCTAAAATATGCATTTCGTATTATGTACTACTGTTTCTTCCACTATGTTTTCCTTTAAGAAGGTCCAGTGTCCCTCCTGGGACCGGGGCGGGGACTAGTGTCCCCAAACCTCCCTCCTGGATTTGGCTGCTGGCCTCTTACCACTTTGTTGAGCTCTGGGCTGTCTGGGCTATTGTCCTGGAAATACTCCACAGCCTTCTGAATCTTGGCCATGCTCCCCAGGTACTCCTCCAGCCTGCCTGTGGGGCTGTGAAGGAAAAGAGCTGCTTCAGTCCGGGCAGGTGGAAAATGAAGAGGAAGGACCAGGAGAAGGGTGTTTGAAAGAGAAGAGAATTAACACAGGGGACTCCAGGCTCAAATATATTCAAACCCTCCCTTCTGAAGCCCAGCATCGCTGGCCCAAGAGGTGTTAGCAATGTGAGCCTCTGGCCCTAGCTCACCCCTCCCTGATGATTTTCTCAGTATCACTGGCCACATGGTAGTAGCTGATGACATGGTCCAGGCAGGAGAGAGTCTTCTCAACATTCTCCTGCAGCCGCTGCAGGTTCTCTGTCTGCTTGTGCACGGGGATGATGGAGTTCTCCAGCTTCATAAGACGGCTCTCAAAGGAGGACAGGATAGATACCTGCGGGGGACAGCCCCATCTCAGGACACAGGGTTGTCCCAGGACTGACTGCACCTACCCACGAGGTTTTTGGAATTTGCTGCCTTTCCTCTGGTTTTCTTTCTTTCTTTCTTTTTTAAAGATTTTTTTAAAGATTTTATTTATTTTGACAGAAAGAGAAAGAAAACAGAAGCAGGGGGTTTGGGAGAGGGAGAAGCAGGCTCACTCGATTAACTGACCCGAAGGCAGATGCTTCACCGACTGAGCCACCCAGACATCCCTCCTCTGATTTTCTAGATAAGAGTCCATGAGGCAAGGGATAGGGTATACGTGTTCGCCACTGTATCTCCAGCACCTACCATGTGCATAGCACATAGGAGGTGGTCCAAATAAACTGGATGAAGTTTGACTTGAAGGCAAACCATGCATCAAATGAACTCCTTCTAAGATAATCACCCCAGGATGGCCTCCCTTCCACCCTCTGAAGCCAAATCTCAATTTCACTTCTCTCTGAAGCTTTCCTCGACTGAACAGGAAGTAGTTTCATACAGAGTAGCCTCAAATGCATTGCTAGTACCTTCAAATCTCTCTCTCTCTAAGAGTGAATCTCTATTAAATAAAGACTAGGACTTTATGACTGCGTTCCTAAACATATACTCCAAGTGTGTACCTACTCAATACGAGCTTTTCCAGTCTCCTCCAGAAATAAGAAAGGAAACTCCTACTTGCTGAGCACCTGCTGTAGACCAGGTGCTATGCAAGATGCATTCCCACGCATTGGCTCCTATGACCTTCACAGCTATGCTGGGAAGTTGGCATTGTCTCTTTTAGTAGACGAGTTAACTGAAGCTCAGTGTTAACTGTCAGGAGCCACACAGAAATAAGTGGAAGGGGCACCTGGGTGGCGCAGTCAGTTACACGTCTGCCTTTGGCTCCAGTCATGATCCCGGAGTCCCGGGATCGAGTCCCGCATCGGGCTCCCTGCCCAGCAGGGAGTCTGCTTCTCCCTCTGCCCTTCACCCTGCTCTCTGTCGCAAATAAAGAAAAAAAAAAGTGGAAGGGCAAGGATTTCAAAGCTCCTTCTACCCCTTAAGCCCTCTGAGGTGAAGGCTGAGTTTTCTCTGGCCTCAGTAATCTCAGAATCTCAGGCTCCCCTTGCCCTCTGATCATCACCTGAGTTGAGGATGAAACACGACCCCTACCCAGCCCACGGAAGTCACTCTCGCTAAATGTTTGCAGAAGGAGAGAACGAAGAACGGCGAGGTTGGACAGAAAGCTGAAAGTCTGCGCCCGCAGGAGCTGGGCCATCCTCAGCGAAGGGGCGAAGGGAAGGGAGCTAGATGAGAGACACCCCACCCCGCCGCTAGGGAACCCCACACATCACCACCGGCACGACCTAGGCTCGAACCCCTGGCTCCCCGTGAAAAGGGCTCTCCTCCAGTCTGGAGGGCTGTCTGCCCCTCCCACCCGAGGCCTTACTCACCATGTTTCTGGTGAGCTGGTCGCTCTTCTCCAGGCTGTCTCGGATGAAGGACAGCGTCTCCTCCTCCTGGGGGAAGCCGAGGGGAGCACATCCCAAGAAGCTGGAGGCTGAAGAACATCGCGTCCCGGCCCCACGGCCTCGCCCCCAGCCCTATCTCCTCGCAGGGAGTGCTCCCTCCTTGTCCTACCTCCTCCCGGAGCAGATGTCCCGGCCCGGATCTCGGCCCCTTCCCTCACCTGCTCGCCATCCCCAGCCTCACCTGCTTCAGCTTGTCCTCGATCTCCCGCCGCCGGGCGGACGCCTCCTGCGGGGGGATCATCGCCTCGGCCCAGCGGCTCCCACGGCCCTGTACCTTGCCTCTCCGTGCCCTCTCGGCCCCCGTCTCTGCCACACCCACTTCCGCCCTTGGCCCCGCCCCGTGGCGCGCCAGTGGCGCCATATTGAGAGTGGCAATTGGGATTGAGCCTGCGCAGAAGCAAGTGACGGTCTTGGGTGGGCGGCCATCTTGGGTGTGGCAAGTGCGTGTTCTCTGCCTTGTCAGAAAAGGTTCCCGAGCAGAGCAGCGTCGTGTCGCTTCGCAGGCGGGACGGCAGGAGTTCCCTTGCGGTCTTCGTGTGAAGGCCGACCGCCGCTGGGGAAGGCCACAAGTGTGTTTCCCTTGTTCGCATTTTGTGTCCAGGCACGGATGTCGCGTTCCCCGCAGACCGCAGCACAGAGCGTGTCACACAGTAGGCCCGGAACGTGTGGCCACTTGATGAACCAGGGGCTTGTGCAGTCGCTTCTTCCATCGGCCCTGCATTCCGCAGAAGTATGGCGCGGGCCTTGTGTGCAAGCCCCGAGCTGGGGATTGGGGACAGAGTGGGTCGCCCATGGCCCCGGTGGCACCCATAACCACGAACCTGGCTTGCGTGGAGCCCAGCCACATTCCCGGGGCTGGCGGAGTCCTCGGAGCTTCCATCCCTGCGGATGGGGCGGGGGCTTGGAGCTTGCTGTCTTGGCGAGACCTCTGTGGTTTTATTTGTTGCCGGGAGCACCTGGCTGGGGGTGAAGGATCAAGGTTCCTGTGGGGCTGGGTGTTCAGTTTTAACCACAAGACTCAGCTGCAAAACCTAATGTCTCTCCTTCCTCCGTTCCTTCCCTGCCCATGCTGCCTCTGGCCCTAGCCCTTGGGGAGGTAGATAGCTGTGTGGCTTTGCTCAGTTCCCCTGTGGATCCAGCATCCAGGGAGAAGAGGGTAGACAACAAGGCGTGTGCTGGTGGGTGAGAATATTTTGGGATACCAAGCCCTAGTGTTCCCAAGGTCCCCTCCAGGACCCACCACATCCAAGAGGAGGAAGAAAGGGGACCCGGGGCCTGGAGAGGGATTGGGGAGCTCTTCTGCTGGGACAGGACAATCTCAGATCTGGGGGGTGGCCAGAAAGGCAGAATTGAAGGACATCTCCACGTGTAGCCCTGTTAGAAATGGGGGAAATAAAAAGACAGAGTCATTGTGGGAGGGCACCTGGGACGACTTCACCAAGGCAGTCTTTACGCAGCCCCGAGAACTATGTAAAGGGGAATGTTTAAACAGTTAGGTGCCACGGTACAGAATGAGGGCCTGGAGGGCTACAGCGGAAAGGACTCTGGACTCGGTCGAGCAGCCCAGAGAGCCCCCTTCAGCACCTGCCTCTCTGAACAGCACCTTGTCCACAGTAGATGCTCAAGAAAAATATTGATAATGTCTTGCTCTGTAAGTCTTAGGATCTGTATGCTCATGAACAGATACTTTGAACTTGGCACAATATCATTGCATTTTTACAAATAAACTACATATCTTTTGCTTTATTGTATTTTCTCAAATCTCCTTCACTAAGTGTAAGTTAGTAGCCAGCTAACCTGTATTGAGAGCCTTTTGTTTGTCCACCTCTGTTACAAATACCATTCTTACTGGTTACTTGTTTAATCCTCTCAATAAACTTACAAGTCAGGCACAGATGTTGTCTCCCTTCTGTAGACGGGGGAGCTCCGGCTCAGAGAGGTCAGGTGCACTAAGTCAACACAGCTGGCTGGGAGAGGCTACACGTGAGGCTGCTCCCCGACTCCCCATGCTGGGTGGCTCAGGAGTGTTGTTTGCTGCTATGCAAAACCACTAATCTGATTTTCAAGAAAACCCGTTATAAAAAACAGGTTATATTTATGACAATCATGTCTAGTAAAAGGTAAACAGAATCAAAGATGAGTTTATTCTCTCTCTCAAAATCTTTTTTTAAAAAATGGAACACCTGAGGGCACCTGTGTGGCTCAGTCGTTAAGCGTCTGCCTTCAGCTCAAGTCATGATCCCAGGGTCCTGGGATGGGCCCCATGTCGGGCTCCCTGCTCAGTGGAAAGCCTCCTTCTCCTTCTCCCACTACGCCTGCTTGTTTTCCCTCTCTCGCTGTGTCTCTGTCAAATAAATAAAATCTTTTAAAAATAAAATAAATAAAAATAAAAATGGGGCGCCTGGGTGGCTCAGCTGGTTAAGTGTCTGCCTTCAGCTCAGATCATGATCTCAGGGTCCTGGGATTGAGCCCCGTATTGGGCTCCCTGCTTACCGGGGTGGGGGGGGTCTGCTTCTCTCTCTCACCCTCACTCTCCCTCTGTGCTCTATCACTCCCTCTCTCAAATAAATAAAATCTTAAAAAAAAATAAATTATTTTCATCCCAATGTCAGGCATGTGTTGACAAGTAGACACTGGTGAAGTCAAAGCTGTCCTTCCCCAGCTATGCTCAGCACAGGCTGCTTTAGCAAAAGTAAAAGGAGCAAAGTGGGGTTTCAGCCACAGCCTCAGAAGCCTTGCTTCTTGTTCCGAAACTTGTGCGGAAACACAAAAGTGGCAATCGTCGCCAGGCCCCCCACTGCCCTCTCACCGAGATCCTCTTCCCAGAGGAAAGAAGCCTGGATGAGCTCTCCCCTAACAGTACGTTCATTAGTTTGGTAGCTTCCTAATTCCAGACACTGTGTTCTTCCTGAGGAACCAGGCATATAATTCCTCCAAATGAATGTTTCCTGGCCCCGGAACAATAGTGGCATTGTGTACGCCAGGACATACACCTATGGCTGGGATTAGAGGCATTGGAAATACAGTTGATGCACTGCAAAAAAAGGAAAACCCAAACTACTAAAACGGTAAGTAGAGTAGATGGATGATTCAGTTTCTCTAGTTTCTAAAGATAATGAGTTTAAAATACCTTTCCATTAAAACACTTCTAAGGAAACAAATTTTCCTTTTTTCGGTAATGATCAAAAACAGCCTGTCTTGCTCATTTAGAAACCACCAGCCATCAACAGTGCCATCCGACAGAGTGGTCAGGAGAGGGTTTTTTCTTTTGTTTTCTTTGAACTCCTCTCAGATAGAAAATGAGAGAAAGGACCAAGGTGTCCAGAGTGCAGGGGTGGGCAGCCTTTCATGTACTTTCTTACAAGGAAGAGAGTGCAGAGGATTGGGTTAGCGTGCTTTGAAACACCTGCGGGCTCAAACCTGCAGTTTAGTTTTCAAACTGTTATTCAATGTAGTTCTTATTCAAGGTTAAAAATTCATACTGGAAGGAGGGTATGAGGTGAAAAACAGAAGGTTTTCAGACCTCCTCCCCACTGAGCCCCAAACCCCTTTGTTCCGGATGTAACCAGAATTACCACTTTCCCAATGTGTTTGGACAAATCCAAACACATTTTACACAGAATAAGCTCTTGTTTTGTTTTGTTTTTTTTAAAGATTTTATTTATTTATTTGACACAGAGAGATTACAAGTAGGCAGAGAGGCAGGCAGAGAGACAGGGAGAGGAGGAAGCAGGCTCCCCGCCGAGCAGAGAGCCCGATGTGGGCCTCGATCCCAGGACCCTGAGATCATGACCTGAGCCGAAAGCAGAGGCTTTAACCCACTGAGCCACCCAGGCGCCCTTGTTTTGTTTTTAACGCAAGTGTCATCACGGTAAACATCCTTTCCTGTGGCCTGCATCCTAACAGTATATCTTTTTTTTTTTAAAGACTTTATTTATTTATTTATCAGGGAGCAAGAACAAGCAGGGGGAGAGGCAGGCAGAGGGAGAACCAGGCTCCCACTGAGCAGGGAGCCCGATGCAAGACTCAATCCCAGGACCGTGGGATCATGACCCGAGCCGAAGGCAGACGCTTAACCGGCTGAGCCACCCAGGTGTCCCCCTAACAGTACACTTTGATCATCTCTCTTTATTTTTTATTATTTTTTAAAAGATTTATTTATTTGAGAGAGAGTGAAAGAGAGAGAGATCACAGAGGGAGAAAGAGAAGCAGGCTCTCTGCTGAGCAGGGAGCTCAATGCGGGGCTCGATCCCAGGACCCTGGGACCATGACCTGAGCCTAAGGCAGATGCTTAACCAACTGAGCCACCCAGGCGCCCCTATACCTTGAGCATCTGTCAGTATCAGGAGCAGAGTTCTCCTGCCCTCTTTGCACAGTGTTTCACGGAACAGATACAATACAGAAACGCCATCCTTCATTAATTAATGGACACTTGGGTTGTTTCCACATTTTTGCTATTGCAAACTCCACCCCTATGCACAATGGCTGGTACATCCTGCACAGACCGTCCCTGTACGGACATCCACACATTTCTAAATTAAAACATATACTTTTAAAATCTGTATAGAGAGGTACAAATTGCCATCCAAAATGGCTGAACTAGACTATACTTCCAGGACCAATGTACAATGTGCCTCTTTCCCCGCATCTAAACCCACAGTAAGTATCAATCTTTAACATTTTTGCCAGTCTGAGAGATGAGAAATGGCATCTCATGTTTAGTTTTGAACTAAATGTAAAGGAAAAATAATTTATCAAAAGTTGTGGGATGCAGGGGCACTAACCTGAAACTAACATAACATTGCATGTCAGCTCTATGTGACTTAAGAAGAGTAAGTCTGAGTATCTTTCTTGTTTAGTGGCCATACTAGTTTTGTAAAATCCTTCATATATTAAAAAAAAATTGCCTTTATCGTTTACGTGCACTTTATTTTTTCCCTTTTCATTATTATGTGGCTTAATTCTGTTGCTACTGATTTTTTTCTCCTAGAATTTTATTTTATTTATTCATATTGACCAAACTTTTTATTTTATAGCGTTTGGATTTTGTGTCTTTCACGGAAAGGCTCACTGCAGGTAAGTCCTCCTTTTCTCTTTTCTTAAACCACTTTTGCTTCTTTCTTATTTATTTATTTATGTTTACATCATTGAACCATCTAGATTTTTCCCAGATGGATAGCCAATAGTCCCAACACCATTCCTTCAATAATTCATGATGCACTCACTAGTTTGAAATGACACCTAGGGCATAAATAAGTTCCGTATGTATTTGAACCTATTTTGGGGAGTATATTCTGTCCCACTGAACTACTTTTCCTTTATCAGCACCAGCAGCACCAGACCAGTCGAAGCGACGTGACTTTTACTGTTTAATACATGTGATGTTGCATATTTCCTTCTTGGCCCTTTTTTTCTTGTCGTTGTTGTCTTCTCAAAAAAACTTTCTAGATATTCTCTGTTTTATTAATTAATTAATTAATTAATTAATTAATTGATTGATTTGTTTTTAGATGACTTTAAAAATCATTGTCACAACTGCAAATTGAATGTCCTCCCCTGAGTAAACTGGTTTGCATTCAGGTCTTCAAAGAGGCTGGGACCATGCCCCCTTGAGGGATGGAGGCAAAGTGTGACTTTGGAAAGGGGGTCTGGAAAGCCGGACCAGAGTCTTCCTGGTGGAGCCTGTGAAGTGACCAGCAGAGAGCGGGATTCGCTGACAGGAAGAACCTCACAGGCAAGGGCTAGAGCTGAGGAGTGGCCAGGCCCCAGGGAGCCCCGGCTGAGGGCAGATCAAAGGTAGGCAAGAAGCAACAGGTCCTCACAGTTGAGTGACAAAAGCCAGAGGGAAGCTCGGCCTCCGGGGCTGATGGCGTGATGCGGGGACAGGGAGGCCTGCGCTGGCCTTCTATCGGGCTGTCTCCCCAGCACCCAGCCTTGGTCCGACACAGAGACAAATCTCTGATGGGAATCTCCCTGGGCCCCGGGGAACTTTTGCCTCCAGGACACGGGAGAGCCCTTGTCGTGGGCCACCGGCTCTGACACTGGCCACAGGCACGAGGCCCTCGGCGCGTGGATCTGGAGGACAGCCAACACTGGAGGGCAATTTCCTATTAGCTTTTCAACCTCTAGCTCCCAGTCAGCCCCGCTTGGAGAAGGCAGGGACTGGCTTCTGATCCCAGGATTACGGCCCGGCAGGAAGGCAGCTGGGGAGGCCAGTCCCTAAAGGCCAGATGATTCCTCATGGGTCCAGAGCCTCCAGCGTCGGGAGCTACTCCCTGTCCCCGTCCTCCTGACTCAATTCCCCTTTTCTGTCCCGGCCGCAACTCTCCCTCTCCCGCCTCTTCCCTCCCCTTCATGTCAGACCACGGCCTTCGCGTGGCTCCACGGAAAACCGTGTGAGGAAATGGAAGAGACAGGCCTTTCTCTTTCTCTGCTTGGAGCAACTCTGTCCCTTCTCCAGCCTGCTCTCCCTGGGGCATCTTCCGTCTCCAAGTCCCTTTTTAGGACGCGCGGCCTTCAGCTTCCCAGGACCCTGCGAGCGGGGGCCGCTGGGGGGCGCACGACCCCTGCCCACCGAGGAGTCGCACCCCAGCGCCCGGCGGGTAGGGGAGCTGGGGGGCGAGGGCCCAGTCTCCTCCCAGGCCCGAGGCCGGGCGCAGGGGGCCGCGAGGGGGCGCCCGACACCCACGGACTTCTCCGCGGCTCCGGGGGACTGGAACCTGCGAGAATGTCCAGGGGGTGCCAGGAAAGGAGGAGCGCGGCCAAGGGCAGGTGGGTGAGTGGGTGGGAGAGAGGTGGGGGCGAGAGGGGCCCCGGAAGAGAGCAACACCGAGACGGAGCCAGCAAATGAGGAACGCTGGGCAGGGCAGGGGGTGGGAGCAGAGGCCGGGTGGTGGCCGGGGCGGCCGCTTGGGGGGGCTCGCGGAGGGGGGTCCGGGCCAGCGG
>LNAC01000251.1:1287427-1361669 GCA_002007465.1 Ailurus styani
GGGGGGGGGGGGTTGGGGGGGTGGCGCAGCACCCCTCCCCCAGGCAGCCTGCTGAGGTCACCATCAACCCCGGGCGATGCCAGCTTGAGGGTCCTGGGATCCCCTAGGCAGCACCCACTAAACTTCTTGTCCTCCCCCAAACCCAGCGCCGCTCCTGCACGCTGAGCACCGGCTGCCGGTGTGGGAAGCCCGTCCTTGGCTCCCCTGTCCTTGGTGCTCTGGATTTAATCCATCAAGACCTCCTGCTTGTCTGCCTGTGGTCAGAAAACCCGGGCTTCACTCCCAGGTCCTTCCTGCCTGGCTGCGCGCTCCTGGGCAGCTCACTTCCCTGGGAGGCTTGGTTCTCCTACCAATCGCATTGGGGCTGAGTACTCTCCTCACAGCACTGACTCGCAGGGGTGCGCTCAACAACCGGCCCCCACGCTTTCCTCAGGCCACCCCCATCTCTCCCGGGGTCTCCCCTCAACTGTCCTCCTGGCCCAGACTGGCTCATCCAATCCGTTCCCTCCAGGGCAGCGCGAACCTCCCTGAGAGACAGAGGCTCCGGGTGAAGATCTGAGTGCACGGGGCCCTGCAGCCCCTGCCCTGCAGCCCTCCGGAGCTGCACCTGCCGCGGGCTGCCTTCCCAAGGCCCCCCAGCTCAGGGAGGCACGTGTGCTCCACGGTGCCCCCCAACTGTCCCGCCGCCACCGTGCACACCTCACACTGCAAGGGAACCGGGAAGGCCTGCCCTCCTCCGGGGCAGGCCTGGCCCCTCGGAAGACTCTTGTGGGGGACAGACCCAGCCGCCCGGGTGCATGGCAGGGGGGGGGGCCTGAGGCTCGCTGTGCTCATGTCTGGGGGGGCTGTGCTCCAACATCTGGAGGAAGCCTCACGCTAGGGCCAGCCCAAGACCCTCTAATGGTCCGAACACTAGGATTAAGTAGGTATAAACTGCTTATTTCCCGTAAGGGTCCTGGAGTGATAATCCATCCTAAGGCTCTAAGAGCAGTCTGCGGAGGTGGGCCCCTGGGGAAGAGAAGTGGGTGAAACAGAAAATTCGTTCGGCATCTCTCACACCCAGATGGAATTTGGAGATTTCTCTTCCCTGGAGTCTGGGACATGGGTCAAAGTGCTTTCCTCTCTAAGGGTGGAACTTGAAAGTGTGATGGGACGAAGACAAGGCAAGATTGCCCTTTAGGTCAGGAACCCCCAAAATGCAATGAGTTGTTCGTTCACTTATAGAATTTGGTAGATCTCATACCTAGTCCTCAATGTTTATGGGGCAGGACTCCGGCACGGCGGCTGTTTGGTGGGAGAGACCAAAAGCAAACGGTGAACAAGAGAGAAGACACACACGCACGCACACATTACAATCCACGCCGCCACCGCCGCCACCAACAGCGCGCCACGGGACGGTGGACCGACAGGCTGTCCTGACTCGGAATTCACGGGAGTCCTTGCTCCCAACACCACCGCCCTAGAGTCTTTAGCCAGGGTCGAAACCGCTTCTTCTGGAATAGTCTCGAGACTCAGAGCTCAAGCATCTGCTCTCCCTGGCTTCTTGATCGACTCGGTGGCGAGGGGGAGGTTGAGCCGAGGTAATGAGGAGCCCTCCCCGCTGCAAGGGATCTGGTGGGCCCCCAGCAAAACCCTGCTGCTGCTCTCGGGCCGCTCCGCCGGGCCCTCCAGCCAGACACTGGAGCTTGGGACTGAAAACCCTTGGTGGAGAGAGATCAAGGGGCCTTCCCTCCAGGGCCCAACCAGAGGAGAAACGGGAGAGCAGAGAGACCTCTAGAGGTAGATGTGGGGAGCAGATTCAGGGGAATTCCGCACACCCTTTTCCTGCCTCTACCAAGCCACTGATTAGATGTGAGCGCTAGAATTGAGCGTTTGATAGTCTCGAAGAGTTTCCAGTGGAAAGAGAAACTGAATTCATATTTTCCCTTCGTGTCTAGGAAGCGTAAACTTTCCTAGCAGCATCTCCGACTCGGGTTAGGAGGCTTGAAGAGCGGAGTGAACGGAATTTCAGGTTTCTGTAGGTATTGCTCGGTTTCGCTGGGGATGTCCACTCCTGCACAATGAGGTCATTTAAAAACCTATTTCTCATTCCACCAACAAACCCGAATGATTTTTGCTTTTTTTTTTCCTACCACATACACTACCCAGAACCTGTTCACAGACTTATCACTGGTGCCCTGGCCACTCTGCTGTCACCTGTGTGATAGTCCTTCCAATTCCTTGGAACCACATCTACTTAGCCTGGCTTCACAATTCTAACCTGCTCAGCACCTGCACCTGTCAACTTCAACTTCCTCCCTTTGAGACCTTCCAGAACAATCTCAGAACACGTCACCCCCTTGGTCTTGGGGCCCGAGAAGGCTCGGAAGCTTCTTAGGGGAAGAAAGGCTGCGGGACACCGGTGCCCTCTCAGTGACACTCCCACGAGCGTGAGAGAGTGGTGAGGATGGGGACCCGCGTGGTCTTCGTCATCGGCTGGGTCTCCCGGCAGAGCGCGCGTGAGCGTGGGGAGGGCGGCATGTGGCACAGGGGAGAGCGTGGGATGCTCCCCGCGGCTCCGCTTCTCCTCAGCCCTCCGTGGAGGGAGCGGCACCACTTGGAGAGGGAAACAGACTCAAGCAGAGACCAAGTGCCCGAGGAGCCGTCCCGACGGCCGCAGAACGTGCAGCCGGGCCAGGCCGCGGGCGTCTCGGGCACAGGATGGAAGTGTGAACTCACAGCTGAGCGGGAAGAGGCCTATTTATTCCACGGGGCCTACCCCAAGTGGATCCTCCTGTTAGTAACCCACCGCGTGCTTCCCGGCAGTTCCCCAGCCCACTGCTACCAGCGTGAGGCTAAGAGCAGAGCCAGGGAAACGTGTCACCAAGAGAGCAGACGTGCTCTCCCTCCCCCATAGGACACCTCAAGTGCTTCTCCTGAGTCGCTCTCCCGAAGGCGTCCCAGGCACCTGGTTGCATGATTGCTCTGAACCGTGAACCTAGTTTCATCTCAGCCCACTGGCCCCTGAGAGCACCGTAAGGAACCCCAAGGGTTCTTTCCTCTTCCCGCAAGCAATCCCGTAAGTGGAATAAATATCGACAAGCGGGTTGGCCGAGGGGTCGGGAGGAGGAGGAAGCAGAAGGAACAAGCTCCACTGCCACCGGCATGGTTGGCTCCAACAGTTCCCAGCAGCGCCCTCTGCCAAACAACGGGGGGCGGGTGGGGGCGCCCCTCGAGGTGGGGCAGGAGCCCGGCCAAAGGATGGCTGCTTTCGAGCGGCCACAGACACCGGGCCGGGAGGACGGAAATGTCATCTTTCCCGGCTCGTGACGCGGACGCCAGTTCACACCCTCCTCGCGAGGCCTGCCACAGAAGCGTCCCCGTGTTTTGTGGAGCAGGGATTAATATATCTTTGCAAATATTTTTTCTCGGAGAATCTATCGAATGCAGGCCCTTGCCGGTTAAGGCTGGAGACCTAAGCAGGAGCCTCTGGGATGCGCGCGCCCGCAGCAAGCGTGGTGTCGGACACAGCATGGCCGGGGGGGCGGGGACAGCGCTGGCGCGGTGAACATGAACTTCCGCACGGAGTCTACGTGACAGAAATGAGCTTCAAAAGAAACAAACCAGACAGACAGATTTACGTTTGGCAAAAAGACGTGAAAAACAAATGGACAGACGGAAGCGAGGTGAGGAGTGGGAAGGCAGGAAGGGACGTGGGCCCGGGCCCCACAGCTCCAGTCCAGGCCCGACTGGCTCCACGCTCCCTCCTCCACCCGCAGGCGGGAGAAGCAGGAGGACGGACATGGCGTCTTTCGGCCTCACTGAATATCAGGAGCCCTGGGCAGGACACACGGAATAGAAAACAACCGGAGAGAGGCCTTTGAAAGGCGGGAGAAAGCATCTTCTGGAAATTCGGGCTTCCCGGCCGCCAGCCTGCGTGGGGCCGGGCGTGTGAGGCCCAGCGTCTCACAGGCTGACGGACCGCGGCCGCCACGGGAGGCTGCGCCGCGCCAACGCCTCTAGGCGCTTCGCTGAGCGAGTAAAGCACTGGACCCATGATGTGATGCGGCTGTTCTCGAGTTCAGTTAAGTCTTTATTTCAGGGGACGGTGAAGAGCTTACAGACACCGCAACGTGGAGGACGATCTCTGCTGTGAAACTGGGAGGGCGGTTTTGACCCAGTCCACCGGGGCGAGGCTTGGCTTCAGAGAAGCGGTTCGTGGAGCCCCTAACGAGCACATGACCAGAAGGACGTGAGTGCTCACAGTGTGAGGAGCGTGGCTCCTGCGTACGGAGGTGTCCCAGGTTCAGCTTCGTATCAGGAGAAGGGACAAGGGGCATGCTGACAGTCCCGACCAAGTTTAAAGTTAGGGCTCCAGGGAGCATAGTCACCCTCGACCCCTGACCTGTCTTTCAGGATCCAAGTCTAGTAACTACAATGCGACTGTAACCGAAAGCTCGCTGGCTCGGAGAGCCATGTGTTAATTGAAACCACATCAGCTTTCAAATTCCTCCCTGCTCCTAACTAAACAAATTCCCTCTGAGGAGCTAGGGATCGGATCCCCTTTTCAAGGGCTCAGGCTATCTTCCTAAGACCTCAGAGAGGCAGGGTCTGCCTCAAACTGCCTGTTGATGAAATCGAGACCAGGCCACCTGCCATGGGACCCCGAGGGTCGGGGTGGAGGCCGATTTGGAAGGAGCGGGGGCTCTACTCCTGTCTTCCTGCCCTAATAGTCGTGCTCAGAGCAGGCTTTGCTCTCTGCACAAAGTTCAAGGACTCTCCCGAGGCCTCCTCACTTCCTTCCGGCATCTGGCTTCCAGCATCCTAGCACAGCCCAGGCCTTCTTGCAGGAAGGGCAGGGCAGGAGGTGGGTGTCCCAGGGTGAGAGCAGGGGTGCGAGCAGGGGAGCATCTCCCACCAAGTTCATGTTCAGCAGACTGCCACTCACCGGGTAAGCAGACCTCAGGGCACAGCTTATTGTCCAGTGCTTTCACGCTGGCGATGCCAAAGTCATTGTTATTGTCACACTCCATACCTAGAAATGCGCATGTCCTCTGGCCTGTAATGGAGTTAATGCAGTTAGAGAGGGGCTGGCTGTATTTTTTCTCTGCTCTGCTGTCCTTAAAAAAAAAAATCTTAAGGATGGAGACCAAAAAAATCAAATCATATGTTAAAAAAAAAGACAGTAACTAAATGGGTAAAGAGTGGACAATAAAGGAATCAAACTGTGTGGGCCTGTGATTTTGCCCTGTCCTGCCCTGTCTCCCGATCTGGTCCCTTCCCAGCCGGTGTTGAGACCACTGGGGAGGGCTGAGGGATGCGGGCTCCACAGAGAGCCACGTGGGGCATGGAGAGAGGCTGTCCCTCTGCTGCTGGCATCTGTCGGGGCCAGTCGGGTGTTTAGGGCCGCAAGGCTCTGTAAAATGATAAATATGTAAAACAAAAGCTACAGGTCTCAAGGTTCCATAATTTTGCATATTAGGATCATGACATTCACAAAATTATGTTTTGTTTTCCTATGAAACTTAGTTTGTTATTTTGAATATGTTTCAAGGGTCTGAGCAGAAACCTACGGAGGTATAAAGGGAAGGGGAAGGTTTCAGATTTTTTTCCCTAGCTTCCCCCATGCCTCCGGTTTTCTCTTGATGAAAGGGACAGGAAAAAGCATAAATCCATCGTGTGGGCTATGGAATGTCAGGCGGAAACCGCCTGCCACCTTGCATTCTTCAAAAGCGAACGTTCTATGGGGGGGAAGCGATCACAGAGAGTGACTTGGGAACCTCGAGCACCGAAGGCACCCACCAAGTCGATGAGGCGCCCGACCCTGGGTTGGGCTGGCGTGCAAGTGTGGCGGAGGCACAGCCTTGGCGGCCAGCCCTCCTCCAGGGTGACAGGGTCAGACAAGAGTGGTCAGGCCAGCATGCATACCCCTGAACTCCCCAAGCGACGGCCAGCTAAAGCAGAAGCGACTAGGATGACATGTGCATCTGGGCTGGGGTCCCGGTCTGCTTTGGAGGTGCCCTTCCACGGGAGGCCCCTCAGAGCAGCACAGGGCAGAGCTGCTGGCTCCTGGAGCCGGGGGAATTCCATTTCCAGGGGGATTCTCCCAGCCCCACCTCCTCTTCCCACTTCCTTGCTCTGTAGAACATTCCTTCTCTCCCAGCCTTCCTGGACACAAAACGCTTCTATCTGAAGATGTAACAGAGCGCCGAGTTACAGTAAAGAAAGTCCTTCTGACAGCCTACAGATACTTGTCTACACTGGGCTGTGGGTGTCAGACTCTTTCTCACACCTTCTCTATGCCCGCTGGCCCCTAAGGTCCTAACCCTCTGCTACCGAGACGTCGGCCACCACCTTTGCTGAAGCAAAACCAAACCACCTGCCTAATAGGCCTTTCTCCCAAGTGGAGGAAAGTGTTTGGCTGAAGCTAAACATCAGGGCCGCCAGAGCAGTCCTGCGGGACTCAGCTGGAAAGCAGAAGCGGGAAGGAAGGTGATGGGGGGTGCCCCAGGAGCTGCAGAGCCTCGTCCACACATACACAGGGCTCGCCATAGGCCTTCTGCAGCAGCTTCGTCCTGACATCCTTGGCGCTGAGGCCATGAGAGAGCCAAGAAGACTACTGTGGTCTTCAAATTCCCTGCTTGCCCTGCTAGTCCACCAGGAAGACAAACCTTCCCCAATAGCCGCACAACTGAGTAGAGCCACCGAGTCACACCAGTGCCCCTTTCTGTACCCTTTAAAGAACACCCAGGAAAGAAATCGAATAAGAGGGAGCCAAACACCAGGACTTTTACCATCTTCTTGTGTGGGTGACCCATCCTCTTCTTCTATAACGTCATTTCCCTAGGACAGAAGGAAGGCGCTATGAGTCTATAAAAGCAGTAAAATGAATATATTGATCAGCTGAATATATTGATCAGATGGAAGTAACTGGCCTAACGGTATCTCACTCCAGGGCCTTCCTCAATAGTGTACATTTCCCACCGTGTCTGAGAAGCCTGGGGGGACTGGCAGAGACAGATTTTGCTTGGGGAGGCATGGTCTGCCGGCAGGGACCAGGACAGAGGCCCGTCATGGACATGCTCAGGGAATGTCAGCAATGGCCTTGGGAACAGTTTAGCTCATACTGTCTCTTGAAGGTGGACATAAACATTGTCAAATGAAAGAGCAAACAGTAAGATCATGAAACTTCCAGAAATTCTTTGGGACCCCAAACCCTATCCAGACACTCCCATGAGAGCATGTGGCTCAAGAAAAACTTCTAGTGCCCTCACTGTGACCTGAACACCTCCGTCAGGGCATCTACAGTAAACTGTAACCGTGTCCCCACCACCTGCCACTGGGCTCCTGGATGAGCACATAGCTTATTTACTTTTTAGTCATCTCTATACCCAACGAACTTACAAGAGACCTCCTGACCTGAGATCAGGATCTGAGATCCAGAGTTGTACACGCCACTGACTGAGCCACCCGGGCGCCCCTGGGTGAGGATATATAGTTGGGGGGGAGTGGATGAGGGAGGCTAAAACCAGGTCACTGGGGACTTCATGTCTTCCAGTGCCAGGAGGCTCCTGCGACACTCTGTGAAAATACTCAGTGAACGAAAGACGAACACCTCCTTGGGTCTAGGGTCTGGCCAGGAAGCGCTCCCTCTAGGACTCACCCCACGCCTGTTACACACGACCGGTGCGCTGCGCTGAGGGACGGTCCCCTGACCAATGTGCGTGGCTGCTCCTCCCTCCACACCACACCCCGGCCCTACCTGAGCCAAACGCGCTGCCACGGAAGGCCTCTTCCCGAACAGCCCCCAGCCTCTCGCCCCCCCCCACCCCGTGCCAGCGCCAACAGTCCCTCTGGGGGGAGGGAGGTCTGCCGCCGGCCGTCGGTGCTACCTCTGCGTCCTGCTCTTCAGCGGCGAGGCCAATGCAGGTGCTGTCCGGAGATGCTGCCGCCGTCACCTGCCAAAGAGCAAAACAGAAATCAAGGCCCAGACACGACCGCTCTGCTACCCGGCCCCCAGGGCAGCAAACCCCAACCGGGTCCTCGGGACAGAAGTGGCACCAAGCGTTAGAGTCAGACGTGAGGGAGCTTTGATTCAAGGGCCCCACCTTGTTTTCCACAGCACCCCTTCCAAGCACGGCCGGGGGCCTAGCAGGGGTCCCTGGCAGGCACGTGTGCAGGGCACCGAGCAGCAAAGACGCTCCCCGGGCCCCTCCCCTACCTCTCCTTCTTCCGAGGGGCCCCTGCTGGCGGCCCGGGGCGAAGGGAGAGACTCGCTCTCCTCCTCGGTGCCAGGGGCGATGTAGGAGCCGGACATGGAGGACACCGTGTCAGTGCTGATCTGCGAGTGCTGGCTCTGGGACGACACCATGGACATGACCGACTGGGCCAGGCTGCTGCTGGCAGGGTCTGTGGAGACAGGGGTGAGGGAGGGAGACGGGAGGTCAGGCCTGGCTTCTGGGAGCGGCCTCCCCGTGCTCACTCCGGGGGCCTCTGCGAGGGGCCTGGCTTTCAGGCAGCTTGGGTGTCACCCTGCCGGCCCCGAGTCCCTCGGGAGGTGCCGTTGGGAGCGCTGGGGACGGGGCCGAGCAGGAGAACGCGCAGCGGCTCCCGCCCCCTCGTGTACCTTCTGGGGAGGAGATCGTGGAAGAGAGAGGTGTCCCCGTGCAAGACGACTGGTCGATAGCCCCCGAGGACGACAGGGTAAGATTCTCACTCTCTGGGGTCACCCCACATTCCTGCAGGGAAACAGAGGAAGGTGTGAGGGCCAGGGGCCCGGGGAAGCAGGGGGACACCGGGAGGGCCTGGGGCCCCCGCGTCAGGAGGCCACGTGCAGAGGAGGGGCGCTTTCTCTTCTGTCCCCACTGCCCGGCAGCCCTGTGTCCCCGGGGAGGTGCCAACTTCAGTCAGCACATCCTGCCGGAGGCTCAGCATCTGCTCGGGCCGTACAAAGGCTGGAGCTCAGGTGACACGGGTCACCCAGCAGCTGTGACACGGGAACACCCCGGGTTTCCCAGTAGAAACCGCTTTCCTTCTGAAGGCGAACACAAAACCAGCAGAGGCCTCACTGCCTGCAAGCCAGGCCCGCTTGGATACTCTTGGTTCCGGCCCTACGGACCTCACACAAACACCGCCTTCGCCTCCCGACCCCCTCCTGACGCTCAGCCAGCAGCCACCTGCGCCAGTACCCCCAGCCTGCCCCGGGCCGATGGGGAGTCTGTCCCCACCCCCTTTTCTCCACAAGTCCTGTGGTTTGGGGGTTTTTTTTTTTTAAAGTAGGCTCTACACCCCACATGGGGCTCGAACTCATGACCCTGAGATCAAGTGTTGCAAGCTCCACCACTGAGTGGGCCGGGCGCCCCAAGTTCTGTTTTCATCGGGGTTCAGGGAGTCCTCCCGAGGGCTCAGCTGCTCTCTGGGGGCCCGGTCTGCAAGTGCATCAGGGGGCCCTTCATGGGCCATGCTCCCACGCACCCCTGGCCTGCTCAGCGCCCCAGCTTCGGCTCCGGGCCTTTGCACGGACTCCCCCACCACCTGGAAGGCTACTCTCGCCTTTCTCTAGGAGTCTTAAAAAACGCCAAGATCCAGCTCACACGCTGCTCCTCCTTGGCCTCCCTGGTCTTGCCCACTTCACATAATCTCTCATGTCTCTGCCGCAGGCCGTACTGTCCCTGCTTTGGCCGGAGGGGGGCGCTCTCTATAGCTAAGATTCTTTCATTCGGGAGCACCTAGGTGGCTCAGTGGGCTAGGGGTCCAACTCTTGGTTTCCGCTCAGGTCATGACCTCACGGGTCGTGGAATGGGTGCCGTGTCAGGCTCCACGCTCGCGAAGTGGGCTTGAGAGTCTCTCCCTCTGCTCCTCCCCCTACTTGAGCGCACGCGCCCATTCTCTGTCTCTCTTACAGGTAAATAAATAACTCTTTAAAGAAAAAGCATCATTCATCCACCCAACAAATACCTACTGAACAACTATGTGCCAGACGTTGCGCTGTAACCTGTGTGCCTGCCCTGCCCCCAGCTAGACCCCAAGCACCCAAGGTCAAGGACCACTTTATCATCTTTGCCTGTTGCAGTTTACCTAGCCTGCTGCCGAACAACACCTGCTAAACAGAGCCTGGGGGGCCCGTGGGCAGCACCGCCCCGCACTGGGCTCCCAGCGCTTCTGCCGGGCTCTGCCGCCACTGTCCCTGCCCCTGGAACCCGCTTTCCTCAGGCATGTGCACACTCACTCTCTCGCCTCCCTCCGTCTCTGTCCACAGACGACCCTTAAAGACAGCAACCCCCGTCTCTAGCTTCGAGCTCCCTCTCTCCTGACACACTGATCCACAGCCGGTTTTTACTGCCCTGGGGTCCATCCCAAACCCAGTCCCAAGACTGCCAGCGCCACAAGGGCCAGGACTTCTGTCGCCTCCTTACTGCTACTGTTCTCAGCGTACGGAACAGGGCCTGGCACGTAACACAGGCTCAACATATTGGTGAGAGGATGAACGGAAGGAAACCTTGGCTGCTGTCTCGAAGAAGGTTCCCAAGGGCCTGGGGAGCGAATGAAAGCAGACGGACCTGGAGAGGCAGGTGGGACAGATACCCGCCGTCCCGCGCCCAAGAAACAGAGAGCGAGATTACCTCTTCCAGATGCTGCGGTGACGGCCTCTGGGACAGCTGGGTCTCCGACTCACTGCAAGAACGCTCATCGTCCTCTTCATGCAACACGGACGAATTCTGGGAAACAGACCTGCAGAGTCCCGAGAGAGGAGCATCTGAAGCCAGCATCCGTGGGAAGAGTGGAACCGACCTGCACTCCCGCGAGCCAGACTCCAGAGGAAGAAGAGGGCCCAGAGGGGAGGGGCGGGCCGACGGTGCTGGAGGGGAACCCAGGTCTTAAGAAGGAGCGCAGAGGTGGGAAAGAGCCCTCCTGGGTGTCAGCAAATCTCCACTTTACCTTTAACTCCTTCAGTAACTTGTGTCCGAACCAGGAAAAAAGCCACTGACATTTTTAGGGTCTCGATATCTTTTTTTAAAGATTTCACTTATTTATTTGACAGAGAGACACAGGGAGAGAGAGGGAACACAAGCGGGGGGAGTGGGAGAGGGAGAAGCAGGCTTCCTGCCGAGCAGGGAGCCCGATGCGGGACTCGATCCCAGGACCCTGAGATCATGACCTGAACCGAAGGTAGATCCTCAATGAGCCACTCAGGTGCCCCTAGGGTCTCAGTATTTTTATCTATAATATACGCTCCCTAACTCTGCCACAGAAAGCTTCTCATGTCTTGTGCCTAGTTGGGTTTAAGTGCTTAGAAGGTACAGGTACAGATCACAAGTTTCCTTCAGTCTTTAGACTAAGCGATGCTCCCCACAGGCCTCAATGACTCTAGGGATGTCCTCTTCCCCATATTTTGTCCCCCCACTAAAAACACACAGATTCGCCTATCTGGATTCTCCTAAGTACCCGCACGCCACCTCATTTCCACCCGAGTGTTAGCCCCATGTCTTCCATGAAACCAAGAGCTCTGGGAAGAGCCCAAAGGGTCCCCACTGCCCTGGGGACCCAGGACGTGAGCCAGTGCTGAGCAGGGGAAAGAAGGAGTGAAAGCACATCACCAGGGACCCCCGGGTCAACCCTGCCGAGCGCCAACCACTCACTTGGAGAGAGACTTTTTGAGCTTGATTCCTTGGCTGCTGCAGTCAGACAGGCGGTCGAGCGGGGACAGCGTCCTGACAGGGGGCAGATGGCCATCGCTGCCGTAGGTGGGCAGCATTCCTGACAGGTGGCCATCTCCAAGCATGTGGAGGGCAGGGGCCGCTGGGGATGGGGTGAGGGGCCCGTTGAGGGCTTCCAGAAGAGACACCACTTCATAACCCGGTGGAATGTTCTCTGAGGACTAGGGGAATCAGAGACAGGTTGAAAAATGAATTAAGTACTCTTCGTTTTATGGCATGATGGCGTTCCTGGCTCTATACTGAAAAAAATGTTTTCTTTATATCTGGTCTGGCAAGAAGAGCGTATGCAGCTGAGGCCGAAGAAAGAGAAAATGTCAAAGAAACGCATATTCCTAGATTCTGCTTGGAGATGAACTTCTTAGTGATGTTTATTTTTTTATTGTAATGGAAATATGACCTGAGCCGAAGGCAAACGCGTAACCGCTTAACCAGGGGCGCTATCTATCTATCAATCTAGATAGCAAGAGAGAGCTCACAGAAGTGCCCCTGTAGTGCGAGTGAGCAGGGGGAGGAGCAGAGGGGGAAGGAGGAGAGAGCATCTGAGGCGGATACCTTCCTCACTGAGCACTGAGCTCAATGGTTGGGGGGCTTCCGTCTCAGGACCACGAGATCTTTTTACAGAGAGAGAGAGATTACAAGTAGGCAGAGAGGCAGGCAGAGAGAGGAGGAAGCAGGCTCCGTCCTGAGCTGAGAGCCCGATGCGGGGCTCGATCCCAGGACCCTGAGATCAGGACCAGAGCTGAAGGCAGAGGCTTTAACCCACTGAGCCACCGAGGCGCCCCAAGGACCACAAGATCTTGACCTAAGCTAAAGGCTTAAGGGACTGTGACTGTGCCACCCACGTGCCCCCCCACGGAGTCTCTTTTACAAAGCTTTGGAATCTGAATGGTGAAAAAAAAAAGGTATCTCATTTTAATTTGCATATTGTGGATTTTTACTGTGGTTAACTTAAAAAAAAAAAGGGCTGTTTAACCAGCTAAGCATCCTCTCCTGAGAATTTGATTTTTTTAATTTTAATTTTTTTCCTCTTCTGAGAATTTTAAAAAATATCCTTTGTCCATTTATTTTCTGTTTGATTCATAGGAGCCATGGCAAAGATATTAGGCTTTTCTCTGATATAAACATTGTGAAGACATTTTTTTTTCTTTAAATGATTCACGGTTTGCCTTTTAATTTTAATCCTTTTCACATCTTTTACACATCTGAACTTTTATTTTTTTTATGTGGTAAAATCTACGCTTTTTTTTTCCTGTAGCGTTCCTCTGCTTTTAAGTTGAAGAGAATCCTCTCCCATTCAACTAGAGAATCACCTAGAATTTACTCTCTGTCTTTAATGTTTGGTTTGCTTTGCTTTTGCTTTAATATAGTTAACTAGTCACTCTGTCTGGAATTTATTTGTTAATCTGGTAAGGAGTGAAGTGCTAAGCTGATTTCTCCTCCCTAAATAGCTAGCTAATCATCCTAATGCCCCGTACAGAAGGATGGCTCTCCTCCACTCCGAGTGAATCTGAGGCTGGGTCTGCTAGCCCCGCACAGCTCCGAGGCTGCGTTCTAGCACCATCTCCTTGCACGGTGACTCGGAAGTGAAGTATGTCATCCGCTTGGCTCCCAGTGGCTGGAGCCATGAAATGGGATAAAGGAAAACAGTGACCCCCTTCAAGGACCCAGATAAACATAGTAAATTGTATTCAAATGCAAAACAATCATCCCTTTGTTCCTGCTCAGGGGGAGCTCCCGACTGGGGTGAGGCTGTGAGCAGACTGCTCCAGGCAGGGTACATATTAAGTGGATGCCGAGTTCCCGGGGAGGAAAAGGGGGATTTAATGATCAGTATCCAATTTTCCACTGTAATACTGGTTGGTTTCAACACAACGTGACCTCAGCCAGCTTCCTGAATCCTGCAGTGAGCCAAGGTTCAATTACTCGTTGCAAAGTCAGGTAGAGAAGGATGAAAGGTGCGAAGAGCCGGCAAGGAGCCCAGAGCGGGTGGTCCCAGTGTCCAGCCCAACTCACCGAATGCTCTTCCGAGTCAGACGTCTGGGACGAGATGATGGGGTTAAAGCTGGTTGGGGACAAGGGGCCCAATTTTTTCCTCATGGCCCGGATCTGAAGCAGTGCCCGGAAGGCTACGAGAAGGAAACAGACTGTCAGGCCATCCTGATACAGGAGTCAGGATGAACGGGAGCCGGGGCAGAAGCCACAGGAGCCCCTCCCGGCAGTGGTGGGTTTGCAGGCCCTCCCGGAGGGTCTCAGCCTGGGGCGCTGGGGCCCTGGGGCGCTGGGACTCACGCAGTCGGCAGATGGGGCAGTTGTTGGCCTGGTAGCGCAGGGTGTCGGCGCACGTGTTGCACAGGCAGAGGTGACGACAGGGCAGAATCAAGGTGTCCCGGACATCTGAGAGACACACCACACACTCAGCACTGTTATCGCTTACTTCATCCTCAGCCACCTGTCCCGGGAGACAGAAATGTAGCCAGTGACACAAAGACATCCGTGTCCTCTCTTTTCTTTACAAGCAGCTTGCCTGAAGAGCGAGAACAAAATCTTGCGTTTACTTCGGACTTTACAGTTTAGCAAGTGCGTTCGCATACTAGGTTTCCCTTCTTCTGGGAGCCGCTTCTCTCGGGCCATCCCAGGGGTCCGACTGTGGGGTGAGGAGGAGACCACACAGGGAAGGGGGGCTGGGGAACTCATCCAAACCTGCCCAAGCTTTCCATTTCCAAAGTGACATAAGCATAAGCATCTGGAATGAGGAAGAAAACACCCTCCTGGGACCGAACTGATGCCAGAGTTTGGCACGCTAAATCCTAGATCCTAGCTTCGCCGGGGCGTTTCTCCCTCCGCCTCCTGGGAAAAGCACATTCAGAATTTTGGACAGAACTTGCCTTAGAATCCTGTGTGTTGTACTTGTTTTCAATTCCATAGATCTCCTGAAGGAGGTAGCTGACCCCATCTACCTGAAGAGCAAACAGCAAAGTTCAAGGGCAGGCTGACTCAACGGAGAGAAAGTGGGAACTCGTCCCTCAGCCTTCTCTGGTAACCAGGGACTACTGATTCACAATGAAAAAAATCAAAGGCCTAGACAAGTAAAGGATGCTTTTATGTCCTTACGTTTTCTCTTTGACAGGGAAAAGAAAATGAAATGTTTAATTCACCCACCATTAGGCCCAACGGGGAACATAAAAGTTCACAAATACGACACTGATTTGTGTACTGGAGCGCTCACTGTCACGGTTAGGAACGCAGAGTTAAGAAAGGCAGGGACTAGCAAAAGGATGGAAAATATGCATCAAAGTAAAAGCATTAGCATGTAATAGAAATGAAGTGTAGACATTATAAAAATAAAGGAATGGAGGGGCGTCCGGGTGGCACAGTCAGTTAACCAGACCCCTGGTTTCAGCTCAGGTCAGGATCTCAGGGTGGCAAGATTGAGCCCCGCATCCGGCTCCACACGGAGCAGTGTCTGCTCAAGTTTCTCTCTCCCTCCCCGCCTCGCGCTCTCTCTCTAAAATAAATAAATCAAATCTTTTTTAAACAAGATTTTATTTATTTATTTATTTATTTATTTATTTATTTATTTATTTATTTATTTATTTGGCAGAGAGAGAGAGAGAGAGAGATCACAAGTAGGCAGAGAGGCAGGCAGAGAGAGAGGAGGAAGCAGGCTCCCCGCTGAGCAGAGAGCCCGATGCGGGGCTCGATCCCAGGACCCTGAGATCATGACCTGAGCCGAAGGCAGAGGCTTTAACCCACTGAGCCCCCCAGGCGCCCCAAGATTTTATTTCTTAAAGATTAACTTATTTTTAGAGAGGGAGAGCACACAAACAGGGGGAGAAGCAGAGGACGAGGAAGAGGGAGAATGTCTAGCAGACTCCCCACTGAGCACGGCGTTGGGTGCAGGGTTGGGTCCCAGGACCCTGAGATCATGACCTGAGCTGAACCAACTGTGCCACCCCGGAGCCCCATAAACAAATCAATCTTAAAAAATAATAATAAAGAATGGAACAGAGAAAGGAGAGGAGGAATAGGCAAGGGAAGGAGTAGTAGAAGGGAAACCATGAAAGGAGAGACAGAAAGACAGTAGGATCTTGAAGGGGAGGCACCTGAGCCCCTCCACCTGCAGGAGCCGCCCCGCCCCCCACATGGCCCAGGAGCCCTCTTGACCCTATTCGTGAAAACCCCAACTTCAATGCCCACTTGCCCTAGCCTGGGCCATGTCGGTGCCAAAGCAGGCCCTTCCCTTATTTCTCTGTGTGAGCCCACACCTCCCTCTGCTTCACCTCTGTCCCACTGATCCCCTCCCCGAAGACTGAGCCTGTCACTGATTTCATATCCCACTCTCCAGTTTGACAGAGTCCGTTGCTCGTGTCACGCTAGAAATAGGAAAGTAGAAAAATCATTTACCTCGAGCTACCCTAGCCTTTCCACCCTACCTAGGTGTCCTGGAGAACGAGGCCTCCCCATGAGACAACTCACCAAGGCTTGGCCTTCCTAGGCAGTGTCCTGGGCTCAGGATAAGGAATAATGCAGAATTTCGGACCCTTGTCACCCATCGGCAGGGGGGCCTGCCAATGCCCCTGGAATCACCCTCCCCTCCTCACTCGCTCTGACTCTGTTCCCACTCCGGCAAAAGTGGAAGAAAAAGTGCTGGCACCCAGTGGGGGATAGAAGCAGACGTCTGCGTAACTTGCTGGTCATTCTGGGAAGGGGGCAGATGGCCAGTAAACCTGGGATTTTAGAAAAGCAGTGGTGGGATGAATTAAGCCAAAGGCCCTAATTGGCTCTGAATTGGACCCCAACACTTTATCCTTGAGCTTGGAATGTTTCTCACCCTGGCATTTTAAATGAAAAGAGCTCTCCCTAAACCTAATGTCAAGAGACAAATCTTGTCCTTTCACTTCTCAAGTCCTTCGCTCAGATAATGGCCCCTCGACACCAACAGTTCTGGAACAATAAAGACACCCCAAATCAGTATTCCTTTCAGGCCACCCAAGCAGCCTCTAACACACCAAAGTACTCCCTTTTTCACTTTTCTTTGATGGAAAAAAAAAGGCGGTGGGAGAGAAAGAAGAGTGCTTAGCAAAAGAGAAAGAAGAGAAAGATCAAAAGAAAGAAGGGGGGGGGGACACCGAGGACCCCTGGCCGTCAAATTACTCACCACTTGTTTCTGTTTGAGGGGCTTGACGCAGAAAGTTCCATCCGTGTGCTGGAATGAAAGGGGACAGTTATGACCCAGAAGGACGGGCGAGAAGGCACAGGTGCTCTTGCTTGCTGCTCTCGATTGTACACGCATATGATTACAGACTCCTCACGCCCGCAGGGCCTTCCAACTATCCCATCGGACCTTTCCATGTTCAGAAGAGGAATCTGAGGGCTCGGGAGCTGCAAGTGACGCAGCAAGTTGGCAGCAGGGCTGGAACCAGACCCAAGGGCAGCCCCCAGTGTGGGGCTCCCTTGGCTTGACCGCGGCCTCTAAGCCAGACCCATCCTGCTGAGTTCAGGCAGCCTGCAAACAGGGCTCCGAGACCCGCACAAAAGCCAGTTAACATAATAAAGCGAGGCCCTGGAAAGTTACTCACCTTTTCAAAAGTGCCCAGCAGTACATGACAATGGCCAAAATACTCTGAAAAAAAAAATAAATAAAGGCACGTGGATGAGGAAGAAAGCCCAGCAACACACCCTGATGCCCCTCTATCTTCCCCGATTCCCTGCACCCGGCAACCCGGTGCTATGGGCTGGGTGAAGGGGCACTCTGGAACCCGTGCTGTTCTCGCCCGCCTGAGGAGCGCGCGGGGACCGAGAGACCGCCTGCCTGGTCCCCACGGAGAGGGCCGGTGCTCCGTGCACCACCCAAGGGCAGTGAGTACAGCAAAAGAAGACAGAAGGTGCCCATTACCATCTCCTTCATCCACGACGGCGTGGACCACTAAAGGGTAAACCTCTCGGTCCAGATCGAAGCCAAGCTAAAGGGAAAGAAAAGGAAAAAAAAAAGAAAAAAGAAAAAAAAAGGACTTAACATGTTGAAATGGCCCAGTACTCCGTCAGGGAGGGAGATGTCGTCAAGAGGCATTAATTCATCGGTGCTCTGGTTCATCAACCTTGTGACCACCGAAGCCTGTTCCATGGAAGGCCACTGTTTCTTTCTAAAGTCTTGTGGCTATAAAACCCTCTCCCTTGCAGGTCTTTTCTTTGAGCGTGGCTTTCCCCAAGTATCTGAGGTGAACGGACTACGTTGGAACAGAAAAGTTAACGGCGTTGGGTCTATCTTAAGGGGGTGAAGGAGTCACAGGGCTGAAGGACAGCACAGCCTCCGAGCACCCAGGCAGCCCGGGGGAGCTGCCGGCCGCAGTCCGGACGAGGCCCCAGGCCCCTGCCCCCGTGCCTCTGCCCAGCAGCCCGTCACCTGGTCCAGAGGCCCCTCACCTCCTCCTCCGCCCACTCGGAGGGGTCCACGGTGTGGGAGGGCAGGCAGAACTGCTGAGACACCCCTCGCTTGTAGTGCACCGTCTCTGACTGCAGGCTGTTGTTTTTGGGGATGTAGCTGTTGAGCAAAGGGGGAAGCAAAGCGAAAGTCAATATGTAGCCAGGACGCAGGGGCCGTTCCTCTGTCCCACGCCTAGTCTCAACGTCAACGGGCTCTAGGGACAGAAAAGAAAAGGAAAGAAAATATTTCCTTTATCATCGGTTTCCTTTGCTTTGGCTCGATCATGCCACTAGACTTATCCATTCAACCCACCCACCCACAGAAGGTAGCTTAATCGATGCTGAATAGCATCTTGACAAAAGGAGAGGTCCCGCTGCCCCCGCCACTGCACCGATGGCACGATTTGAAGGGAAAAGGTGAAGAGGTGTGAAAATCCAGATTCAGGAGCCAGATCTCCCATCCCAGATCTCCCATCACGGCAGAAAAAGGTTTTCTTCCACGGGCGAGTGTGGAAGGTGTGGACCCTGGAGCGTCTGGGGAGGAGGCAGCTCACCTGGTCTCTCGCTCTTACCTGGCGATCCCGTTCTGGAACTCCTCCGTGGCCTGATAGTAGATGGTGATGGCCACCCGAGCATCCGTGTCGAAGGTGAACTCCACGTTGTAGTGGACTTTCGCCCTGCCGGCCTCCTCTCCAGGGGTCTTCACTTCCTCCGCACACCTGGGAAACCACAAAGGCTCAGGGTTGGGGGAGAGCAAACCAATATTTTAAAATTTGTTTACATATATATATATATAACATATATGTAAACTTAATACATGATGAGCTTCTCTCCACGGTCATAGACTTACACCTACGTCTTCCTTCTGAATGGTGGCTGAGTCCCTTGTGACCACTATGGGGGGAGACATTTCAGTGGTGTCTGATACTTCTCAGTGCTACAGTGAACACTTCGGCCTTGGCCAGAACTTATGTTTTGTTTTGTTTTTTTACTGTAATCGAAGTGCTACTCACATAGTTTCCATAATTTCCCCAAGGCTTGTCACAAAACCAGCAGGCCCCACCCCTCCCCTTCCTCCTCTCCAGAGACCATCTCTAGCTCTTTTAGCTTATTTTGGCATTTACCTGCACGTTCCTGTAGAACGTGCTTGTATGATTCTTGACTTTTCAGTTTCAGGCGTTATCCATGGACTTCCTACCACGGGAGCCAGGATTTCTTTCTCTTTCCTTGAATGGCCCCATATAAGTATGCCCCCCGCCCCCGGGTGTGTACACCATGATTCTGGGAGCTCAGTACCTTCTTGTCTGCATTACTGGGTTTGTATTAACAGGATTCCCAGCTTAGCCACAGAGGAACCGCTGATTACTTGTCTTTTCCTGCATCGGTTTTTTCTTGTAGTTTGGGCTCATTCCCTTTGTCAGCGGCTCAGTTTCCTGGGTCCTTTCTCACTCAGCCACACCCCAGTCCTCTGCCGGCTGGTTACATCTCTCTCTCCACGTTCAGAAGCACCAGGGGCTCCGGGCACTTCGTCTTCTCGAGAAGGTGTCCTCTGGACCCCAGGCCCTCTGAGCCTGCACACAGCCTCCCAGAACCAGCCTCCCCCATGACCCTGGGGAGGCCCTGCCACCTTTCTCCAGCCTCCTGCCTTCTTCTGCTAGCCTCCTGGAAAACGATGAGTTGGAGGGATAAACTCTTTGAGAGACTTTATCCTACAGTCACACGGCATTGAAAGTTTGGTTGAGTAAGGAGTTCGAGGGTGTAAATACTTCTAAAAGGCCATTTGAAAACATTCTGCGTTATCTCTCAGCTTCTAGTGCTGCTCCCAAGAAGAAGCCGTTCCGATCGCTGATCCTGTTTCCTCTGATGTAGATCTCGGTCTTATCATCCACTGAGCTGGGTGCTCCAGTGGTCCTCGCCAATCAGACACTCAGGCCCTCTGGTTCTGGGAAGTTTTCTCAAATTAGTTATGTCGTTAATGATGATTTCCTTCCTTCTCTATTCTCTGTTCTTTCCAGAACCATTAGTTGGATGTGGGACCTTGTACACTGGCCCTCTATGCTTTGTATCTTTCCTCTTTTCTGTATCTCAACCTTTTCGCCCCAGTTTCTAGAATATTTCAACTTTCCCTCTTCCATTCCATTGGCTTTTTCATTTTTGCGACTGTGTTTTTAATTTGAGTCTTTTTTTCCACATTGGTTTGTTCTGTCTTTCATATTATAGGTATTCCTTACGCATCTAAGAATCTTTGGTTGTTTGCTCATATTTAAGAAATTTAAAACCCCGGGGCGGGTGCCTGGGTAGCTCAGCTGGCTAAGCATCTGTCTTCAGCTCAGGTCACGATCCTGGGGTCCTGGGATAGAGCCCCACGTCAGGCTCCCTGCCCAGTGGGGCGCCTGCCTCCCCCTCTCCCTCTGCCTCTCTCCCTGCGTGTGCTCTCTCTGTCAAATAAATGAATAAAACCTTAAAAAAAAAAAAAAAGAAATTTAAAACCCCAGGGTGCCCGGGGAACTTAGTCAGTTGAAGATCTGACTCTTGGTTTTGGCTCGGGTCGTGATCTTGGGATCCTGGGATGAGCCCTGGGTTGGGCACCATGCTCAGCAGGCAGTCTGCTCCCCTCCCCCCTCCCCCACCTCCAGCTGGCGTGTGCGCTGGCTCCCTCTCCAAAAAGGAAATTTAAGACCCCTGATTGGTTGGGGTGCCTGGGTGGCTTAGTCATTGGGCATCTGCCTTCAGCTTAGGTCATGACCTCAGGGTCCTGGGATCCAACCCCGCATCGGGCTCCCTGCTTGGTGGGAAGCTTGCTTCTCCCTCTCCCACTCCCCCTGCTTGTGTTCCTTCTCTTGCTGTGTCTCTCTGTGTCAAATAAATAAAATATTAAAAAAACAACAACAAAAAGGAAGACCCCTGATTGGAACTCTGAGTGGATTGTGTGGCTTCCCCAGGGCCGGATCTGGGTCTTTGGAGGAATCTCCGAAGCCAGTCTCTTTGGTCTTCCCACCTGGGAGGGTCCTACTCCTCAGAGGGAGTGTTCCTCTCTTTGGACGAGGGCCTGGGGGCAGAAGGTGTGAAGGGGGGCAGGCTGGAGGGTTCAACATGCAGTGTACCTAAATTCACTTAACACCCGTTTTTAGTACTGAGTTCAACCTTAGCTGTGCCTGGGTCCCCTGAGTGCAGAGTCCCTGTTTTAAGTTCTCCACTGAGAATCATCTGCCAGCCTTCCGCCAGGGTGCGGGGAGGGCAGCTCTGGGCAGCATAAAGGAGGGGACCTGACGGCCCCTTCAGCGGGCTGCCCACCAGTCCTCTTCATCTTTGCCTTCCACCTTGGTGTCCAGGCGTCCTGGTACCGCCAACTCCTGAGCCTTTGCGGGGAACAGTTTAACTGGGTGATTATCAGCTTTTCCTTGTGCTCACTCAGGATTCTGATCTCCAGGGCGTGCTAAGTTATTTAACACTTGCCTCTGTTCTAGTCCCTGAACCAGATTGCTGGTGCTCTTTTCCCACCCCCCAGTCTTTCTGGATTAATGCTTTTTAAAAATGCTCTTGGGCGCCTGGGTGGCTCAGTTGGTTAAGCAACTGCCTACAGCTCAGGTCATGATCCTGGAGTCCCAGGATCGAGTCCCACATAGGGCTCCCTGCTCAGCGGGGAGTCTGCTTCTCCCTCTGACCTCTCCCCTCTCCCACTCTCTCTCTCTCAAGTAAATAAATAAAAATCTTTAAAAAAAATTTTTTTAAAAAATGCTCTTATTGGTGGGTTTTGACTAGAAGCAAAAGATGATCGATCATCCATCTTTCCCTGGAAACCTGTGAATCGGAATCTACCCTATTCCCATAATCTCAGAAAAACAGAGCAAGGACACCCTTCGCTCTAACGCTTACTGAATAGCACGTGTTTTTCCTCCTGTTATGTCGCTGAATTCTGACAACGGCCAGGAAAGGTAAAGTGGTGCAGCTCTCTACGGATGGGAAGCTCAGGGACGCGTGTGAGCGCCGTGCTCCGTGCTCACAGAGCTGGGAAGCAAGCTGGTCTTCGGCTTCCAGACGGGGTTCAGCTAGCGCCGCACTCTGCTGGAGCTCCAGCCCTTGAGCCACAGCCACATGGGATGAGAGAGAAACAAGGTGCAGAGGGTGGCCTCAGGGGCCTCAGTCCATTCTGCGGGGCCGTGGGGAGGGCGAAGGGCCCCGGGGAGGGCGAGCGCCCAGCTGCAGGCTGCTCCTCAGCAGAGCACCTCCCTCCGCAGCTGCCTGGTCCCCAGAGCGGACTCCAGGGCTGGGGGGATACTGGGGAAGCAGGCAAAACTTCGGGGACAAGTGAAATATAAAAACGAAGAGCGAAAGACAGAAAGTAAATTAGTGGTTGCTTAGGTGGAGTCACCACTAGGGAGCTCAGGGTCTCTTTTGGCGGGTGACGAAAATGTTCTAAAATTCAATGGTAGTGATGACCGCACAATTCTGAATATACTAAAAACCACTGGATTGTACACTTTAAATGGGTGAATGGTACAGTATGTGAGTTATATCTTAATGAAGTTGTTATATTAAAACAATTATCTGGGGCGCCTGGGTGGCTCAGTGGGTTAAAGCCTCTGCCTTCGGCTTGGGTCATGATCTCAGGGTCCTGGGATCGAGGCCCACATCGGGCTCTCTGCTCAGTGAAGCCTGCTTCCTCCTCTCTCTGCCTGCCTCTCTGCCTACTTGTGATCTCTCTCTGTGTCAAATAAATAAATAAAATCTTAAAAAAAAAAGCAATTATCTGAGAGGAATAAACTTCCTAATGTTAACAGGACTGACATCTTCCTTGTCCATTTAGAAAAATTTGGGACCCGAGATTTGCTCTCACCAAATCTGTCTTCCCAAGGGACCAGTGAGTGCATCAGCAGACTGGCATGCTGTCCGGAGCAAAAGCGTCACAGTTACACTATCGTAGGGACCACACAGAGAAGTTACGGGTTGATGAGAATGAATGTTGATGATGATGAACAAACCTGCATTACGAGTTCCTCAGAGGAAGGACACGTGAGATGAAGAGTAGATGTAAGCAGCGAAAAAAGGATTTTGTATTCCAACCTCAAATATCCCATTTTTCCCTAGGCTTGTTGACGCAACTGCAAAATTCACTTTTTCCTTAATAATTCTTCTTTAAAAAAAAAAATCATAAAACAAGGATAATAAGGCCTGCTTCCAGGAAAGGGAAAGTCCTTCAGAGACACAGAGGCCAAGTTCTAAACAACCTAGATGGGGGAAGACCTAACCTCCGTGGACGGGGACTGCTCGGTCACTGCCAGGTGGGTCACATCCCCGAGCCCCGGGGGATCAGGCTCTGGGGCCGGCGGAAACTGCTCCCCAAGTCTCTGGGGGGAGTCGGCGGCGCTGCACCTAGAACCTGGCCTGAGCCCCAGCCTGGGGGAACTTACTTCACGAGTCTTAGTGTGTCCTTCCGGATGTTGATCAGGCTTCTCAGGGTCTTCACAGGCTCTTGGGGAGGTGAGGCAGCGTAAGGAAACTGTGTCAGAAACAAGGCGGGAGAAGGCAGTGTGTTTAGAGAGGCCGCTAACTGTTCCCCACCAGCACAAAGCTTCAAGGCTGACAACCAACAGCCTTTCGAGGTGAAATGGGAAGGCGCCACTCTCCTAACTAAATGAGGACACCGAGACCCGACATGTTAAGTGAACTTGCTCAAGGTCACAGCCGGTGAGAGAACGGGGATTCGATTTGGCGTCAAAAGGGCTAGGTTTATCTGCTTTTTCCACTGTAGGCAGCTTATTTGAGTCAGCATTCAAAATGTGGATAACTAATAAAAACTCCTACTGAAGTTCCAAATACCAAAGGACACACCGTGGCCGAGTTAATCACAAAAGGCTTTTCCATCTGACCTGAGACAACGGGGAGCCAGACCTGCAAGGTTTTTCCTTCAGTGAAGCCACATGGTGTCTTCGGCATTTAGGAACTGCCAATAAAAGAGAACCCCATCATGTGTACAGAGCCGAGGCTGCAAACAGTGAAGAACAAATTTTCCCTGCAGCTGCTTATATAAAGCAGAGTTCTTGAAAATGTGAGCCAAGAGCTATTTTGGGGTCATCAAAGGCTTATGATCGTCTGCCATTTACCTTACGCTTTCGCTCTTTCCCCATTGGGATGTCGAGTTGTGCGTGATGAGATTGAGATAAGGAAGGGGACACAGTCCAAGACCGAAGTGGGGTCTGCGTTCAGCCAATTAAGAATGATTTTTAAACGCTGCCAGTATTGTTCTAGTGTTACCTGGACAATAAACATTTTTTACACATAATTCCAAGAAAACCCACCAGCCAGTCTCTGTCGCTTGGCGAAACTGGGGTACTCCTAGTTCTAGAGCTGTCTACCTCCCAGCACCGGGATCAGACGACGGGACACCCACACCATCCTGCAATTGCTCCTTCACAGATTTTTGCGGAACGGGGTTCTTTTTCTTGAGAAACATAATTTAACCTATGGTACATCTGATATTATGTATTCAGTGCGATTGCTGATAATCCACTTGTATGCACGTGACCCCGAAGTAAATACATTCAGGCTACCTTAGGCGTGTTCGGATTACCCACTTTGTATTGCACAGCAACACTGAACTTGTTCATGGATACATTAAACATTTCTTCTTTTAAAATATTAGGACCGCTGGTTTTTCTAATTACAAAGCAATACATGTTCAAGCAGAAAATTTGAAAAACACACACACAAAATACAAAATCGGCTTCCATTTCACCGCTTGGCAAAACCAGAGTTAACACTGCAGAACGTGTCTCTCCAGATAGGCGTCCATCCTCCCACCCTTCTCCGTGTCTAGGCTCAGTTTCAAACGGCGCCCACTATTTTATTCTCTTTTCCACTTGGAAAGATGTGGTAAACGTTTCAAAAGTCTATAGTCAGACAACATTACTACACACGTTGGAGAAAGGAACATATTTTATTTAATCAGTTCCATAGTATTCAATGTTTTCCATTGGTTTTACTCTTTTCTTCTTTTTTTTTTTTTTTGCCGATACAAATGTTGTGGTGAGTGCCTTGTTCCTACATTTCTGCATGCTTGTCTGATTACTTCCTTAGGACAAATTCCTAGAAGTGGAATTACTGGATCAAAGAGTAAGCATTTTTTAAGACTTTAAAAAATATTTTGCCAAATTGTTCCCCAGAAAGCTGATTCCAATTTTGCTCTCCCACTGGCAGCATATGAGGAGGCTTTTCTATAGGAAAGCTGCAATTTCAAGTTCAGATCCTATCTGTGGCCTGTTTCCCCACCCCCCACTTCCCTAGGCTGTCACACTAAAGGAATTTAAAACAATTTTAAAATAAGCTTAAGCAAAAAGTAATTAGGCAAGAAAATCCGACACAAATGCTAGTCTATTCTAAAGCCAAAATAAATGACTTTGGGATTAAAATTTTTTTCTGGAGTAGCAAAGTTAATCATATTCATTTGCGCAGGTACTTGGGAGTTACCCATAACTCCTACCTGAGTTTTTAAAAAAAGACGATTCTTCTTTCATTGTTTACCCTTTTACCCCCCAAAAAAAGAAAAACAAAAGGGAAAAAGAAAGATGAGTGTTCTTTGTCTTCCACTTGGAATAATCCTGGAGCTTCGATTCTCTGTCAGAAAGGTGCCGGCCTCGATGGTTTGGTCCATTAGTCCCTGAGCAGACCAAACTTCATTCTTGGTCCGCGAGTCTTTGCCTAAAGCCTGTCTTCATTATGAAAAGCGAAACAGAATTCCAGAAACTGCGTTTAGATATCCTGCATGAGGCTGTTCAGTCTATGTCCTCCAGAGTGATGTCTGAAACGGGAGGGCATTCCGTAACGCCATCTTGAGCTTGAGGCAAGGAGTCGGGATAGGCCTGACAAAAGGCCGGGCAGTCTTCCCCCATCTGTGGGCCTGGCGGTGGCATGTTTTGTACAAGATCGAAAAGGCCATTTCTTCCCCTGGACTGGCCAGTTGTGTCAGGGTACTTGTATCTGAGAGAAGAAACTCTGTCTGGTCCTTCCTTGTCACCGTTCACTTCCTAACTCAGGGGACGCTAACTGAGAGTATCTCCTACGTGCCGGGATCAGGCTTCGCTCTTTAGGTGGGTGTTTCTTCATTTTACATTAATTGTGGTAAAATACACATAATATGAAAATGTGCACCTTCACCATTTTAAGCACACAGTTCAGTGCCCTTAAGGGTATTCACATGTCATGCTACCATCACCATCATCCACCTCCAGTTTGAAGACATTCTTAGTTGAGGCGCCTGAGTGGCCCAGTTGGTGAAGCATCTGCCTTGGGTTCAGGTCACAATTGCACAGTCCTGGGATCAAGTCCCACGTCTGGCTCCCTGCTCAGCGAGGGAGTCTGCTTCTCCCTCTCCCTCTGCTCGTGTGCACACACACTCTCTCTCTCTCAAATAAATAAAGCAAATCTTTTTAAAAATAAAAATAAATTTAAAAAATACATTCTTCGGCACCTGGGTGGCTCAGTGGGTTAAAGCCTCTGCCTTCGGCTCAGGTCATGATCTCAGCGTCCTGGGATCGAGCCCCACATCGGGCTCTCTGCTCAGCAGGGAGCCTGCTTCCTCCTCTCTCTCTGCCTGCCTCTCTGCCTACTTGTGATCTCTCTCTCTGTGTCAAATAAATAAATAAAAATATTTTTAAAAATACATTCTTATTTAATATGCTCAACACTAAGAGACATGTCTGCCATGCACACCAGAATGTCAGGTCCTCGAGGAACTCGAAAATAGGTTGGTTGATTAGGTAAATAAAGAATGTCAGGATTAACATCCTCATTTTGCAGATAAAGAAACTGAATTCTAAAGATCTGTGTAGGGACGTCTGGATGGCTCAGTGGGTTAAAGCCTCTGCCTCCGGCTCAGGTCATGATCTCAGAGTCCTGGGATCGAGCCCCACATCCGACTCTCTGTTTGGCAGGGAGCCTGCTTCTTCCTCTCTCTCTGCCTGTCTCTCCACCTACTTGTAATTTCTCTCTCTGTGTGTGTCAAATAAATAAATAAAATCTTAAAAAAAAAAAAGATCTGTGTAATTACTGAAGATCCAGGGCTAACGAGTAGCAGCGTGAGGACTGGAACCCAGAACCAGGAACTGACTCCAAAGCCACCTTCTTTCCACTGCAGCTGCCTCGGCTAGTGCAGCGCATGCTGCTCTGATCCCGAGAGTTCTCTAGGAGCCTGGGTAGAGTGTAGACAGTCTGATAGCTAAACACTCACTGCAAAAGATACCAAATCCTGTTCGGGTTCTGGAAGCTAGTTGCAACCCTGGATTACATCCTTACAGCTAGCCAGCAGTTCAGACAAAAGCACACCTAATACCGCACTCCTTTTACATTTTAAACCAGAGTATCTAAGGTCTTAAAGAAAAGCTTTCTTGGAGCACAGCATGACAAAATCCTTTCGTTTGTAAGATCTAAGAGCACCTACAGAAGACACAAACGTGCATTCGGGGCATGGCGGTGCCAGAGGACACTGCCAGCAGCGGAAGCAGGCACTGTTCACCTCCTGCCCGAGCTGCTCAAAAGCGTGGCACCGATAGATATTTCTAGAACACAGTGGTTTCTCCTGGAAACTATGTTTAAAGAACAAAGACGTGTACCCGTCCCTTCAACACTCTCACTTCGCCCTGAGTCCCACGCCGGGCCTGGGACTCGGTGAGGGACCAGGCAGCCCTCTCGTGGTTCTGTCTGGAGGGGGCGCAGAGCTGTGACAGCTTGGATCTGGACCAGCACCCTCCCAGGACTGGCCTGGTGTGGGCCTGCTGTGTCTGTCCTGAAATCAGCCCAAATCTCAGAATCATTGAAAGCCCGAACACCTCAAGTCCAGGACAGGAGTGGAGTACAGGCTCAGCCAAACGGACTCTTTCAATGGGCCCCAGGGGGCTGCCCATCCAGGCTCTGCCGGAACACTGAGCCAGTAAGTTCCTCTTTGGCCTTTTATCCCGGTGTTCATCAGTTTCCCTTTACACTTGCCTCACACTGCCAAGTGCCACCTAGTGACCAAATGAGGAACTGCCAGTTTAGACTGAAAGGAAGAAGTGTGCGTGGCTGAATGAGTCTGTGTGTGTGTGTGCGCGCACGTGTCAACCATATATCCTAGATTTTTTTTTAAAAAGGAATTTATTTATTTATTTATTTACTTACTTACTTGTCAGAGAGAGAGAGAGAGAGAGAGAATGAGCAGGGGAGCATCAGGCAGAGGCAGAAGGAGAAGCAGGCTTCCCGCCCAGCAGAGAGCCCCATGAGGGACTCGATCCCACGACCCTGGAATCATGACCTGAGCCAAAGGCAGAGACTTAACTGACCGAGCCACCCAGGTGCCCCATCCTAGATTTTTTAAACCGTTCTAATTTCAAATATCTTGTTAAACTACCCCAATAGATGCACTCAGACTTTGTTGTAGAAAATACGGTCACAATGCCTTTGGGGTAATAAAATATCTTATTTTAGCAGTAAATTATCGGGCAATTCTCAGTAGTCCGTAAAAAGGACTATAGTCTTTCAGAAAAACAATTAACTTCAATAAGACGTTTTTTTCTTAAATACATAATTTGGGGCGCCTAGGTGGCTCAGTTGGTTAAGCCTCTGCCTTCGGCTCAGGTCATGATCCCAGGGTCCTGGGGTCGAGCCCTACATCGGGCTCCCTGCTCATTAGAGAGCCTGCTTCTCCCTCTCCCTCTGCCTGCCATTCTGCCTACTTGTACACTCTCTCTGTCAGATAAATAAATAAAATCTTTAAAAAAAAATACATAATTCGCTAACATTTGCTGTTAGCTTCAGGCCTGGTCATATGCATATGGCAGCCCAGCCGTGGCCCCTGGGGGCTCCTTCGGTCGGCTACTCTGTCCTTTGCAATGCCTCCATCATTTTGTGAGCACTGCCTTCCTTTCTAGGGATCGTGTCTCCAAAGAGCCTTGGTTTTTTTTTTTTAGAGAAGTCTACTTCATACCATTATGTACTCACTAATCTTCCACTAATGAACCCTTGATCTGCTTCTAGTTTTCTCTATCACAGACAATGGTGCCATGAACATTCCTTGAAAGGAATCTTAATAGGAAAAAAGGTTGAAAAATGGGGGGGGGGGAGGGAGGGGGGGGAGAAAAAAAAATTAAAATGCACTAATTCAGTTTTCAAGAAAATGCTCCAAATGCCAGAACCCTGCTTCCAAAGAGAAAGGAGATTATTTTAGACGATCTATAATTAAAATAGGAAAGTACTCATTTTATATATTAGCAGATATGTAATACTTGCGCCAAAGAATCAAATAATAGTTACTATGGAAACCAACATCTGGGGTCGTAGGAATAACTCATTTACCGCACGACATGAACGCTTTCTTTTATAGATTTAAGGGCTTTTATATTTAAATTTCAGTTCCTTTTCATTTGCTGTCTGCTTATTTTCTCAGCTTTCTCTACTTCCCCTCTTCTCAGATATGTAGTGTGCCCAAGACTTACCAGTGGGTATTTTTAGACGGGTGATGCTGTAGAACATTTTCTTGAATCAGTGTCAGGGGAGAACAGTTTAGTCTTGGCTTGAATGCTGTGAAATGAATACAAATTTGCCTATTTAACCAGCTGCAGCCCTGAGACAGACTGTACTGCGCCTGCTGTAGACCAGAACGTCAAATGAGCTATATTTACAGCAGTAAAACCCCTTTTCACTGATTTCCCATCCAGTCCTCGTGGGGAGTCAATCACCAGTGTAGAAAGACTGGTGATCACAAAGCTGACAACATGCAAAACACTCTTTTCACGTGTATCAAAGACGGGAGGGAGACACTAAGAGGGTGTCACAAGATAACCTTTACCCAAAGATGCTCGGCGTCCAGGTTTGATTACCAAAGGAATCAGTCCAAGAAGGCAGTCTATTTATAGTCTGTTAACTCCTCTGCAAGGTCCCCTGGCAGGAAGCACACAGGACCAATGTCATGGCTGTGTGACATCACATCTAATGTTGCCCTTTTCCAAAATATTTACACCCTAGGATGAGATTACGCCCAATTAACCAATTCTCTCCAATCACCCTAACAGGTGATAAGAAAAGCATGAAAACTCCACTGCACAGTAAAGCATCCACCATAAAATCACACAGATCTGGGTCAATGACCATTGCTATGGGTGCTGCTTTGGTGACAAGTGAAAGCTACTTGACTTTCAGTTCCCCAGTGACAGAAAGCTCTCACCAAGACGCTCGGCCCCCTGCCCCCCGCCAGGACCCAGATAAAGCACAACCCACTCATACTGTGGTTCTAAAATAAAAGTACCTTTCTGAAGATGAGCTGTTTTTAGATACAGAGGATTTTGCCTAACACCAGATAATTTTAAGGGGGTTAAAAGGGAAAAAAGAAGTGCTTTTATTAAAGCGGACACAGTCATCTTTTCCCTCCAGCGAGTTGGTAAATAATGACTAATGGTCAGAGAAACGACTCCTTTCAGACAAGCACTCCATTCTAGACGTCTGACTTCCGGATTTCATCTGGTCGGAAGACTCATAACCCAGCTCACAAATAAGAATCCACTTTTAAGTAAGAGATTCTGAGATGCCTGACACTGCATGTAATGAACGTGCCCAGAGAGACAAGCACTGGTATCAGTTGAAATAGGTATTTTAAAACATACCACACATATTTTTTTTCCGTCCCCAAAGAAGTGTGTGAATGTGTGTTCTAATGTCACCAAGTGTTAGTTTTCCAGTGATTTTTCAACAGGCCAATTACTAAGATGGGCAAGTGGAACAAAGTCCTCTTCATTCCATATTTCAAAAACAAAAAACCGTAAGCTGGCTTTCAAGTTGAAAAACTCCAAGCCGTCCTTCTGTGCTCCCACTGAAATACACTGACTCTAACACGACGTAAATGAGGTCCAAGATTAATTACAAGAGTTGTCAAGTCTCCTCTCATATTCCTGGAAAAAAAATATGCTCTGGCTTGAGAAAAAGAATAACAGTATGAAACACAGAAATAGTTTAGTTCAGGGCGCCTGGGTGGCTCAGATGGTTAAGCATCTGCCTTCGGCTCAGGTCATTGGGATCGAGTCCCACATCGGGCTCCCTGCTCAGTGGGGAGCCTGCTTCTCACTCTGCCTCTCTCTCTCTTTCATGAGTAAATAAATAAAATCTTAAAAAAAAAAAGAAATAGTGAAGTTCCCAAGCCAGTCAAGGACAGGATTCTCAGCCCTGCTGAGGTCTGGTGACTGGCTAGGCTATCTATTTGCAGATACAGCCCTAGGAAGAAAGCCCTTACTCTGAGTCAGCAACCGTATTGAGATCTTATTTTCTTCAGCTAACCATGAGATTTGGAAATCCCATATAATTAGCATACAATAAAAACCTATAGCGTATGTCTTGATAACTTTAATTTTCTAAGATATTAATATTATGGTCTGTATTCTGCAGCTAATTTAACAAGGTGACATTTGCTCCACTCTGCCCTGCTAAACTTCCAGAAGTTTTGAGAGCTCTGATTATTCCTCAGTCACCCTTTAACAGCAGTGAATACCTAAGGTTACATAACCCAACTGAACTACTTTATTTGGCTCGTGTGAAAGCCTCAGCTCGTTTAAGTATTCTGTATAGTGAAATCAAGCAGCCAGAACTAGAACCTTATAGGCTGAATGTCAACGGTGAATCTCAGAGACAAAATGCACGTTTTACAATACACCATGTGCAGAGTCCAACTCCAAGGTCGATTTTTGTCACTGGCTTCCCTCTCATTCTGTGTTCCATTCCCATCCCTTCCTTGGCTTCCTACTTGAAATCTCTGCCTCTCTCCCTGTCTGTCACCTGTCACCTCTCAGCCCATTCTTGCAAATCTCCACTCCTTCAGCCACATCCTTTAACACCGCCAATTTTCCTCTACTCAGCAACTGTGTACGGCTCTTCCTCTTTTTACTGATTTCCCACATGCTATTAGGACCCTGAGCTTCTGATCACCTTTCAGGGAGTGTCGGGGTGATTCCAGTTCATCAAGAATAAACAGGTGTCCTGGCATATTAACCATAAGCTTTCCGAGACTAAAAATAGCCAAGTTCCAAGTTTAAACACAGTACAAAACAAAGATGGTAAAATGGATAATAATTCCCCAAGAAGCAATACACGGTCACACCTAATATCGCCAATCTGACTCTTAGGTTTGTAATTCTTGGCCATTAAGACAAAGATTCTTTAAGTGCTAGTTAATAATCTGTTAAGAAAGCATAGCTCCCTAATTAAGTGGGAAGTCAAAAGTTCAGCAAGGATTTAGTGACTGGCTTCTAACAAATAAATTATGGAAAAGGAAAGATGTATAGTGGGTAAGCCTGACAGACACCACCTTGACCAAGTGATCAAGGTTACCATCAGCAGGACTAAGATGAGCTATCATGTACCTCTGAGGTGACGCAGTCAGGGGAGCACTTAGCACCTGGGGTCTTCCCCCAAATCTGTAACCCTGGTGTAATAAATAAGGTGTAATCACAAGAAAACACCCAAAAACCCAAACCAAGGGAAGTTCTACAAAATACCTAACCAGTACATCTCAGAATTGTCAAGGTCATAAAAAATAAGGAAAAACTGGGAAACTGCCACAGATTAAAGGAGATGAGATGTGACAAGCAAAGGTGATGTGGAATCTTGGATTAGATGTGGGAACGAAAGAGAGACACGAGTGGAAAAACTAGTGTGGTCCTAATGAAGTCTCTAGTGGGTTTTTTTTATAAGATTTTATTTATTTATTTATTTGACAGAGAGAGAGAGATCACAAGTAGGCAGAGAGGCAGGGAGAGAGAGAGGAGGAAGCAGGCTCCCCGCTGAGTGAGGAGCCTGATGCGGGACTCGATCCCAGGACCCTGAGATCATGACCTGAGCTCAAGGCAGAGGCTTTAACCCACTGAGCCACCCAGGCGCCCCTGTAGTGGTTGTTTTTTTTGTTTGTTTGGGTTTCTTTGGGGGGGGGGTTGTGAAAAGAAAGCTGAGTAAAGTCTGTAGTTTAAAAAAAAAGTAATGCACCTACACTAATTTTTAGTTTGGATAAATGGACCATGGTTGTGTAAGAGGTTATTCAGCAAAAGAAATGCTAAGATGCAGTGGAAAGCAGAGGATCTCAAAGTAGAAGGTGTAGGTCTTGGCTCTTGTACTACTGGTCATACAATTTCAGACAAATCACTGTACCTCACTAAGTCCCCACTTCCTTACCAGTAAAATATGCTTACTATTAGCACCTCATAATTTGTGAGGTTAAGGGCTCTATTAATCAAGGTCCAATTAGGAAAATAGAAACCACACTGGTTATTTTAATAGAATTTAATACAAGGCACTGGTTCGACGGGCATTAGAGAACTAAAACACGAGAAGGGGACACTGAGCTGACAGAGAGTGACCTCAGGAAGCGGCTCCCTCCCCTGCAGGCTGAGGGAACAGAGGGGAGAGGTGGAGGTTATCAGATCTCAGAGGCCTGCTGAACCTGGGACTCAGAATTTCTCTTCTTCTTTCTGAGTAGAGTTGATAGAAAGAAACTGAAGATGACACAGACGAATGGAAAGACAAGTATTCCATGCTCATGGATTGGAAGAGTTAATATTGTTACAATGTCCGTATTACCCAAAGCAATCCACCGATTCGGTGCAGTTCCTATTGGATTTCTGAGGTGGACCCTCCCGTTCCTCCAGCCCTTGCAGCACCCCCTGTTGGCCGAGCCTGGCAGGGAGCCGTGGGCGATGGAGACATGTGACCCCGGGGCCCCAGCCCCAGCATCTGAGGAGGTTAGAGGCCAGGAGACAATGGCTTAGCTATTAACTGTGAAATAACTTTGTAGACCGTCACCTCTGCCCACTGGTACTTATTACTATCATTACTTCTGTGAAGCGTTCAGGCCAACTGCACGCTCTCTTCCTTGTAAACGTATTTTAAGGTACAGGTTAGCTGAGGATATACACTTGGGGTGTTTTCAGCATTTAAAATGTTAATAAACAGAAAACGGCTAGAGACTAGGTTCTCTTCTTTTATGACAACAACCTGTACTGCAAAGCTCATTGATCAGTGCTGCCTTCCAAAAGACTGAGTTCTGTAATTATCGGGGCTGCTACCTTACCTGTTGGGCCTGGTAAGACCATTTTAGAGGTTACAATAAGGGTGCGTCCTGGGAACGCTATTCTGAACATGTAGCGAACTGTTACTGGACTCAGAAGTCTTTGATTTTTATAGAATTTGTAGAACAGTCTCATTACAAATTAAGGCCACTACGCATCTCTTTAAAAGCTGAAAAAATTAACCAAATTTTTCTTTGAAATGCAACAGGAGTAAGCGTAGCCCCCCGTAAGGTGGCGCGTCTGATGACAACAGGAAACAGAGGTGAGGGCGTGTACACGAGCTTCAGTATGTTTCAAAGAAATTTCGAGGAAATTCCTACAACACAGATGCTTTCGTTTCACTGCTGAATACCACAGCAGAACTCTGTGTGCTGGTTTGTTAAGAAACAGCATTAACCAACAAACCACAAGGTCAAGTGTTTTAGTGGCACTTTCCAAGTCAGCAAAACTTATGTCATAAAGTTCCTTTCTCAGAGCTTCTGTGAAACTGTCCAACTCATGTATCACGTCTCCCCCATGTGCGTATATGTCTGATCTTCCTGCGAGATTATAAACTCGAGGGAAAAATCCATGTTAGAGTTGTCTTCCTATCACCCAGAGCGATTAGACCAGAACACGGAGAAGACAGAAATAGGAGAATAAGATCTTCAGAAGAGCACAGAACATGGCCATGATGACTCTCAGGATTCTGAATACTTGCCCCTCAGGCTAAATGGCAGGCTGGCACAAAGAGTGTTCACAAAGGAACTGGAAAGCCCACGCCGCCAAGTGTTTTTTAATAAAGGGTTTGTGCATCAGTATTTAATTAAGTTTAACTAGGAGCTAAGACCCTCTGGTCCTGCCAGTGAGCTGCATGCAGGATCAGAGAATGAAAATGAGACTATTTAATAAAGTGATGGCAATGCCAGGAGCTAGAAGACCCAGTTTCCGGCCTCAATTCTTTCATTAACTGATAAGTGAGACCTCAGATGAGTAATTTATCATTTCTGGGCATCAGTCTTCTCATGAATAAAATGGGATTTACAGTCCTTGTCTATCTCCTAGGGCAATTAAAATCAAATAAGAAATGTTTTAAAGGTCATACAGTCCTATGAAAAGATTGGTGATCATTCGTGATTATCATTAATGAATATACGATCTTCTTTCTTTAAAAGAGATTTTATTTATATATTTTTGAGAGAGAGAGTAGGGGGAGGAGCAGAGGGAGAGGAACAAACAGACTCTGTGCTGAGTGCCGAGCCTGATGTAGGACTCGATCTTAGGACCCTGAGATCCTGACCTGAGCTGAAACCGAATCAAATGATCAACCAACTGAGCCAACCAGGCGCCCCCGAGAATGCCATCTTCTTTAACGGATTCTACCTGTAATACAGTCGTGAACGCAAGCACACCTCAGAGATACTGTGGGTTCGGGTCCAGATCCCCGCAATAAAGTGAGTCAAATGAATGTGACATGAAGGGAACAGATGCTGTTGGAACTTGCTCGACACAGGATTGCCATAATCCTTCAATTTCTGAAAAAACTCAAAATCTGGGGCGTCTGGGTGGCTTAGTGGTTAAGTGGCTGCCTTCAGCTCAGGTCATGATCCCAAGGTCCTGGGATCGAGCCCCGCATCAGGCCCCCTGTTCAGTGGGAAGCCTGCGTCTCCCTCTCCCACTCCCCCTGCTTGTGTTTTCTCTCTCGTGGTCTCTCTCTCTGTCAAATAAATAAATAAAATCTTTAAAAAACCCCACAACTTCAACATCTGGGAAACAAAATAAGGTGAAGCTCCAGGAAACAAGCTACGCCTGTATTTGGAAGAATGAACATATGAATGAAGTATCAGCAATTAGATAAACGTCTCTTATCTATGAATCCCAAAGCACTTGGAGTAAATAGCATTAGGATGTATCTCACTTTGTTGTGACCCAGGAGAATTACTGCAAATCTGCCACATGCTCTATTGGAATTCAACCTCTCGGGAACAGCAGGCTCTCGGGGAGACACATAAATTCCTTCCACGGTGACTGGAAGGCTCTTTGAGGTTCTCAGCTTATGACCGGAAGGCAACGGGAGATACTCTGTGAAGCGAAACAGAGGTAAGCAAGGTTGGGGCCCCGGCGGTCTGACAAACAGGACTTCCATGGCATGACCCAAAACAACCACGAGCCACTGAAGAAAACCAAGCACAGGGCTGAGACGACCAGCTTCTGTCCCGCAGGGAGACATCTGCACCCGCTGCTGGGGACCTGAGATGAAGGACAGCGGCTGAGGGCTGCCGAGGCAGAGGCCAGGCTGCCCTGCGCCCCTCGCAGCACCCCTGCGCCCCAACTCTGCACCTCTCTCAGTGGTGCCTGCCCACAGACAGGGGCTCCCTGAGCTACGAGGAGAGCAGGCCTGAGACAGCGCCGGCACGTCTATGAACCACTCCTCCTGTCTTTCTTTCTTTTTAAAGATTTTATTTTTATTATTTATTTGAGAGAGAGAGAGACAATGAGAGTGGGATGGGGGGCAAAGGGAGAAGCCAACTGCCCGCTGAGCAGGGAGCCCGATGCGGGGCTTGATCCCGGGACTCTGAGATCATGACCTGAACCGAAGGCAGACACTTAACCAACTGAGCCACCCAGGCAATCCCCTACTCCTCCTTTCTAAGACATAGTCCTTTTTTTTTTTTTTTTTTACGTCAGGTTTATTGAGATCTAATTTACATCAAAAATAAAATTCAGGGCGCCTGGGTGGCTCAGTGGGTTAAAGCCTCTGCCTTTGGCTCAGGTCATGATCTCAGGGTCCTGGGATCCAGGCCCGCATCGGGCTCTCTGCTCAGCAGGGAGCCTGCTTCCTCCTCTCTCTCTGCCTGCCTCTCTGCCTACTTGTGATCTGATCTCTCTCTGTATCAAATAAGTAAATAAAATCTTAAAAAAAAAAATAGTCCCTGTATAAACATCCTAGTTTCCTCTTCCATGATGGTACAGTACTGCACAGCCCTTGATTTCCTTCCAGTTTAGATGAACTTCTGGTGTTAAAGGAAAACATGAATTACTGTAGCTGGAAATGAATATAGACAAATAAGAAAATTCTGTTAAAAGCTAAAAACTTGAATTTCAATAGGATGTTCTTCCTCCTGTCAGATCTGGCTTGACCTCACATTGAGTTATTCGAGCCTCGCGAAATACTGAAGTTTTGCTGAATCCAGCAGGAAGCACTCAAGAACTGTTCCAGACTTAGGATGGGGTTAGGGTTCTCTACTCTGTGACCTGAGAGAGCTGTTAGCTCAGACTACAATCATACTGCAATACATAAATGTATCAGATCAACGCACTGTATATTTGAAACTTACGCAGTGCTATAGGTCAATTATATCTCAATAAAAACACATAAGTTCAAAGAAAAAGAGAGGGTGAAAGGTGAGCAGAGAGTGGGAAGAGGCATTTGCAATATATTTTCTGAGAAAGGACTCCTGTTTTCTTAGTATTTCCTTACCAAGAAAGAAAAAGCAGATGAGCTAATAGAAAAACCAAACAAGTGAATAGAAAAGATTTGAACTGATGCTGTACAGAGGAGGAATCCGAATGGCCAATAAATATATGTAAGCGTGCTTGACCTCATGAATCATTAGGAAGATGAAAATTAACCCTACACACACACCATGATGAAGAAATGGAAAATACTAGGGGCTGGGGACTATAAGCCATGCTGGTCGGAGGGAAATTGGTGTAATTGCATTGGAAAACTGCTCAGTGGTCTCTACATCAGCATAGTCCCGTGCCGAGGCGAGGCCAGTCCCGGGTACACTCGGAAGACACCTGCATACACGTGGCCCACGAGATCCATACAACAAGATGGTCACAGCAGCACTCTTCATCATACCCCACACAACAGCGTCCCAAATGCTACGAACCATCGTGTGGATGAACTGTGGGACATCACGCATGGAGCACATGCACAATGAAAATAAACAAACACTCTACGCAATGAGACAAGCAAATCTCACAAATGTTCCATGTGAAAGGAACCGGACATTAAAGGGCATGTATGTATGGTTCTGCTTACATAAAGATCAAATCAGGAGAGAAGACGGGATAACAGTTACCCTGAGTTAGGGGTTGTGATAGGAAGGGGGATCTGGGGAGCTTCTGGGGGGCTGGCCATGTTCTCGTTCTTGATCTGGACCTAGAGGTGATCTGGTCACAGAGGTGTGTGTTTGCTTTGTGAAAATCAAGTGTATGTGTAGGATCTGTTACCTTTCAGTGTATCTGTTACACATTAATAAGTATCATTTTGATCTTTTTAAAAAGATTTTTATTTACTTATTATTTGACAGAGAGAGAGAGAGAGACAGCGAAAGAGGGAACACAGCAGGGGGCTTGGGGGACAGAGAAGCAGGCCTCCCGCTGACCAGCAAGCCCGATGCGGGGCTCGATCCCAGGACCCTGGGATCATGACCTGATTCGAAGGCGACGCTCAACGACTGAGCCACCCAGGCGCCCCAAGTATCATTTTTAAAAAGGACAAGCCAGCCCTATATAAATAGATCTAGAATGATCTCCTAAGATGTGCTATTCCATTAAAGAGCAAGGGGAGAAAAAAGCAAGAGCAGAAGTGAGAATGAGCCGCACAGCGATGCTCTCCCACCCCGCCTCCGCCCCTCACTGTTCCCGTTCCCCAGCTGCTGAGAATGTTGGCCACGAACAGCCCATAGCTGCTCCTTCTCCCGCAAGTAGGAACCAGAGCCTCCTGGTCCAAGAAAGTGGCCCTGATTTCTCCTCCATCCTACCACCACAGGGCCATCGGCGGCCGGGAAGACGTGGGCAAGGGCTGAACAAAAGGCCAGGCCCCTTGCCTCAAGAGAGGGCGACTGAGCGGTACGAGCTGTACTCCAGAGCTTTCCCAAGGGACCGGGCTGAAGCGAGTCTCTGCCAGGACCACATCGTTGTTCACTTTTGCTCCCCTGCCCCATCTGGCTTCTGCTATCCCCGTTCCCAGGAGAGCCTTCCTTCAATAAATAGCTCGCACAAAGATCTCCGTCTCAGGTTTGTTTCTAGACAAGCTGGTTATCTGCGGGCGGAATTTGGGGGGTAGGTTCCCCACCTGCCAGATGCCAGTGAGGACCCACGGCCCAGATGGTCCCTGGCGCCTTGCGCCGGTGGGACACGGGGCAGGGGATGTGTGGGCTGGTTTATGGGGTTTACGGGGTACGGGAAGTACAGCAGAAATGGAGACACTAAAACTGTAGAAGTGGGCGGCTGTTAGTAAGAGCCATCCATTCCTCGGAAAGGGGAAAAGCCGGCCTCCAATACAGCAATCAACAATTGAAGGCCGACTATGACAGGCGGCCAGGCTCTCATCTCTTACAGGCACGGGACCTAATTTTAAGGAGTGGCTGAACCAAAAAGAAGGCTGAGCCCTCAGCCCAGGTTAACAAAGTCGGGGCCCTGATGGGGAAAGAGGGGATCCTAAGGCTTGAGAAGGGGATGTCTATGTAGATCCACTTGAGAACCACGAACCCCAGATTCCCCGGGGCTCCCTCTCCTTGGAAGGCAGGGGAATCCCCTCTGAGGATGACACAGGGGTCTCGGACAAGACAAGTGCCCGACAAGACAGTGCCTGCTCTACAAAGGCGCTGCCCCATCTTCCCACCTGGCCATAGGCCATAATTAGGGTCAAATCTTAGTATTACTCATTTGGGGCCTGCTAGACCTGCTAGCAGAGGGGGAGGTATTACACCAAGGATGCAGGCCCAGCTAACACAGGCACAGGTCAGAAGAGTGATGTGGGAGTGATCTGAGGTGCTGGGTCAAGGGGTGTGGAATATGAGGCTGGATGAGGAAGAGCCTGCTGGTATGAGGACATATTCTCGTGACACAGAATTATTTTTTTTAAAGATTTTATTTATTTATTTGACAGAGGAAGAGAGATGACAAGTAGGCAGAGAGGCAGGCAGAGAGAGGAGGAAGCAGGCTCCCCGCCGAGCAGAGAGCCTGATGTGGGGCTCGATCCCAGGACCCTGAGATCATGACCTGAGCGGAAGGCAGAGGCTTTAACCCACGGAGCCACCGATGTGCCCCTCGTGACACAGAATTAACACCGTGGCAGGGGCCCTGGGTCTAACGTGGGCTGGGGAAGGTGGCCCGATGGGAGCTTTAGAAAAGCAAGGGACCACACTCACGGAATCCAGAATCTGGCCCAGCAGTTGTTGGAAGAAAAGATCATAAGGCTTAAAGGAGTAGGCGTGCTGGGATGGGTCTGCCACACAGAACGGGAAAACCCATTAGCTGGCCCCATCCTTTCAGGGGGCCTGGAAGACAGTCCGATCACCAAAGCCGAGACTCCGCTTATTTTTTTTTTTTTTTTTTTTTTTTTTTTTCACAGGGGGGGGGGGAAAACAAGGGGGGAGAGAGGNGGAGGCAGAGAGGCAGGCAGAGAGAGAGGGGGGGAAGCAGGCTCCCCGCTGAGCAGGGAGCCCGATGCGGGCCTCGATCCCAGGACCCTGAGATCATGACCCGAGCCGAAAGCAGAGGCTTTAACCCACTGGGCCACCCAGGCGCCCTGAGACTCCGCTTATATTGGTTACCGACGTAAGTCCTGCCTCACGTACCAGGGCCATTCTCTTCATTCCCACTGCAACCTGAGATCAGACTTCCATCGAATCTCATGTGGACAACTGGTTCCCCTTTGTCTGTCCTCACGACCTTCTAATTCATCCTCTATACTGTTGTCTGAGCGATCTTTCAAAATGTGCACTCTAGGACTCCGAGTTTAAAGCCCACTAGTGGTTCCCTGTACCTACAGGAGAAAAGTTCAAAGCCAGCGGAAGGCAGACAAGGCCCCTCCATCTAGGCCTGGCTCCATAGCCCTCTGGATGCTAAGCTTTCGTTAGAAGGAATCGTCTGGAGCACACAGACCTCACCTTGTTTAGCTGCCTCTGTGCCTTTGCTCCTCAGCCCCTCCTCCAAGATGTTCTCGTTTCCTGGCTATGGGAGAAGTTCCTTGGTTCAGGGACTGTATTTTATCTGCCTTTGTGTCTCTAGTGTTTAACATTAGCCTGGAATACCACAGGTGTTCAATAAAACGGTAAATGAGGGGCACCTGGGTGGTGCAGTTAGTAGGGCATCAGACTCTTGATTTCTGCTCAGGTCCTGATCTCAGGGTCATGAGATCGAGCCCCACGTCGGGCTCCGTGCTCAGTGTGGAGTCTGCTTGGGATTCTCTCTCTTTCTCACTCTGCCCCTTCTGCTCGTGCTCTCTCTTTCTCTCAAAATAAAGAAATCTTTTTAAAAAGTGGTGAATGAGTGAAAGGATGATTGAGTCAATCCATCAGTGGTTTGTGTGATGGGGAGGGGGAAAAGATCCACAGTGGGTACAGCCGAACGATTAGCAAAGAAAACCATATACTCAGCCCGAACAGATGCCAAATTAAAGGTAAGAACAGAAAAGTAACTATTTCCTCCTTCCCCTCTACTTCCCTTTCCCTTTAGTAATTCTCTTTTATAACCCAAACTGATTTTGACATTCTTTTTTTTATAAGTTTTTTTAAAAGATTTATTTATTTATTTATTTGACAGAGAGAGAGAGAGAGAGAGAGAGATCACAAGCAGGCAGAGAGGCAGGCAGAGAGAGAGGAAGAAGTAGGCTCCCCGCTGAGCAGAAAGCCCGATGCGGGACTGGATCCTGGGACTCTGAGATCATGACCTGAGCCGAAGGCAGAGGCATTAACCCACTGAGCCACCCAGGCGCCCTGATTTTGAAATTCTTATACAGAGAAGATAATCCACTGGAGGCCAACAGCGCTAAAAACTCTTCCTGTTCCTCCTTCATCTCCAGCAAAGGTTCTTCTCCAGAGGACCTCTCTCCTCTCTGTCATCATTTCAGGTTACATTGCAACCCTTTTCTACAGCACTTTTTTTTTTTTTTAGGATTTTATTTATTTGTCAGAGAGAGAAAGAGAGAGAGAGAGAACGCGTGTGCACACAAGCAGGGGAAGGGGCAGGCAGAGGGAGAGGAAGAAGTAGGCTCCCGGCTGAGCAGGGCTCCAGATGCGGGACTCAATCCCAGGACCCTGGGATCATGACCTGAGCCGAAGGCAGATGCTTAACCTACTGAGCCACCCAGGCATCCCTATTTATATATTTTAGAAAGAGAGAGAGAGGGAAAGGGAAAGGGAGAGAGAGAATCTAAAGTAGATTCCACGCTCAGCACGGAGCCCAACACAGGGCTCGGGCTAATGACCCTGAGATCACAACCTGGAGCCAAAAACAAGAGTTGGATGCTTAGGGGCACCTGGGTGGCTCAGTGGGTTAAGCCTTTGGCTCAGGTCATGATCTCAGGGTCCTGGGATCGAGGCCCGCATCAGGCTCCCTGCTCGGCGGGGAGCTTGCTTCCTCCTCTCTCTGCCTGCCTCTCTGCCTACTTGTGATCTCTCTCTCTGTCAAATAAATAAATAAAATCTAAAACAAAAACAAGAGTCAGATGCTTAACTTACCAAGCTACCGAGGTGCCCCCCTTCTATAGCTTCTATCCATATAACTATACCCTGAAGTTTACATAGCAGAGAGAAAACCATGATCCCTGTCTTACATCTCAAAGCCCAGGGGGAGTGGCCAATGCAGCATATTTAGCTGAAGGAAGGAGCAAACTTAGTTGATGTTTTTGCATTAAAAAAAGAAATCTAAGCAGTAGTTTCAAGCTATCTTCCCCAAGATACTTATTAACGACAAAAAGAAAGATGGTAACTCTACCACGCAGAAACCCAGGGTGAATTCTAGCTCCAAAAGCTGTTATTTAACAAAGTAATACAGACGCAATCAGGGTCAAGCACAGGGAGAACTTCTGAGGTGCTGGCAATGCTCCACTTCTTGATCAGGGCGGCGGGTACAGGCTGTTTGTTTAGTTTCTTTAAAACGTAGATATATGGTTCATATACTCACATATAAATATTTCACAATTCACAATGAAAAAGGAGAAGAGGGCGCCTGGGTGGCTCAGTGGGTTAAAGCCTCTGCCTTCGGCTCAGGTCATGATCTCAGGGTCCTGGGATCGAGGCCCGCATCGGGCTGCCTGCTCAGCAAGGAGCCTGCTACCTTCTCTCTCTCTGCCTGCCTCTCTGCCTCCTTGTGATTTCTCTCTCTCTCTCTCTGTCAAATAAATAAATTAATAAAATCTTAAAAAAAAAAAAGAAAAAGAAAAAGGAGAAGAAAAACAATAGAAAGTTAAAAGGAGTGGTTTTAAAAAAAAAAGTAAAAAAAAAATAATAATAAAAGGACCAGGGGGCAGGAACAGTCATATCAAAGGATCTAACTTCTTTTCGCAGCAACCCTTCCTGAGGTCTTTGTCCCTGGGGACGTCGGGGTCGCATGACTGTGCTCAGTGATGTGGCTCGCTGGCCTCCATCCGTCACACGCTGCCTGCCCACAGCCACAGGACCCCTGTCCCTCTGCTGATCACCTACTACAGAAACCCAACTCTGTAAAACAGAGGTGTCAGGTCAGAAAACTCGCAGAACAGAAGAGCAAAAATCCCCTTTTCAGAACCAAGGAGCAAATTCTTGGACCCAACTACCTTCCAAAGTTGTCATTTTTATGCTATAATTTATTTTCCAAAGGTAGAGCTTACTTTACATCTATTGTCAAGTCTCCTATTTTAGCTCTTACTTACCTACCCCCCCCCAAAAATCTATCCTGCTCTCCTTTAAAGGAACCAGATATTTTCTTGTTATCTCTGGCATCAAGAGCGAGTTGAAATTCACTCTTGAGGGGTGCATGCCCAGCCCCATCAGCAGACCACATGACTCTCGATCTCAGGATCCTGAGTCCAAGCCCCGTGTTGGGCGTAGAGTTTACTAAACAAACAAACAACCTCCCTCTAGAATAAAATATATAATTTGATTATACTCTCTTGGTATTTGGAAATATGACTATGTTACCTTCCCATTGCAAAATAGTGTCTGTTTACATATTCAGCATTTATTCACTGTGTGGCAGGAAGCCACTTTCCCTAAAGAAGGCATTTGAAATAATTTCTTCATCTTTATTAAGGATAAAAAGTAATATAAATGGGGAGTGCCTGGGTGGCGCAGGTCATGATCCCAGGGTCCTGGGATCAAGCCCGGAATCTGGCTCCCTGTTCAGCAGGGAACCTGCTTCTCCCTCTCCTACTTCCTTTGCTTGTGTTCCCTCTCTCGCTATGTCTCTGTCAAATAAATAAATAAAATCTTTAAAAAAAAGTAATATAAATGGAATAAGTTCTTGGCAAGCACATAAAAACAAATTAAATTTCAAAATTAAAGACCTACAATGATTTCATTTATATAATTTTCTAAAACTGGAGAGTCAAGTCTCTGTAAATTGAGCTCTTTTATTCTCATGTGTGCAGGGAGAGCAAGTTATTTTATTTATTTTTTTAAATTTATTTGAGAGAGAGCGAAAGTAAGAGAGATCAGGGAGGGAGAAGCAGACTTGCCGCTGAGCAGACAGCCTGATGTGGGGCTCGATCCCAGGACCCTGGGATCATGACCCGAGCCGAAGGTGGACGCTTAACCCACTGAGCCACCCAGACGTCCCTGAATGAGATGTTTCTAAAGGTAAATCATTGCATATTGACACCAATGGGATGAAGCTACCTGGCTCCTGTCCTCACTGTTCTTATTCCGATCTTTTTATTGTTCTCCACAAGCTCCCAACTCCACTCAGCAGGCCACACCCTTCCTGTAGTTCACTAAACAATTAAGCCATTAATTTATGAATTTCCTTAACTTTCCTACTCCACATATTTTCCTAGAACTGTCTCCTCCCCTGCTCAGCAGCAGTCCATTTTCCTAGTTTTTTTAAAGATTTTATTTATTTATTTGACAGAGAGAGAGAGAACACAAGTAGGCAGAAAGGCAGGCAGAGAGAGAGGAGGAAGCAAGCTCCCCACTGAGCAGGGAACCCGATGCGGGACTCGATCCCAGGACCCTGAGATCATGACCTGAGCCAAAGGCAGAGGCTTTAACCCACTGAGCCACCCAGGCGCCCCTCCATTTTCCTATTTTTACAGAAAATTTAAATGCTTCTGTTTTAAAAATAACAATGTGTTCATTAGGAAAAAGTCAAATTCAAACACATATTCGTATAGAAGAATACAAAGTCGGAAGTAAGGACCTCCCCTCACTGATGTAGCCTGAGTTACCGCTGTGACAGGGTAAATGCATTGTTCTCGGACATATTCCATGCACCTACAAATATAAATACACAAACATACGTACGTTGTGACACACTGTTATTTTGATCAGAAATGGAATCAGGTTCCACATTATACATAACAACTTGCTTCTTCCAGCAAACCACGTGTTCATGGACATATTTTCATCTCAGTGGGTACAAATCTACTTTATTTTTGGCTGAATACCAGTTCTTAGTATAGACACACTATAATTTGTTTAACGATTCCTGCCTGATGCGTGCAAAGCCCACGTCTGGTGTCAAAAGTGAACCAGTGTTGTAGCAGAACATAAAGGAGTGTGTTGCTCCCTTATGCAGAGATTCAGAGAAATGAATTACCTTGACCAAAGGGTCTGCATAACTAAAAATGTAAATACTGCCAAACTAAATGTCAAACACAGTTGTAGTACAATTTATAAAGGAAGGAAGGAAGATGATAGCATGCCAAAGGCAAATAACTCGATCTACAAGGCACACCTACACACGCGTAGAAAAGAGGCCTGTCCTGCCAGAGCTCTCGTATGTCCTCCTAAAAATTCATATGTTGAAGGCCTAACCCCGCAATGGGACTGTATTCGGAGATGAGGAGGTAATTCGGGTTAGATGAGGTCACAATGGTGGGCCTCTCAAGGTGGGATGAGTGCCCTTAAAAGGAGCCAAAGAGGGAGCGCGCACTCTCTTGCCAGAACGTGAGGACCCAGCAAGAAGACGGTCACGTGCAAGAAGGCCCTTCTCAGACCAAACCCCCCAGCACCTTGATCTCGGCCTTCCCAGCCTCTGGAACTCTCAGCAATGAATACCTGCTCTTTAGGCCCCGGTTTATGGTGTTTTGTTTTAGCAGCCTGGGCAGACGAACACAGGCGCTAAGGGAATACACGGCAGGGTCCCTATGTTGTCACCGACCCACCTGACAGCGCCGGGGCGCAGGCACAAACCAAACTTCGGTTAAACCCACACACAGGGACACCTGGGTGGCTCAGTGAGTTAAGCCTCTGCCTTCGGCTCAGGTCATGATCTCAGGGTCCTGGGATCGAGGCCCGCATCAGGCTCTCTGCTAGGCAGGGAGCCTGCTTCCTCCTCTCTCTGCCTGCCTCTCTGCCTATTTGTGATCTCTCTCCCGCTGTCAAATAAATAAAATACAATCTTTAAAAAATAAAACCAAAACACACACAGCCTCCAGTCTAAGTGTTAGCTGTCCCACAGATGCTGCTCCTCACGCCCCTAACTATGCCCTGCCTTCAGCTCATACTGCCCACAATTCTTTAATCTGCACCATCTTTATGTTTAATACCACGATTCTGACTCAGGCACTTTGTGTCTTCTTTCTTAACTAAAACGAACCACTACCTAACTACCTACCTGTCTTTCCAATTCACTCTCTACACCGTGAGGCGGTTAACTTTCTGAAAGGTCAAATTGTAATAGCTGTCATTCTTTGAATCCTTAAAATGTATCTCCAAGATACGTATTTTTATAGATGGGGAAACTGAGGCTCACTCATGGCCAATGCCTTAACCAACACCACAAAGCTAGTCGGCAGCAAAGCAACTCGTGCCCGTGACCTTCTTTACCGCCTTATAGAGAAAGGCATAAACTTCTCGGTACAACCCTCATGACCTTTCGAACATGGGCCCAGTTAGTCTTTCCAACCTCCCCTCCGGCCAATGCCCCTCACGATCCAATCCTTACAGCCGACTCACCATTCTGGAAACCCAACAGGCACGTCTGCATCTTAGTTCTTCCTCACGTTGCTTGTTCATTCTGCCTTAATGATTGTCCCAATATCCACGTGGGAAAGTCTGCTCATCCCGCCCAGTCCAGGGAGTTAGCAGAGCCAGTGCCCTAGGGAGAAAGCATCCTCGCTCCTCTCTGCTCTCAGGGACTATGGCCTTGTCTCCCACACAGTCACACAGAACTTACCAGAACACAGTCGGGGGCAGTATGCCTGCCCCATCACACCATGAGCGCCTCAGGGTGGGGGCCAAGTCTTTTTCATCTTTGTAGTCCTCGTTGCTAGCACAGTATGTGACTTGCAAATACTTATTGAACGAATGAATGGCACCATGACTGACACAAAGCTCTACGTGTGTAAAACTCTCCTTTTCTCTCTCTCTCTTTTTAATTTATTTACTTGACAGAGAGAGAGAGAGAGATCACAAGGAGGCAGAGAGGCAGGCAGAGAGAGAGAGAGGGAAGCAGGCTCCTCGCTGAGCAGGGAGCCCGATGCGGGCCTCGATCCCAGGACCCTGAGATCATGACCTGAGCTGAAAGCAGAGGCTTTAACCCACTGAGCCACCCAGGCACCCCCGATGTGGGCTTTGATCCCAGGACCCCGAGATCATGACCTGAGCCAAAGGCAGAGGCTTTAACCCACTGAGCCACCCAGGCGCCCCTAAAACCCTCCTTCTCAAATGGATATACTGTCAGGTTCCTTTAAATAACTTGCTCTCGGGGCGCCTCTCCCTCTCCCTCTGTGATCTCTCTCGCTTTTGCTCTCTCTCAAATAAATTAAAAAATAATAATAGTAAAGTACTTGTTCTCCCTGCACACGTGAATAAAAGGGTTCAAGTTACAGAGACTTGATTGGGTGTATCTCTATTAGGGGCAGAAGAAAGGCCCACCTGCGTGCACCTTGGCTCTTTTTTTTTTTTTTTTAAAGACTTTATTTATTTGACAGAGAGGTGGAGAGCACAAGTAGGCAGAGCGACAGGCAGAGGGAGAGGGAGAAGCAGGCTCTCTGCTGAGCAGGGAGCCCGATGCGGGACTCAATCCCAGGACCCTGGGATCATGACCTGAGCCAAAGGCAGCGGCTTAACCGACTGAACCACCCAGGCACCCTGCCTCTTTGCTCTTAAGGTCAGCTGGACTGCCCTGGCTGCAGGCAGCAAGAGGAAGAAGCCGCCCCAGCAGCCCCAGGACAGGACACGCAAGATGATGCGGAGTATCCGGGGATCGACTAAAACTCAACTGCTTTCCTCACACGGGGGAGGATACATGTGAACTCAGGTAGAGTCAAGGCATCACTAGGTTCTCTGACAAGCCTCAGTTTACTGAGCCTCTAAATAACTTCTAGAGTTTTAGTAGTAATTTACCTTGACAAAAGCAGATCGAGCTCAGTAAAGGAGTAGAAAATCAGCACCGGTTTTCACCATCCAGAAGGGGAAGGGTGGTCTTTCTTTAACATTTTATAATCATGAGGCACAAACACAGTGATCTCTGCTCCCCTACATACAGGGATCAGAACAGAAAGGCCTTCAGAAGCCCTGTTCACTACTTAAGACAGTTACTTAAAAGCTGGTGAGTTTCTCTCCACCCAAAACTATCAGTAGCTGCATAAATAACCAACCTCAGGGGATAGCAGTGGAGTCAGCATTGCTCTGGGCTTTTTATCCAGCAATTCCAAGGCATTTTTTAAGCATCATATTCCTATAAAGTGAGACCTCTCCCCGTTTACTCTGGGTAATTTGAGAACCTTAGTGATAGACTTGCCAAGGTTGCAAAGGGTTTAATGGTAAGATATAAACAAAACCGGGCGCCTGGGTGGCTCAGTGGGTTAAAGCCGCTGCCTTCGGCTCAGGTCATGATCCCAGGGTCCTGGGATCGAGGCCCACATCGGGCTCTCTGCTCAGCAGGGAGCCTGCTTCCTCTTCTCTCCTCTCTCTGCCTGCCTCTCTGCCTACTTGTAATCTCTCTCTCTCTCTGTGTCAAATGAATAAATAAAATCTTTAAAAAAAAAAAAAGATATAAACAAAACCTGAAATCTTGATTCCAGCCTCTCTTCAACCATCTTTTTTTTTTTAATTTTATGTATTTATTTTTTTAAGATTTTATTTATTTATCTGACAGAGAGAGGGAACACAAGCAGGAGGAATGGGAGAGGGAGAAGCAGGCTTCCTGTTGAGTAGGGAGTCCGATACTGGGCTCGATCCCAGGACCCTGGGATCATGACCCGAGTCAAAGGCAGACACCTAACGACTGAGCCATTCAGGTGCCACAAAGATTTTGTTTATTTGTCAGAGAGAGAGAGAGAGAGAGAGAGAGAGCACAAGCAGGGGGAGTGGCAAGCAGAAGGAGAAGCTGGCTCCCCACTAATCAGGGAGCCCAAAGCGGGACTCGATTCTAGGACCCCCGGATCATGACCTGAGCTGATGGCAGATGCTTAACTGACTGAACCCCCCAGACGTCCCCAACCAGCCTTCTATGTATATGCATACTCTGGTTCTCTAAATCTGACCCTTCGGACTTGATACTAAATTTGATGGATTACTGTAAGTGGTAGATTAGCAGGCCTCCAGTACAAACTACAGCCCGAGTGATAACATTTGCAGGAGATACTTTTTGGTCCGATCAGTCAGAAATGACGGGAAAGACCACAAGTCCAACAAGCCAGGGAGTCTATGGTATTTATATTGTATATAACAATTTATTTCAGCATCTTCCTCTCCCCATCTTCATTATCTCTGGAAGGAGGAGCTTCTTGATGCCTTTAAAAGGCTGTTCTTTTTCCTTCACGACCGGATGCCCAGTTACTGACCCCAGGGACATGTTTCTAGACAGAAGCCAATTCCTCAGAACTCAAGCTACACGTCCATCCTCAATCTCTGGGCCATGCCCTACCCAGGCGTGATGTGCAGTAACAGCAAAACACAGAGGTCACAGCAGCAGATGGAATTACACACCACGTAGCCGCTCTCTCAAGAGCTACTCCAAGAGAACATGTCCCTGCCACGAAGTCTACTTTTAGATCTCTCTCCGCATCTCACAACTCGCGCCTGATGCCCTACTCGGACGGACTCACTGACATGACGTGACTTCCTGAGCCCACCCGCCCTGATGAGCAGCAACACAGAGTGCTTCGGCTCTGGGGCTGGACGGCTCGGTTCAAATCCTGATTCAACCTCTTACAGGCTTACAGATCTTTGTCTAAATTCCTTGTGCCCATGTTCCTCATCTGCTTGATACAGACCTTCCTCATCTGGGTGTGAGGACAAAACGAGAGGACACAAATGAAGAGCTTAGAACGACCAGGCCGGCCAAACAGGAAGTGTTCAGCAAACGTCTGCTGTTACCGTTATGGAATGACGTGGGGGAAAGAACAGGGAACGTGCTGGTTCGTTCTGTATACTGTAGTTCGAGCTGCCTATTTGAAGTTACTCTGATGTGATGTCTTTTGGGAACATTGGCTCGGTTAAGCATCAAGTGTATTTAATGATGACTACATAGAAACATAGAAAAAGTCCAGTGTCGATGCTCCTTTGGAAAAAATCGCAAGGGTAAGGTCAAGGCCGCTCTCCAGGGCTTGGGGAGGAGCTCAGGGCTTCGCAGAGAAGCGTCCACGAGGCGACGGATGGGAAGGTGTGCCGGCCAGCAGAACCCTCCAAATGACCTCGAAGAAGCATTTACTTGTTTTAAAATAATCTCTATGTCCCCAAAAGTTCAAAATTAAAAACAAAAAAGAACCTATTCTGACACCAGAGGGAAGGAAACAGAAAGGGAGTAACTGATGCAAATGGCAAGTTCCATAAGAAGAAAGGGCCCTTTCTCAGCACTAGCTGACTCCCGCGGAGGGGGGCAAAACCCTTACCGGCAACATCGACAAAGAAAGGTCCTTCTACTCTAATTGCTAAGGCAGAGTAACAAAATCAAAGCGCAGACATGTGAGGAGCTTCAGGTGGCAGGCCTGAATGTGAAGCAGGAAGGATGGGCATACTGAAAGCACTCCTGGACTCTGAATGACAGGAGGGGGTCGTCACTGCAGATACAGAGGAAGAAAACAATGTAAACCAATCACAAAAATAAATAAATAAATAAAAATTAAAAAAAATTTTTTTTTTTCTCCAGGTCACTTATCTGCCTAAAAATCTTCAATATGCCCCACAGCCAACAGGAAAGAGTCCAAACCTCTGCAGGTAATGGAACCCCCACACCTACCTTTCCAATTGTGTTTGGCCATCAGGACGTGTCTACTCCTGCCACACTGGCTTCCTTACTTGTTCCAGGGAGGAGCGAACCATGCTCATTTCAGGTTTGTATCCCCAGCGCCTGTCACAGTGCCCGGCACACAGCAGTTGCTGATCCAACAACGATGGGAAAGCTTTTTTTTTTAAAGATTGTATTTATTTATTTATTTGACAGAGAGAGAGATCACAAGTAAGCAGAGAGGCAGGCAGAGAGAGAGGGGGAAGCAGGCTCCCTGCTGAGCAGAGATTCCCCATGCGGGGCTCCATCCCAGGACCCTGAGATCATGACCTAAGCGGAAGGCAGAGGCTTTAAACCACGGAGCCACCCAGGCACCCAATAGGAAAGCTTTTAGGCCCTACTCTGCATCTCTTTCCTGGAAAGCCCCTTCCCCACCCCGCTGGTGAAAACCCAGGCATCTCCACAGCCTCGATCAATGCCCTCCGCCTCTTCTCAACACCAGCGCGAGCAACCCATGGCCCACGGCTGCCATCCCCAGCATCGCATCACTTCAGACTTCTATTGCTCTGCAGACATTTCCTGTTTCTATGCTTCGTCTGCCCCACACACCAGGGGGTTCGGGAGGAAGGCAGGATATGCTGAAGCAATGGGAAGCCGTGGGAAGGGCATGGATCTGCGGACGGGCGGAGCCGGTTATTTAACTTTGGGAAAATCTCATGTAAACACTTAGAACAGTGCCTGGCACACAGCACACGCTTCACAAACACTAGTGCTGCCGTTACTCGTTTCTTGGAACTTCGGTTCTCCCTCTTATAAAATGGGGTTAATAATCAATCTTCTGGGCGCCTGGGTGGCTCAGTGGGTTAAAGCCTCTGCCTTCGGCTCAGGTCATGATCTCAGGGTCCTGGGATCGAGGCCCGCATTGGGCTCCCTGCTCGTCAGGGAGCCTGCTTCCTCCTCTCTCTGCCTGCCTCTCTGCCTACTTGTGATCTCTCTCTCTCTCTGTGTCAAATAAATAAATAAAATTTTTTTTTAAATAAATAAAATCTTAAAAAAAAATCAATCTTCTGCCAGATCAGGTGGTAGAGCCCGCGACTCTTCTTTTTCTCTTTTTTCAAGTTTTTATATAAACCACAGTGAATTAACATACGGTGTAATACTAGCTGCAGGTGTAGGATTTTGTGATTCACCACCTACATCGAACACCGGCGCTCATCACAAGTGCCTCCCTAGTACCCGAGTACGAGACCCTCAACCTCGGGGTAGTGAGTTCAAGTCTCCCACGTTAGGCATAGAGCTTATTAAAAAAAAAATGTAAAAAAAAAAAGAAGAAGAATGACAAATCTGTGGGTTTGTCACCACAGATAATGACAAAAAGGTGGTTCCTTATGAAGATTAGGAATAATGTCCGAAAAGTCTCGAGGACCTTCCTTGGCGCACAGCGGCTACTCATTCGCCGTCCGGCAGCCATTCTTCCCAAGCCTCATGCCGGGTACAGAGAAGATGCTCCGTATGTGTTTATGGAATGAGCTGAATAAATAGAGACATAGTCTAATAACAACTCGGATATCAAGGGAAAACTTTTCAGTCCTTCATTCAACAAATCTTAAAGGGCTTTGTTCTAGTGCCGAGATGTAACAGGAAGGACAGTTCTTGGCCTGCGAAATTTACATTCTCAAGGAGAGGGTGAGACAGAAAGAAAAGCCTATCTGGTAAGTGCTATGAAGAAGGAGGAAAGAAGGGGATGATGCCCTAGCAGAGCTGGGAGGGGGCTGTGTGTGGAGGTGGCATTTAGGCAGAGACAGGAACCCCTAGGACAGCTAGAGCGTGTGACATGTCCTCACCCGTACCAGGCTCCGACAGCCTTTCCACGGGGCAGCCTCTACTGAAAAGAGACCCACTGCCAACAAAGGGGCTCCTGGCGCCCCTCTCAACTCACACCAAGCCACAGACACTGCTGAGCCAGTGATGACAAACTTATTTTCACAAGACTGTTTGAACTGGCCACCGAAGCCCCCCATGGAAGTAAACAGGCTATAGCCATACCGTTACAGGTCTGTTCCCCAGAAAGTTCAGATCACTGTTCTCTCCAAACAGGTAACCTTCAGGGTGCGTGGAGTCAAACTTCTCTCCTCCCATAATGAAGTGGCTGGCAAAATAGCTTCCTAGACAGGGAGAGACAGAAGCATCAAACAGAAACAGTCAAACTCAACCAAGTAAAAAAGCCAACTCCAAAAAACGTTAACCCTTCCCACCCATAATTAGTGCAACTGTTAACCCCAGGAGAACTGTCTCTGGACAGGGGCACAAGATAAGAAAAATCATAGCAGTGAGAACCCAAGATACCCAACACAAATAGATCAATCTTCCTTTGAACATTATTAATTGAATCCTTATCATGATCTGTCTGTGATACCATCAGCCAAAAGACCAGACGGCCCCACAGTGCACATTAATGAACATATACGTGTGTTTTGTTCTTGATTTTTTCCCCTTAAACTTGAAGTGGGTACTTTATATCCTCTGTATATTCAGGAATCTTTTTTTTTTTTAAAGATTTATCCATCCATTTATTTCACAGAGGGAGAGAGATCACAAGGAGGCAGAGAGGCAGGCAGAGAGAGAGAGGGGGAAGCAGGCTCCCCGCTGAGTGGGGAGCCCGATGTGGGCCTCGATCCCAGGACCCTGAGATCATGACCTGAGCCGAAAGCAGAGGCTTTAACCTACTGAGCCACCCAGGCGCCCTATATTCAGGAATCTTAACTACAGGTATCAGCCTGTTCACACACACAGACACAGACACAGACACACAGACACACAGACACACACACACACACACACACTCTCTCTCTCTCTCTCTCTGTCTAGATTTCCCTAAGTCAGCTGGTGCCTAGACAGAGAAGTTCAGCTCCTGCCTACCACTACATATACACCTCTGTGACCCTCTCCAGTGAAGGCTCTTCCTTTATCAATTTTGTTTCAAAATGATCGTTAACAGGAAAATACGAATGTAAATAATACCGTCCTCCTTGGCTTTACCTACCCATTCACACACAGATTATGGAATTTAACAGGACAATAGTTTGGTGCTATGAAAAGATACACATGCATGCACCCGTGTGTGTACACACATACACACCCCTCAATATCAAGTTCACTAACGGCGAATGGCCAGGGTTTCAGGGATGTCAGTCATGGCGGGAGCTCTCTGCCCCACCTTGGCTAGCCAGGAGGCAGGGATATTTTTAACATTACAATAACCATAGGCGATCAGCAGTCAGGGGTCAGAATTTCATCTGCCTGGTCCAGACAGATGAGGAACTGAGCCAGGATGTGACGGCCCGGGTCAGTCACCACGAGAGGCTTAGGTAACATTGCAAATTCCATCTGGGAATATTTTCCAACCTACGTGATTAAATGAATGCCTCTGAACCCAAATTTCTATCATCTAAATACTCCCAGGAAGGCAAGCCATCCGAAGGGAAGGACTTATATGACAACACGCCTTCTCGAGGCTCTCCTCACACACCCCAATTCCCGGATGAACACAAAGAACTTATGGAAACAGTGAGAGGCTTCGTCGTCATCTATCACACAGCGAGAGTATAGATACATGTCCTAAACCAATTTCAACTTTTAAGATTTACAGCAAACTAAAAATAATGAGATTCAGCACTTTTCAGCCTGTGAAGAAGGCATAGGAAGGAAGAGGGAAGAAAATTCTTTTTTTTTTTAAGATTTTATTTATTTATTTATTTAAGATTTTATTTATTTGACACACACAGAGAGAGAGAGATCACAAGTAGGCAGAGAGGCAGGCAGAGAGAGAGGAGGAAGCAGGCTCCCAGCTGAGCAGGGAACCCGATGCGGGGCTCAATCCCAGGTCCCTGAGATCATGACCTGAGCCGAAGGCAGAGGCTTTAACCCACTGAGCCACCTAGGTGCCCTGATTGTATTTATTTATGACAGAGAGAGAGAGCAAGAGAGGGAACACGAGCACGGGGGAGGTAGAGAGAGAGAAGCAGGCCTCCCGCTGAACAGGGAGCCCGATGAGGGGCTCGATCTCAGGACCCCGGGATTACGACCTGAGCCGAAGGCAGACGCTTAACTGAGTCTCCCAGGTGCCTCGAGAGAAGAAAATTCTAACAGGAAAACTGAACCAAATATTCATTTTTGGTTTTCTTCACATGGACCTTTAGTCTAGAAACATTTATTACACAAAGCAAGGTGGATAAAATCACTCACCACAAAGTGAGACAATTCTTTAAACAAGTAGGAAAACATTATTTGAGAGTAAGAGCAGCTCAAATCTACTACCGAGGAACTCGTGAAAGTTACCCACCAAAACTGAAAAATACAAACAGCATCCATCTGCGATGATACAACAGTGAAATTCATCATTTAGGAAAGCTTAACTATCAATTATTTATGTTGAGCACTTGCAAGCCCTATTTTCCAAGTGCATAATTTATAGAGGAGGGAGGCGCCCAGTTGCCTTAAGTAGAAGCAGCCATCTCAAATAATTTAAGTCATTTACTGTTGAACCTTACCAAAACATATTTTCTGTACATTAGAGATTATATATTTATTAAATGTTAGCATCAATTTTAAAAGTTAAAGATTTTGGGGAGCCTGGCTGGCTCAGTCAGTAGAGCGTGTGACTCTTGATTTCTAGGTTGTGGGTTCAAGCCCCACGTTGGGGACAGAAATTACTTACATAAAACAAAATGAAACAAAAAGATTTTACATGGATGGATGGCTTGCTCGAGTCATGAATAAAGAATAGAGAGAAGCAGGTTTGGTGTCTGGAGTTATACAGTTCAGTTCAGGACAGGACATGCTGAGTTTCTAGCACGTATGAACAGTCAGGTGAGGGAGGAAGGGACAATGAAATCCAGATAATCAACTTACGGGTGGTAGTGATTGATCCTAGCAAGAGGAGAGCAGTAATGACTTGGGGGGCATAGGGTTAAGGATAGTGACAGGGTTCTATTGGAAATGTCTTTTTCTTTTTTCCATAATATTAAGACAGAAGCAATTATCAAGAAAGTAGTGTAAAGCTAATTATAGTTTTGCCTTACATTAAAAATTGAGAACACAAACACACAAAGATTTAAAATTAGGGTCAATTATTTGAGAGATGAAAAAAGGATTTTTCATTTCAATAGCAGAGTCAGTGCAAAGTTCCCTTAATACAAATACAGGGGTGTCTGGGTGGCTCAGCTGGTTAAGCGTCTGCCTTCAGCTCAAGTCATGATCCCAGGGTTCTGGGATCGAGCCCCACATCAGCCTCCCTGCTGGATGGGGAGTCCGCTTCTCTGCCTGCTGCTCTCCCTGTTTGTATTCTCTCTCTGCCAAATAAATAAATTAAAAATACAAAGACCTGATCAGTTAAAAGAAAAAAATAAGCTTAAGGCAACCAAAAGCTGGCTTGTTGCTTCTTTTGAAACGGACCCCTCTAATAACTCTCCCTAGTTAGATGAGTGAGACAACAAATCCACCATCTGCAGCCTGGATAAAGCTTTCTGTCTACTTGCCCCAGCTTGTCAGTAACCCTACCACACTAACAGTCCCTGAAAAAATGCCTTTTGGAGAGCCTGTGCACATTTTTACCTCTTAGCTTGAACCATCCTCTAAAGTCAGAAATGGTAGGGAAAAAGAGCTATACTACAATACTTTGCCTGTGTGCTAATAGGGACCTATATGACTAAGGGATAAACTGCAAGTTTTTCATTATTAGGTAGCTATAATTTCTTATTTATTTTTTTTTGAGAGGGGGAGGGAGGAGCTGAGGCAGAGGGAGAGAGAGAATCTTAAGCAGGCTTCACACCTAGCATGGAGCCCAACGCAGAGCTCAATCTCACCACCCTGAGATCATAACCTGAGCCAAAATCAAAGAGTCGGATGCAGCACAGACTGAGCCACCCAGATGCCCCAAGTTAGCTATAATTTCTTAACCAAAATTCATATTCAATTTCCTTGTGGGATTTAAGAAGACACATCTTGTGTTAACCATTTGACAAGACAGACATATCTCACATCACATTATATACCTTAAACTCATACAATGTTATATGTCAATTATACCTCAGGAAAGGGGGGAAAAAAAGAAAACACATCATACACAGATCTCCAAAATTATATTTAAAACATAAGGTATAAAAAATTTTTAAAAATAAATAAATAAAACATTAGGTCTGAGTGGGAGGGAGAAGGGGGAATTAGTGTTTCATGGGTATAGAATTTCTGTTTCACAAGAAAAAGTTCTAGAGATCTTAACACTACTGAACTGTATGTTTAAAAATGGTAAGATAATAAATTTAATGTTACATATTTTTACATAATAAAAAGAAATAAAGAAAAGAAACATAAGCTTTGGTCCAAAATGTCCAACACTAACCCAAGTTCAATATTAAAGGAAAAAGAGAAAAAAAAAGGTATCCAGGCAAAAAGTCAAATTATTGATAAGAGAAGAAAATTACACTAGAGCTGCTCCTCCAGACCAGGGCTGCCCAATAAAAATATAACATGAGCCAAAAATCCAAGTTCCATACCCCATACATAATTTTAAATTATCTAGTAGTCACATTAAAAAAAGCAAAATTAATTTTAATCTATTTTATTTATCTCAATATTGGATATCCCAAAATATCCAAAAGAGTCTGTCAACATGCAATCAGGATAAAAATGGTTAAGAAGCTATTTACATTCTTATTTTTTAAGCATGGAATCTTCAAAATCTGGTGTGTATTCTCTGCTGTTTACAGCCCATCTCAATTTGGACTCGCCACATTTTAAGTGTTCTATGGCCAAGTGAGGCTAGTGGCTACCACGGTAGAGAGCATAGCTCCAGACATTACTCCTCACCAACTGATTTAATCTTAGTCACTGATCAATACTTTCTGGCTCTACAGAAACATCAGAGGAACTCCAAAGGAAGTTGATTTGAAGGAATCCTACCTACCCTGTCAAGGACAACTTTTAAACCATTTAAATCAATAAATACATTGACTTCAGCTGCCCACAGTGAAAAATACAACTATTTGTTCCTCATCATGTGAACAACAACAACAAAAATCTCAGTTAAAATTCACTATCTTGGGGCACCTGGCTGGGTCAGTCGGCAGAGCATGAGACTCTGGATCTCAGGGTTGTGGGTTCAAGCCTCACACTGGGTGTAGAGATTACCTAAAATAAAATCTTAAAAAAAAATTCTCTCTTAAATAATTTACACAATGAATGTAAGTTATTAGGGCATATTCCTAACATCACAGTGAAATTAAATTTTGCTCGGTTGACCCCATAATTTACATCTGGCTCAATGAGATATTCTGACATTTGCCACCAAACTTCTATGAACTGTAACATCACACAATAAAGGACAATTAAACCCATTTCCCATTTTTCTATAACTCTGTATGCCTTTTACAAGATATACATATATCAAATCATCACCCTGTACACCTTAAACTCTATGGGTACCCTCCATGTTAACAAAAGTTCTAATTAAAAAAAAAACAAAAAACTTTTCTTTCCAAATCTGTGACATTACTTAAGTATGTCTGCCTATAGAAATAGGCTTAGGGAAAAAAAACTGCTTAGGCCTCTAAGTAATAGCAATTTATTTACTGTCATGGCACAATTGCAAATCAAAATTTTAGACTTTTCAAGTCATGTAACCATTATGTTTTATAAAATGAAAACAAAAATGTTGAGCCAACAAAAAATGTTGACAATTTGTGTGGATTAAATGATAAAGTAAAATGTATTTGGGATTTTAGCCACTATCTTATGTTAAGTGGGAATTTTTATTGCAAGATCTATAAGCAACCTTTGCTTTTCTTTTATTTAAATTCAATTAATTAATAGTGTATTATTAGTTCCAGAAGTAGAGTTCAGTGATTCAATCATATGTAACACCCAGTGCTCATTCCATCACTTGCCCTCCCTGATGCCCATCACTCAGTTACCCCAACCCCCCCCACCCCCTTCAGCGACCCTGTTTCTTTTCTATGGTTAAAAGTCTCTTATGGTTTCTCTCCCTGTCTGATTACATCTTGTTTTATTTTTCCCTCCCTTTCTCTATGCTCCTGTTTTCTTAAATTCCACATATGAATGAAATCATATAATTGTCTTTCTCTGATTGACTTATTTCACTTAGCATAATACCCTCTAGTTCTAGCCAAGTTTTTGCAAAGGCAAGATTTCATTTCTTGATGGCTGAGTAATATTCCACTGTATACACATACCGCATCTTCTTTATTCATTCATCAGTCGATGAACAACTGGGCTCTTTCCATAGTTTGGCTATTGTGGATATTGCTCTTATAAACATTGGGGTACAGGTGCCCCTTTGGATCAGTGCATTTGTATCTTTGGGGTAAATACCTAGTAGTGCAATTGATTGCTGGGTTGTAGGGTAGCTCTATTTTTAACTGAGGACACTCCATACTGTTCCAGAGTGGCTGTACCAGCTTGTATTCCCAACAGTGTAAGAGGTTTCCCCTTTCTCTGCATCCTCACCAACATCTGTCGTTTCCTAACTTGTTAATTTTAGCCATTAACTGACTGGTGTGAGGTGGTATCTCATTGTGGTTTGATCTGTATTTCCCTGACACTGAGTGATGTTAAGCATTTTTCCATGTGTCTGTTGGCCATTTGTATATCTTCTTCAGAGAAATGTCTGTTCATGTCTTCTGCCCATTTCTTGACTGGACTATTTTCTCTTTGGGTGTTGAGTGTGAAAAGTTCTTTATAGATTTTAGATACTAGCCCTTTATCTGATAAGACATTTGCAAATATCTTCTCCCATTCTATAGGTTGTCGTTTGGTTTTGTTGACTGTTTCCTTTGCTGTGTAAAAGCTTTTTATCCTGATGAAGTCCCAATAGCTCACTGTTGCCTTTGCTTCCCTTGCCTTTGGAGATGTGTCTAGCCAGAAGTTTTCGCAGTCAAGGTCACAGAGGGTGCTGCATGTGTTCTCTAGGATTTTGATAGATTCCTCTCTCACATTTAGGTCTTTTGTCCATTTTGAGTCTATTTTTGTGTGTAAGTAAATGGTCCAGTTTCATTCTTCTGCATGTAGCTGTCCAATTTTCCCAATACCATTTGCTGAAGAGACTTTTTTCCGTTGGATATTCTTTCTGTTTTGTCAAAGATTAGTTGACCATAGAGTTGAGGGTCCATTTCTGGGTTCTCTATCCTGTTCCACTGATCTATGTCTTTGTGCTAGTTCCAGACTGTCTTGATGATTACGGCTTTGTAATATAGATTGAAATCCAGAATTGTGATGCCACCAGCGTTGGTTTTCTTCTTCAACTTTCCTTTGGCTATTCAGGGTCTTTTCTGGTTCCATACAAATTTTAGGATTATTTGTTCTAGCTCTGTGAAAAATGTTGATGGTATTTTGATAGGGAAGCAATCTTCCCTTCTTTTTGTGCTTTTGTTGATGTCATAGTAAAACAAATATCCTTCCTATAAATGAAAAATGTTAATCTTCAACTCTTCGCTTTTGAACTAATGGAGCTATATACTTGATTACTGCAGAAAATGGAATTGTATTTAAAAATAATTTTATACAACATTAAAATATGAGAAAATTGGCAATGGGAATCCTATTAGGTTTCCATGTATTTGAAAAATCTTCCCCTAGGGGAGCCTGGTGGCTTAGTCGATTAAGTGTCTGGTTTCAGCTCAGGTCATAATCCCACAGTCCTGGAATAGAGTCCCTCATCAAGCTCCCTGCTCAGTGGGGAGTCTGCTTCTCCCTCTCCCTCTGCCCCTCACCCCTGCTCATGTTCTTTCTAATAAATAAATAAAATCTTTTTAAAAAATCACACAAGTAAAACATGCCTTTTGCAAAAAATAAAAATACATAGAAGTATATCATTTAAAAAATGATGATCCAACTCAACTCCATGAGAAGTAATTCCACTATTAACAACTGGTTTGTGGTCTTTCAGATTTTCCTACACATATTAAACACGTTCGGGTTTTCTGTTTTATTTTCTTTAAATATTTTTTTTTTAATTTGACAGACACAGAGAGAGATCACAAGTAGGCAGAGAGGCAGGCAGAGAGAGAGGAGGAAGCAGGCTCCCCACTGAGCAGAGAGCCTGATGCAGGACCCTGGGATCATGACCTGAGCCAAAGGCAGAGGCTTAACCCACTGAGCCAACCAGGTACCCCGTTTTATTTTCTTTTTTAACTTAATTGGGATTTGACACATATTGATCTGCAAGTTACTTTTTTTTGGGGGGGGGCTAATGTACTGTAGGCATCCTTCCATGTCCACACTTATGGATCAAACTCATTATTCCTAATGACTACGTAACAATAACTCATATTGAGGACTTACTCTGTACCAGCACTGTACTGTCAAGTAGCATACAGGTTATTCCTTACGACAACCCTAGCAGGTGGGTGATACAATTTTTATTTTACAGAACTGATGATAAATGCACAGAGAAAGTAATTTATCCAAGGTCACCCAGGTAGTCAGAGGCAGTGTCAGGTCCCAAATCCAGCTATTTTTATTCCAGAATGCCTATGTGTACTCTTATCCATTACACTATATCCCCATTGAGTGCCCAGATTTAACGAACCGGTTCCCTACTGATGAACATTCCCTACTCTCTAGTTTACATTGCTTGCTGCTTTTTTCCCTCCTGGGTGGTATTACTGTTGCTATTTGATTGTTTTCACATCTGGAATTTGTCCTTATGGACTGTGTGGGATAAGGCATTAATCATTTTTTTCCAAGTAGGAAACTTTACTACTAACACCATTTACTGAATGTTCCATTTCCCCCACTAAAATGAAAATATATTTTTATCATGCTACATATACCTAGCTCTGGACTCTATTCTATTCTGAATGAGCACAGTGACGTTTGTTTGAGTACCATGCAGTTTTAACAACTGTAGCTTTATGATATTTGAAGCAAGGGACACACCAACAGATCCAAACCTTCCCCCCATCCTCAAGGTCCCAACCCTGACCCCTCAACCTGTCTTCCTTCTACTTTGTGACATTCCCTCAAAACCCTTCAACATCACATGTTGAAACATTGCGTTTCAACACCTTACAACTTCCCTGTATTTCTAACCCTACTGCGTTCCGGTCTCAAGAAGGTAGTCCTTCTCTCCCTGTTCCAAAGTTAACTTTTCCACTTGAGTTCCCATCCCCAAGCGCCTCTACCTCCTCGAGACCTCATCAACAACCTCCCTCTTTCTCAGTGTTTCTATTTCTCTTCCCACTTGGCTTTTTACTTACCTTGCGTTGCAAACATATTCTGGTCTTCCCGATTTAAAAAACAAATACTCGGGCGCCTGGGTGGCTCAGTGGGTTAAAGCCGCTGCCTTCGGCTCAGGTCATGATCCCAGGGTCCTGGGATAGAGGCCCGCATCGGGCTCTCTGCTCAGCGGGGAGCCTGCTTCCTCCTCTCTCCTCTCTCTCTGCCTGCCTCTCTGCCTACTTGTAATCTCTCTCTCTCTCTGTGTCAAGTAAATAAACAAAATCTTTAAAAAAAAATTTTATCCTGATGCATTTCTCCCACCAGTCTGTATGGTTGCCTCATTTTTAAGGCACAGGGTTGCAGGGCATAGGCACACCGTGGTCTATTCAGCCTGTTCACATCGCAGTGAACACGTTAACCAGATATGTTTAACGGTAAGACATTTCAGGCTAAGGACGGACATTTCCTTGCTTGCAGTTTGGCGTGTTTTCTGCTGCACACAATCAGAGTCCGTGTGTAAAAACGGCTCCCTCAGCGGGGAGCCTGCTTCCTCCTCTCTCCTCTCTCTCTGCCTGCCTCTCTGCCTACTTGTAATCTCTCTCTCTGTGTCAAATGAATAAAATAAAATCTTTAAAAAAAAATAAAATAAAATAAAAAACAGATACAAGAAGAATTCCATGTGCCTTCAAATCCGCCCACCGGCCACCCATCTGTCATTCCTGTCTGCTCCACCCACATCCAAGGACTCCTCAAGCCTTTGCAGTGCTTTCCACCACTCTCCTGAAACTCCTCCCCGGAACACCCAGCAGGCCAAGTGTCTTCTCACACTTCACTCACTTTATGAATGCTCAGAAGACTTCATGCTCATTTCTGAGGCTCTCTTCCCCTTGGCTTCCAAAATCCTCACGGTTCTGAGTCTCTTCCTACCTACCACTCGTTTCATGCTTTTGTGAAGCCCACAAAACAGGAACGTGTCCTCAAGAGCTCAGGTCTTTCATTCCCACCCACCTTTCTCCTCCTCATAGATTCAAAGCAGAGACTGATTTAAGACAAAGCTGAATTTGATCCTGGTGCTACCTTCTACCACTGTGTGAGCTAGGACAAGTTATTTAATTTTGGGGAGGCTTTGGTTTCTTTATGAGTAACACCTCTTTCAAAGGACTATTGTTAGGCCCAGTGGCCAGTTAACACACATTGGCTTCTCTTTCCCCAAACATTTTCCCCTGATCTTTCTTCGGAGTTTCCATCCAAATCTTTAACCACTTGCCGTATCTTTTCATCTAGATATCCCATCTTTGCTTCAAATTCAATAACTTTTTTTTTTTCTCTGGAAGAGGGGGAATAAAGAACATTTTATCCAAGAGCTGTCACCAGAACTCCTCTTAGCAAAGGCTTGGTCTTTTTTGGGATATACCTGAATGAGCTACTTAGAATGGAGAGCAACACACCAAAGGCAAGGGTACCTTCGCTGCTTGTGGATGCAACTCGAAGTGCTTTGTAATTTTTCTTCTGAGAGAAAAAGGTAAGGAGAAGAGTCAGAAAAGGAGAAGAGGAAAGAAACGTTAGGATGGAGAAAGGCCTGGGTTGGTGAACTGAAGAGCCAGTGAAACTCCCCAGCTGAAATACAGTTTGGAGTGATGATGCTTACTATTCCTTTGCATTCCTGCAATGTAAACCCCAGCTTCATCACCCTCCACAAATGTGTAGTAGAATCTACACTTTGAATACTTAATGTGAATGGAATTTTTTGGAGGAACTGAAGAATGGACCGAAGTCACATTTATTGTGGGGCAGAGATGACAAGCTGGAGCTCAGGAGCCAACATGGTTGTGCACAGGTCATTGGGAATCCACAGAAATCTTGGAAGGGGCATGAGAAGTCTATCATACTACATTCTATGATTTGAGGGAATGGGTGGGTTTCTAATTTGCCTAGATCTTGAGGAGCAGTAAAGCCCTGGCTGACATTTGGGACTCCATTTAAAAGCAGTTTCTGCCCCAGATTCCTAATTTCTGTCAATGGTGCTTTACTTCTCTGATCACCCAAGTTAAAAATGTCATAGTCATCAAAACCACGCAAACACTGAATGTGTGCTTTTGTGCAAAGCATCCTTGTCAAGACCTCAGCCCTTTCCAAGTTCAGTGACAGTGGATTACCAGCTTATAGCTCCCTAGCAGATCTCTATGCTTCTAGTCTTTTTCTCTCTACAACCTATACCTCTAAGAGATAAATCTTCCTTAGAACACCATCTGGGGTTCTTCTCTTTTGGCGCCTACCTGCTTCCCAAATTTTATTTCTCACTACCTTTCTTCTAGGACAATTCTCTGCCTCAACCAACTAATCTATTTGTTATTCTCTAAATCCATCAAGAACACTGACAAGGACACCTGAAACTGACATAACACTGTGTGGAACTAAGTGGAATTAAAATAAAAACTTGAAGGGGCGCCTGGCTGGCTGAGTCTGGAAAGCACGTATCTCTTGATCGTGGGGTTGTGAGTCTGACCCCGCACTGGGTGGAGAGATTACATAAAAACAAAATAAATAAATAATCTTTAAAAATTAAAATAAAACTTAGAAATTTTTAAAAAGTACACCGGCAACCTCCAGGCCATTACAAATACTACTACTCTCCACCTTGGACTATTTGGGAGTCCTTCCGAAGAGCCATTGCTCCCAAGAACTCTACCCTAATTGATCAAGCTCTTCTGTTTTATTCACTTGGTATAAACCTCCCTGTACTGCTATTTTAAGCAGCTTTATTGAGGTATACTATACACAGCATAAAATTCATCTAGCGTACAATTCAATAACTTTGGAAACTATCAGCACGATCCAGTTGAAAACACTTTCACTACCCCCAAAATGTTCCCTTCATGCCTGTTTACGACTAATTCCCACTCCCTTCCCCCGCCTTAGGCAAACACTGCTGTTTCCCATCTCTGTAAATTTGCCTTTTCTACCCATTCCACAGAAATGGACTCACACAGTTTTACATCCAGTTTCTTGCACTTAACACAATGTTTTTGAGGTTAATCCGTGTAGTGCAGCATGTTATCACTACCTCATTCTTTTGAGCTGCTGACTAGCATTTTATTGTATGAATATATCTCATTTCGTTAACCCATTCACCGGCTGATGAACATTCGGATTACTTCCCATATTTGGGCTATTAGGAACAATGCTGCTACGCACATTTGCATGGATGTCTGTGTGTGAATCTTTTGGAGAGATTCAGGGGAGTGGAACTACTAGATCATAAGGTAACCTTCCGTTTAACTTTTTAAGACTCCTCCAAACTCTTCCAAAGTGGCCGTTACCATTTTACATTCCCAACAGCAATGCACAAGGATTGCAATTTTTCTATATTCTCACCAACACTTAACATTGTCTTTTTTATTGTAGCTATCCTCTTGGTTGTGAAGTACTACCTCATTGTGGTTTTAATTGTATTTCCCTAACAACTACTGGTATTGAATACCGTTTCAACCCCTAATATGGGTTTATTAGCCATTCTTGTATCTTCTCTGGTGATACCTCTATTCAACTCCTTTGTCCATTTTTATTTTTACTTTTCTATTTTTTGTGGAGCCCAACACAGGGCTCAAACCCGTGACTCAGATCAAGACCTGAGCTGAGATCAAGAGTCTGACACTCAACCAACAAGCCATGCAGGAAACCCTCTTTTGTCTATTTTTAAATTGGGTTGTCTTGTTAATACTGAGTTGTTCAAGTTCTTGGTACATTCTGGATGCAAATCCTTTATCCGTGTGTTTTGCAAATATTTTCATTCAGAAGGTGGCTTGCTTTTTCATCTTCTTAATGTCTTTTGAAGCAGAAACATTCTTAATTTTGAAGAAATCCAATTTACCAGTTTTTTCTCTTCTGGATTGTGCTTTTGATGCTATATCAAAGAACTCCTTGCCTAATCTGAATCAAATAAAAATTTTCTCCTATATCTACTTTTAGGGATTTTACAGTTTTTATTCTTACATTTGGGCCATTTTTTAAAACAGCTTTATTGAAATATAATTCACCTATTTAAAGTGGACTATCCAATGGCTTCTCAGTATATTCATAGAGTTATGCAACTATTCAGCACTAATTTTAGGACATTTTCATTATCCCCAAAAGAAACCCATTAGCAGTCACTCATTTCTCCCTCCCCCTAGCCAGACACTCACTAATCTACTTTCTGTCTCAATGGATTTGCCTCTCATGGACATTCGGGATTATACAACGTACAGCATTTTGCTTCTGGCTGCTTTCAATTAACATTAATATTTTCAAGGTTCGTCCATGGTGAAGCAAATACCAATACTTCAGTCCCTGTTATTGCTAAATACTGTTCCATTGTATGGACTTATCACATTTTATCAGCTATTCCATTTGCCAGTTGATGGACATTTGGGTTATTTCCACCTTTTAGCTATTACGAAAAATGCTACTATGCACATTCATGTACACACATTTTTTTCCCATTTTTTCTTGGGCGTATATATACCTAGAAGTGGAATCAACTGAGTCATTTAAAGAGCTGTCAAACAGTTTTCTAAAACAAGTGCACTATTTTACATTTCTACCAGCAGGGTATCAGAGTTTCCGTTTCCCTACATCCCCACTAAACTTGTTATTGTTATATTGATTATAGCCATCCTAGGGGGCAGGAAGTGGTAACTAATTATAGCTTTGATTTGCATTTCCCTAATGGCTAATGAGGGTGAGCATCTTTTCATGCGTTTATTGTCCATTTGTAGACCTCTTTTGGAGAAAGGTCTATTCAAGACCATTGTTCCTTTTCTAGTTGGGTTGCCTTTTTCTTATTGAATTGTACAAGTTCTTTATAGATTCTTGATACAAATCCTTTATCATATATACGATTTACAAATATTTTCTCCCATTCTGTGACTTGTGTTTTCATTCTATGATCCATTCCGAGTTAATTTTTGGTGATGTGAAGGAAGAGTTTAAGTTCTTTTTTTTTTTTGCTTGTTATTATCCAAATGTCCCAGCACCACTAGTTGAAAAAAAACCAAAACCACCTGTTTTTTCTTTTCCTGTTGCAATGCCTTGGTTTTTTGTTTTTTTTTTTTTTAATTTATTTATGGGGCACCTGGGTGGCTCAGTCGGTTAAGTATCGGCCTTCAACTCAGGTCATGATCCCAGGGTCTTGGGATCGAGCCCCGCGTTGGGCTCCCCACTCAGTTGGGGACCCTGCCTCTTCCTCTCCCACTCCCCGTGCTTGTTCTCTGTCAAATAAATAAATAAAATCTCAAAAAAAAAAAAGATTTTAGGGGTGCCTAGGTGGCTCAGTCATTAAGCATCTGCCTTCGGCTCAGGTTGTTGTCCTGGGGTCCTGGGATTGAGCCCCATGTTGGGCTCCCTGCCTGTAGGGCTCCCTGCTCAGCAGGAAGCCTGCTTCCCCCTCTCCCACTCCCCCTGTTTGTGTTCCCTCTCTCGCTGTCTCTCTGTCAAATAAATAAAATCTTTAAAAAAAAAAAGATTTTATTCATTTGAGAGAGACAGAGAGCATGAGTGGGGACAGGGGCAAAGGGAGGGAGATAAGTAGACTCCCCACTGAGTGTGCAGCCCACTGGGGCTAGAGGCTGGGCTCAATCCCAGGACCCCAAGATTGGACCTGAGCCGAAGAAGATTATAACCAACTTAGCCACCCAGGCACCCCTTTCCTTGGTACTTTGTCAAAATCAACTAACCATAAATATAACGTTTTATTTCTGACTTGCAATTCTGTTCCATTGATCTATATAACTTTTGTTGTGCCAATACACTATGGTTTTATAATAATGTTTTAAGTTGGGTATTGAAAGTCCTCCAACTTTGTTCTTTTTTCTTTTTTTAAGTTTTTATATCTAGGTAATCTCTACACCCAACGAGGGGCTCGAACTTACAACCTGGAGATCAACAGCCACATGCTCTACCAACTGAGCCAGCCAGGCGCCACTAGACTTCCTTTTCAAAACTGTTCTAGATGTTCTAAATCCTTTGCATGTGCATGTAAATATAAGAATCGGCTGGTCAATTTCTTTTAAAAAACACATCTGTTGGCATTTTGACTCAATTTTTATTTTATTTTATTTTTTAAAGTTTTTAAAATATATTTATTTGTCAGAGAGAAAAGAGAGCACAAGCAGGGGGAGCAGCAGGCAGAGGGAGAAGCAGGCTTCTTGATGAGCAGGGAGCCCGATGAGGGACTCGATCCCAGGACCCTGGGATCATGACCCAAGCCGAAGGCAGATGCTTAACTGACTGAGCCACCCAGGTGCCCCTTGACTCAATTTTTAGATCAGTTTGGAGAACACTGGCATTTTGACAATATTGAGTTTTCCAACATGAAATGTTTAATTAGTTAGATCTTTTTAAACTCCTTTAGTTAAAGCACCAATCTCAGCAATATTTTAGAATTTTCAGTGTACAAGTCTTATACTTCTGATGTTAAATTTATTCCTAAGAATTTTATTCTTTTTGATGCTATTGGGAATGAATGGCTTTCTTAATTTAATTTTCAGATTACTGCTTGTATGTAAAAATAGAATTGATTTTGGTATGTTGATCTTGGATGTGCAAACTTTTGAACTCATTTATTAATTGTAGTAGTATTTTTGTGGAATCCTTGGTATTTTCTACATATGGGATCATGTCATCAGTGAATAGACAGTTTTACCTCTTCCCTTACAATCTGGATACCTTAAAGATATTTTATTTAAATGTGTATGTGTGTTTATTTTGCCATACTAGGTAGAATCTCCCATCAACACTGAATGGCAAAAGCAGACATCCTTCCCTTTTTCCTGATCTCAGCAGGAAAGCATTCTGTATTTCACCATTAAGTATATTAGCCAGGATTCTCACAGATGCCCTTTATCAGGTTGAGGAAGTTCCCTTCTATTCCTAGTTTGCTGAGTGTTCTTCATCTTGAAGAGGTTGGATTTGTCAAATGTTTTATCTCCACTTATTGAAATGATCATGTGGTTTTTATTCTTTATTCTACTAAAATAATATATTAATATTGATATTAAACATTGATACAAAAAATACTAATACTGATTTCAGGTATCAAACCAACCATGCATTCTCAGGCTATATCCCACTTGGATATGGTATAGTCTATAGTCTTACTTATCTCTGTATGTCTACATTCTACTTCTGATATAGATGATAAGCACTGAAATTCGGGAAGAAGCATAATTTTTAAATAATGATTTTTAAAGGCTATAATTTTTAGATTAAATAAAGCACTCTTTCAGCAACTAAAACCTCGAGCTTAGCACCTATTTTGCAAGAATAATTAGTTAAAATAGGAAATCACTATAATCGTTAAATTTTATGTGTCAACTCGGCTCGGCTATGGTGCCCAGTTGTTGGTCCAAACATTAATCTAGATGTTGCTGTGAGGGTATTTTGTAAACATGATTGACATCTATAATTATCTGACTTTAAGTAAAAGAGATTACTCTTGATTATGGGGGTGGGCTTCATCTAATCAGTTGAAGACTGTAAGAGTAAAAACTGAGGTTCCCCAGAAAAGAAGGAATTTTCTGTCTTAAGACTCCAACGTAGAAATCCTGCCTGAGTTTCCAGTCTGCCAGCTTGCTCTACAGATTTCAGATTCAAGACTACATCAACTCTTGTCTGAATTTCCAGCTTGCTGGCGGGCCCTAAATATTTTAAACTTGCCAGCCCCCACAAGCACAGGAGCCAATTCCTTAAAATAAATCTTTTTATTTTAAGGAATATACATATATTTTTAAAATATACATATATCTCCTATTGATGCTGTTTCTTGGAGAATCCTAAATGATTCTGCCACCAAAGAGCTTGTATTGTTAATACAAATAGCTTATATTGTTAATATTCCCTTCTCTGGCCCATATCCTGACTTATAATGTTGATTTGAGAGCTATCCTGCAGTTTGCCATAGGAATCAGAGCACTGAGCACAAGGATCAGAATCTATATACTGGTGCATAGGAGGTGCTCAATAATGTACACTGATGGGAACAAACAGAAAGAGAAAAGAGATGCTAAAGAACAAAAGAACATAACCACCATTATATAAGGAAATCAACGGCCCTAAACCTGAGGACAAAATCAGGAAGTGAAAGAAATTACTCTGTTAATAATTAAGTGAAGCAAAAATATTAGAGGTTTCAAGAGGTGGGTGCCTGGGTGGCTCAGTCAGTTAAGCATCTGCCTTCGGCTCAGGTCATGAGCCCACGGTCCTGGGATTGAGCCCCATGTTGGGTTCCCTGCTCGGGGGGGGCCTGCTTCTCCTTCTCCCACTCCCCCTGCTTGTGTTCCCTCTCTTGCTATTTCTCTGTCAAATAAATAAATAAAATCTTAAAAAAAAAAGGAGTATGTTAAAACAGGGCATTAGAATACAAAGGAGTATTATACAGCTGTTAAGAAGAAAAATACTTTCTAATATGGAAATACTGTAAAAAGATCTTCAGTATCTCTAAAAGCAGGGGGGAAAAGGATGCTTGGCTGGTTCAGTCAGTAGAGCACTTGACTCTTGATCTTGGGGTTGTGAGTTCAAGCCCCATATTGGGCATAGAGATTATTTAAAAATATAAAATATTTTTTAAAGAGTGGAAAAAGGTACAGAACAGTCTAAATAGCATGTTATGCTTGTATCTGCAGAAAACTCTGGAAGAATTCCAAAGAAACCAAAATGGTTACACAGGGATGGGAGGTATATGGGAAGAAACAGGGGGGATGAAAAGTGCAGTGAGAACAAGGTTTTCACTGTTCGACTTTTCATTCTATTAAACTTTGAAACGTGGGGGCGCCTGGGTCGTTTAGTCAGTTAAGCGTCCAATTCTTGATTTGGGCTCAGGTCATGATCTCAAGGTCATGGGATTGAGCTCTGCCTCTGGCTTTGCTCAGAGTTTGCTGAAGACTCTTCCTCTCCTTCTCCCTCTGTCCTCCCTGCCCCCACTCACACTCTCTAAATAAATAGAAAAGAATCTTTAAAAAAAATAAAAATAAAACTTTGAATAACATAACTTATATTACTTATTCAAAAACTACATTTTTTTAAAAGCAGGCCCCACACATAGTGTGGAGCCCAATGTGGGGCTTGAACTCATGACCCCGAGATCAAGACCTGAACTGAGATCAAGAGTCAGACAATTAACTGACTGAGCTACCCAGGCAGCCCCCAAAAATAATCGTAAAAAATTTAGGCTATTTTATTTCCACCCATCAGTAAAAAAAAAAAGAAAAGAAAAGAAACCTAAGTTTCAACATGAAATCCACTGTTCTCAATAATTTCTCAATATTTCCAGTTCGATGAGCATCAAAAATGGAAAAACACAAAATAAGGAAAGCAGTTGTGCTGGGCACTGTGACCACCACAACAGCGGCGGATGACAGAGCTGCTTTCTGAAACTGTGCCACAGGCAGCAGAGTTTGAGACTTTCCAGAGAGCCAGAGGTCTCAGATGAGCGGGTCACCTGAAGAAAGCAGACTGCTATTTGCTTTGTTCTATCAGTACTGAAGATAAGAACACCTCTCAAAATCAACCCAGTCTGATTCCTCAACAAGACCAGGCCTTGGAGTTTTCTCTCCATTCTGACTCGGAACAGCCTCCTTTCCACAAATCATCACAAGTCCAATTCCTGGTGAAAGGCAGAGGCTGACGGCTTAGAGAGAAAAGAGCTAACTGGGTGACCCTGGCCATACTAATCTGTTTCTCTCGACTTCCATTTTCTTACCGGTGAGATGAGCGATCTGGGGCCAAATTCTCTCAAAGGTTCCTTTCAGGTCTACAATACTATCATCCTACAAAAAGACAGGTCAATGTAAAGATCAGATGAAGGGTGGGAGCCGCCTCCAGACTAGAGCATACTCAAGTTCATGGAAATTCTCAAGTACACAAAGGTTTGCTGACTGGGATCTGAATGTTCTGATTCTTACTTTTTAAAAAATATTTTATTTATTTATTTGAGAGAGAGAACCAGTTGCGGCGGCGGGGGGCGGGGGGGGGGCTCCACAGAGGGAGAGGGAGAAGCAGACTCCCTGTCAAGCAGGGAACCCAATCATGACCTGAGCAGAAGGCAGACCCCTAACCAAGTGAGCCACCCAGGTGCCCCTGATTCTTACTTTTTCTGCTTTATCTTCAACATAAATAACGCGGTCCCCTTACCGTAAAGATTTCTCACATACATAACTTCCAATCAGAAATGATTTACAGGGGCACCTGGGTGGCTCAGTTGTTGAGCGTCTGCCTTCCGCTGGGGTCATGATCCTGGGGTCCTGGGATGGAGCCAGGCCAGACGTCTGGCTCCCTGCTCGGCGGGAGGCCTGCTTCTCCCTCTCCCACTCCCCCTGCTTCTGTTCCCTCTCTCGCTGTGTCTCTTTCTGTCAAATAAATAAAAATGTTAAAAAAAAAAAAAAAGAAAGAAATGATTTACAACTAGTTAACATCTTTAAAGCATGGACGGAGTGGAGAGAATTATTTCAGACTATCAGCACTGAGTGTGTTGGTTAAGAAAAGTTTTAGTTTGACCTTCTGATCCTTTTATGATCATCATCCAAGACTCATACTTGTATTACTATCCTTTGGGAAACAGCCTTCTAGAGATTTACCCATGCTAATTCCCCCACGTGAAGGGAGGGTGAATCCTCTTCCGAGGCTGGAAACGCTACCGAAATCTCCAAGCTCAGCAAAACACGCTCCATATTCTGATCTATAAAAGCTAAGTGATTTTGGGGTAAGGGGAGGAACACCCAGAAATATTTGTGCATATTTTTGTCTATTAAAAAGCAAAGTGCATGCTTCTTTTGGCATTGGTTTCATATAGTCATAATTAGCTAGAGTTTTATTAAAACGCTAAAGATCGGCAGCTTTATCTTAGACTTTTTTAAAAACAGCTCTTAATCATATTCATCTCGGCAAGGATTCATGCTTTGGCACAAAAGCATGGGGAAACACGGCTCTTGCAGACAGTCTGCAGGGTGCAGGTCCATTGTCTGGTCCCTGCTTCCACCTGGCACAGACCGGACGCACTGCTGGGAAAGCAGCTCATCTCATTAGCATGTCTTTATTCTAAGGCTCCAATTCTGACACCTCTCCAATATCGCCCAAATCCTCCTCAGGTCCTAGGCCAGAGAGAAGACCGTAGCCACTGGTCCCCCAGAAGTCTGGAGAAAAGCAATGAAAAAATAAGAGCATAGACTTAGGTCATGCACCAGCAGTCCGGAATTGGCCGGTGCTCAATCCACTTGTGATCCTGTCTACTTGGCTGTCAAAATCCTCCTCCACCTCCGAGGCTTATGCCACAACCCAGAGGCTGGACTCATTGATCTTTTTAACGATTCCGCGAACAAATGGTACACTTCGCTCCATTTTAAAGAGGTGTCCTGTGCCCAGGCTACTCCCGATCCGAAAACCAGGTCTGCCGCTCCTCTGGCAAAAGGACACCCGGCTGAGTCCGCTACTCAGATCCCCAACGTCGCTGTTCAACACTTGGCTGCTGACAGCCTCCGGCAAAGCGCAGCCCTGCAAACGCATTCGGGGCCTCCATCCTCCGGCGGGCAAGGGGCGCTGCGCCCTGGGAAGCCTCCTTCCAGTCCGCGCCCGTGCCCCCCTCTCCGGAGGCCTGCACGCGCCCGCCCCGGCCGGCCCCCCAGGCCCGCGCCCGCGTCCCCGAGCCCCCGGCTGCCGAGGGGAAAGGGCGCCGCGGGCGCGCAGGAGGCC
>LNAC01000251.1:1362267-1373162 GCA_002007465.1 Ailurus styani
AGCCGGCGGAGGGCTCGGGGCTCGAGCCGGGGGCGCGGGTCTGCGGACTCCGGGCCGGACGACGGCCCGTCCCGGAGTCTGCTCGCCGTTCCCCCCCAGACCCCCGAAGGCGGGGCGCGGCCGCGGGCGAGGGAAGGCTGCTCCAGCCCCGTCCCCGGCATCCGCGAGCGGGCGGCCGGGGGCCCGCCGAGGGGCGCCCCCAACCCCGGAGCCCAACCCCGGCCCCCCGCCGGAGCGGTCCGAGTGCGATCCGAGCAGAGAACTGCGTGGCGTCCGCGTCTCTCTGGCCCCCAGGCCGCTGCCCCAAAGCACCCTGGGGACCCCGCACGTCCCAGGGGTCGGGGAGATCAGCCGGGGCTGGTGACCCGCTGGGAAGATGAGCGCCGAACTCGATCCGTGCGCTCTGGGTTTGGGTCCCTGAGGCGGCTCCTGTAACCCTGAAGTTTGGAGAGCGTCAGCCCCAGATAAGATCAAGACATCCAACCCCTGATTGCATCTTTTGGAAACTTTGGAGGCCTGCGTGCGAAAAGTCAGCAAGGCAGGGGAACGCGAATAGGGCCAGGTAGAACCAGGGGCCCCTTTTGATGAAAACACGGAAGACAGTGGGAGGCTTGGACGGGCAGAAGGCGTCATTCTAAAGCTTAATTATAGACATCTGTATTTTAAACCTTTTATTTTATTTGTGGGTCTTGTGGGGTTTTTTTTTTTTCTGAGAGGGTGGACTGCTCAGCAGAAATTTCAACTGCTAGAACATGACTTCAACAACTTTTCAGTGTTTGAAGTATACAGTCTGTGGAGTGTTCAGTTCCCTTGATTAGGTTCGCAAAGACTTTTTATAGAGTCTAGCTCTTTCCTGATTATATTTTGCATTTTTCACTGCCCTCTTTTCAGCAGCCGCCACCAGACCTGGTGCTAAAGGCACTGCAACCCAGTTGCCTTGGTTTTCTCCCTAGTCCCCAGGATGGCAGAAACACAGCGCTGTTATTTATTTTGACTGATGCTGGAAGAACGGGTTCAGTTACAGGTCATGTCCCTGGCCCAGACAAGCTGGTGGGCAGCCTTCTCCCAAGGACCTGGCAGTTCAGAGCCCTCCCTGCAGCCCCTGGCCCTGGTCACTAGAAGGCTTCAGGACGTATCTCTGGGAGGGAATTGGTGTCCTTCTTGATACTTCTTTCCCCACGTCCAGGTCCTACCTTATAGTAACAATAAGGTAAAATACCAGTCATGAAGAATCTAGAATCACCTCAGAATAGAAGAGGCCTTCAGCACATTGCAGAGTAAAATGTTGCCTTATCATCTTGGGCTCCACTGAAACCTTTGTGCTTCCTGCCCTCAACATCCTGCAACATCCTCTTTATGGGTTTCTCCACACCTGAGGGTCTCAGTAAGAGCCCACGGGGATGTGGTTCAATAGGGCAGCTCAGTTCTGTTGCTTGCGAGGATCTGTTCTGGTCCCAACTCACCCTGCTTTGAGGCTGGGAAACAGATTCATTCCTCATCTTAGATAACACTGTGCAAGCCTATAACTTGGTTCCTCCTCCCACGAATGAGTCAGGAATCTAGTGCTTAGAATAGGAGAGAAAAACAAGGCACGGCACAGTAATATTAGTGGACATTTATTGAACACTGTCTCTGCCAGGCCCTATTTGGAACGCTTTTACATATTAAAGCATTCATCTGTAGAGCATGCGACTTTTTAAAAAAAAATTTACTTATTTATTTGACAGAGAGAGAGAGAGAGAGAGATCACAAGTAGGCAGAGAGGCAGGCAGAGGGAGAGAGGGAGAGAGGGAAACAGGCTCCCCGCTGAGGCTCAATCTCAGGGCCCTGAGATCATGACCTGAGCCGAAGGCAGAGGCCTCAACCCACTGAGCCACCCAGGTGCCCCGAGCATGTGACTCTTGATCTCAGGGCTTCTGAGTTCAAGCCCCATGTCTGGTGTAGAGATTACTTAATGGTAAATTCTTTTTTTTTTAAAAGATTTTATTTATTTACTAGTCAGAGAGAAGGCACAAGCAGGGGGAGTAGCAGGCAGAGGGAGAAGCAGGCTCCCCGCTGAGCAGGGATCCCAGGACCCGCCAGGATCATGACCCGAGCCAAGGCAGACAGCTCACCCACTGAGCCACCCAGGTGCCCCTCTTCCTATTACTTTTTAACTGAGCCTTGATTCACTCATTGCTTCTTCACAACACCCAGTGAGGGCCAGGGTATTTTATTTTATTAAGAAGTTATTTTTAGGGACGCCTGGGTGGCTCAGTGTCTGGGGTGGGCCCAGGTCATGATCCCAGCGTCCTGGGATAGAGCCCTGCATCGGGCTCCTTACTCAGCAGGAAGCCTGTTTCTCCCTCTCCTTCTGCCCCTCCCCACCCCCACTGGTCCTTGCTCTCTATCTCAAATAAATAAATAATCTATTAAAAAGAAATAACAGGGAAAATTAATTAATTAATTAACTAATTAAAGAGAAGCAGTAGAGTTGCCTGGCTGGCTTAATTGGTAGAGCATGTGACTCTTGATCTCAGGGTTGTGAGTTCAAGCCCCATGTTGGGTGTGGAATCTACTCCAAAAAAAATTTTTTTTATTTAATTTAAAAAACAAAAAGAAGCGATAACCACCCCTCTAGGCTCATGAGGCCGAAGAGAAAGAGGGGATAGTTTGGAGAAAATTGTAGCTCCAAGAGACTTTCTGGGAATGGAGTTCAAGTCCCACTTTCTACAATGTAATCACATAGTGTTGTTTGGGAAAAGAGAGCTTCAGCCAGTGCTCAGGGCAAGGAAGAGATATGCAACCAAGGCTTGGAGGAGCCTCCTCTGGGGGGCCAGTCCTGCGTTCCTCTCTGCTCTTTCCTTGGCGCCTCTTAACTCCCTCGCCAGAGATCTGGGCCAGGGAGAGGGCCTGAGGGAGAAGACGGCACAGACAAAGGAAAAATCCCGAAGTGATTGCCATCAAGAGAGCCATAAAAATGCTTTTAACTTGAATAAATGGTCTGGTGAGGGGTGGCACCGCGTGCGTGGGGAAATGACATGCAAATACCAGGCATCCTTTGTGTAAATAGCCTCACAGCATCCTCTCCATTTGCATGCTACTCGGGCAGCGCTTGGGAGAATCTCTGCAGAGAACCCTGCGTTTAAGGGTCTCACAGGTTTCCTCTAAGCATCCACTCAAGCCTGGTAGGGAAAAGCCGCACATTTTATCAGGTCCCAGCTCTTCTCAACCTTGGGTCTAAGGGAGAACGGAGAAGGGGGGGGGGGAGTAAGCACAGGGAGGAGCAATTTCGAGGTCAGTTCGCCCCTTAGAGCTTTCCATTTTGCTCCTTTGCGCTGTCCTGATTTCAGCTCCAATGTGCAATTTCCACCTTTGCGACACATCCACTCATTTGAATGATTCTCACAGATTCCTATAACAGGAAGGAGAGAGAGCCTGCAGGTAAAAGCTGACAGATGCAGCCCTGGGGGTAGCACAGCGTTCCCAAGACAGCAGGGAAGGGAGGGGGCGGGGAGATGCCTCCGGGACCGAAAGGGGCTGGGACTAAGACAGGCCCCTTCTTTGCTGTTGGCCTGGCCCTTCTGTCCCTGCTAGGGTGGTAGGAAGATGATACTTCTGGCTGTTCTGAGTGAATGCAGGGTCTCTCCAAAAGATAGGGCCCAATCAACAACACATGGCCCCTGATCTCTCTCTCAGTCCTTGGGGCACAGCTTCAGTGGATTAAAGCTAAAACAACCAGAAGAGAATTTCACATCCTACTCCAGATCCGTGGACTAGGCTGACACCGTCAGAGGGGTCTGATCCCAAATGCTTTCGGACCCTGCAGATGGTTCCTCAGGCAACCTCATGCTCTCCGATGAGGAAAATAACCTTGTCCATTAGGAAGCCAGCAATCAGGCTTTCATATTTTGCTTCTTGCCAAATGTGAATTCCTCATTGTTAATTTCCTCCTCAGCTGTGTGCCGCTAACAAAGAAGAGCTGTTCACATGGCTGCAAACTTCAGCTGGGTCTGTAGCTTAATCTACTTTTCCATTTAAGACCGAAATGAAAGATGATGCTTACAATGCCCGGCGTGGCTGAGCCCCGGGTGAGGAGAGTAAGGTGCTAGTGTGCGTCAGCTTCACGCGGCGCTCACGCTCACGGCCAGGCGGGCGCCCCAACTGCCTCTCCCGGTTGTCTGGGCATGTGGCATCTGCAGAAATGAGGGACCTGGGACATTAATCCTATTCAGGACTAGTTTGAAGAAATTAGGAGAGTCCGTTCTATTGCGCTTTATTTTAGTTTATGTCCATTAAAGATTTTTTTTTTAATTGGAGGGAGGGAGGAAGATCACAGTCTTAAGTGGGGGGCAGAGGGAGAGGGAGAAGCAGACTCCCTGCTGTGCAGGGAGCCCAATGCGGGGCTTGGTCCCAGGACCCCAGGATCAATACCTGAACCAAAGGCAGACGCTTCACCGACCGAGCCACCCAGAGCCCCTATAGATCGTTCTATCAAATACCGGACCCTGCAAGCTTGTTTCAGTACACTCACTTCTGCCTTAATCTACCCAGCCCCGCTTTTGGTTTTGGGCTAAGCCCCACCTGGGGCCGCCCATTCTACGTGATGAAGTCCAAGTCCGTGTGAAAAGAATGCACCACTAACATTTCAAGCCAGTATCCACTCGGCTGCCCCGTCTGCCCTTCTCGGGTAAACACACAAGCAGGCGAAAAGCCCAGCCTCTGTCTCCTGAGACCCAGGGAAACCAGAGTGGGAGAGAGGCAGCGTGGCGACAGCCCCTGTACCCTCTTTAACCAAAGATCAACTACTCAAAGGAAGAAAATGAGAACGAATTCTTGTCCTTCTCCTAGGGTTTCTTGACAGTGCATGTCCTGGCCGGAGGAGCATCAGATCTGGAAGAAGCCTAAAGGTCATCTAGTCCAACCCCTTAATCACCTGATAGATGAGGCAGCTGCAGCCTGGGGAGGGGAAGGGACTGGCCCAAGGCGTACAAAGAGCAGCAGGGCTCAGAAGTCAGGGATCCCAGGCTCCATGCACTGGGGCTTGCTAAGGGAAACCCGTACTGCTGGTTTGGTTTCTTTTTGTTGCGGGGTAGGCTGTGTTCTAGGGCCAGTGTAAGAGGACAAATCAATTCAAGGGAAAAGCTCAGAAACCCAGCACAGACAGTGCAGATGCAATGGCCAATAATCCGGGTTGCATGGAAGTCGCCCACAACCATGCTTCAGTAGGACTAAGAAAGCCATGACCTTCTCTCAGCTGCATTTTCCCTCTACTCCTCGGAAACTGGAGCTGAGGTCAGATCGTCACCTAACTCCTTGCAGGCACAGGAACCAAACCGCAGATGAGAAGAGGGGAGTGGGAGCCTCCATGGAGGGTCAGATCAGATTCTTATCAAGTGGGTTAAAAGTGTCCTGTACGCACTAATGGTGTGTCTCTGCTAAAGCATGAATATGGGCTAAAGTCCACCACAGGCCTGAGAGTCAGTGACTTCATTTACAATGACATGTTTATTCCTGAGCTAATTGCTTGTTTGTTTAAGTGATAACTACCATCCTTATTAGGGCACTTCAAAGACTCTGTGTTGAGCCTGCCGAGCAATAAACAGAGATACTACCTAGTGTTGTGATTCTCACAGGACTGTTGGAAGCCCTAGATCTTTTTTTTATGCACCATGAGGTGTATATTTATTATATTGCTTAGTTGTATACTGTTATCTTTTATATTCCAAGATGAAATCTATGTATGAAAAGAGGTCTGGCAATTTCATTAGCTTCCTCTCTGGTCTTCCTGCGTCTTGGTCCTGCCTCTAAAAATCACCGGCAGGGGTAATGGGAGGAGTCACCTGGTGGCTCAGTGGGTTAAGTGTCTGCATTCAGCTGGGGTCACAATCTCAGGGTCCCGGGATCAAGCCCTAGATGGAGCTCAGTGGGAAGTTAACTTCTCCTTCTCCCTTGTCCCCCCATCCCAGTTCTCTCTCAGATAAATAAATAAAACTCTTAAAAAAATAAAAAATCAAAATCAGTCTTGGGTTAACTTTCCTGGTATGCTACTCCTTTGCCCATATACCTTCAGTGGCTCCCTATTACCTTAAGCAAGACAAATGTTTTACCCCTGAGGTATTTCCTCCCTCTGCTTCTCCTATAACCCACTCGTACCCCAAATGCAGCTATCATTCCTGTTCATGTGTTTGCTCATGGAAAACCTTTCTAAGGGTGCCACTCCTGCGTGCGGAGATGAATCCCCTCAGCTGAAATCCCACCTCCTCCATGAAGCCCCCTCTGAGAACCCTGGCCCACCATTAACTCTTCTCTGGTAGAAGTCCTACTACATGAATCACTTTCTGTATAACTCATTTGATACTTACATGTAGGACAAGGTTTAAAACCCAGCTCTTCTGTTACTATCTGTGTGCCCTGGGAAAGTCCTTCGATCTCCCTGAGCCGTACTTTCCTCCCCTGTAAATGACATGAGAATAGCAAACCGCTGTTTGAACATTCAATTAGACAAGGTATAGAAAGCCCTAGCATATTCCTGAGACATAGCAGGTGCTCAATAAATGCTAACTTTTTATCAATCCAAAAAAATTTTTTTTGTTGTTGTGAAGTGGTTGAATTCCCAAGGTATGTTTTATGTCGGAATTCCAGGATTTCGGAGCCAGAACGTGCATTCGAGGCCTTGCCTTCAGTGTGCATATGGTAAAGGGGGGTTGGTACCCCACCGGCTCAAGGCAGAGCCCAGTGGTTGGATCCCTTAAGAGATATCATCTTTCCGTGTCCATTGGAACTCAAAATGCCAGGAACACAACTTACCCATCATACTTGTGGTAGCTGCTCAATCAACAGCTTCAGTCCCTGCACTCAAAGGGACTGCCACCCCTACATAGCCCTCTAGCTCCTAAGATCCGGATCAGTCCTCTGTGGACCTGGGGCAGGGGGTGTATCTGTGAGCGGCTACTGTTAACTTTGCACTTACATGTCAATTACTAACTAGAGAGAAAGCTCATGGGGTTGGGGCCTGCTCTCTAGAGCTGATTGTTCAGGAATTTTGCCAGCCAGTTGTTAAACTGTTAGTAGCTTGAAATTGGCCATAATGAGACTATTTAAACCACAGAAACCATCAAATACTGCCCATCAGGGCTTTGCCCACGCCCTGAGCCAGTCTAGCTGCCACTCCTGGTCTTAGATTTCTTTGAATGCACCACCCCCAATAGAAGGACTCGATACACTGTTTCCCATATGTAAGTGCCCATGGCTATTGAAATACATATGAAGAATGATCATTTAGAATTTTTTTTAAGGGTGCCTGGGTGGCTCAGTGGGTTGGGGCCTCTGCCTTCGGCTCAGGTCATGATCTCAGGGTCCTGGGATCGAGGCCCGTGTCGGGCTCCCTGCTCGGTGGGGAGCCTGCTTCCTCCTCTCTTTCTGCCTCTCTGCCTACTTGTGATCTCTCTCTCTCTCTCTGTGTCAAATAAATAAATAAAATAAAAATTTTTAAAAATTTTTATTCATTTAAAAAAAAATTTTATTCATTTTTAAAGATTTTATTTATTTATTTGACAGAGAGAGAGAGAGGGAAGAAAGGAAAGAGCAGCAGAGGGAGAGGCAGACTCCCTGCTGAGCAAGGAGCCTGATGCAGGGCTCCATCTCAGTCCCCTGGGATCGTGACCCAAGCCAAAGGCAAACCCTTAACCAACTGAGCCACCCAGGTGCCCCCGATCATTTATTTTTATTTTTATTTTTTTAAGGAATCTTTACACCCAATGTGGGGCTCAAACTCACAACCCCGAGATCAAGAGTTGCGTGCTCCACCAACTGAGCCCGCCAAGTGCCCCAAAGAATAATCATTTTTCTTTTGTTTTAAAGATGTTTATTTATTTATTTGAGAGAGAGAGAGAGAGCACATTCGCACATGTGGGGGGGGGACGGGCAGAGGCAGGAGAGGGATTGAATTTCAAGCTGACTCCTAGCTGAGCACGGAGCTCATGCAGGGCTCCATCTCGGGACCAACCCCCCCATTCCCACCCCACTAGATCAGGACCTGACCTGGAATCAAGACTTGGTCGCTCAACCAACTGAGTCACCCAAGCACCCCAAGAATAGTGATTTTTGCGCAATGACTCCATCCAAGCGCTTTTGAATGGATTATCTCATTGAATCTCTAAAACAACCCTAAGAGATAAGCACTGTTCCTGTTCCCATTTCCTGGATGGGCAAACCAAAGCTCCCTCAACGAGGTGGAGGGAGCAGGACCTTGCCTGAGGTGCATCTGAGTCCAAAGCCCCCGGTCTTCCCCACAGACTGCCTGTCTTACCAGCTTCCACGGGAAAACTGTCCCGGTGCCAGACCCGCGGGTCCCCAAGCCAGCAGAACCGTTCCGTCTGCAGTGGTGTCTGTAAGAAAGGGCAATGCATGGGGCCCTCCCTCCAGCCCCACCTCCGCCTTGCCTCCCTCCAAATGTAATCTGTCTTCCCTATCCTACCCACTTCCTGCTACATCATCTCCTTATCTGAATTAGGACCTTTTTTTTTTCCGCTTTAGGACCATTTTTCCCAACAAGCCCTTTGCCGCTCCATGTTTACTTGTCTATAGACAACATTTTTGGCCTTAAACTTCTATCCAAGAGCTCTGGCAGATGAAAACCCTGCCCTCCTATAAACTCTGTGGGCCTCAGGCTTCGTGACTGCCTTCCGACGTGGACAAATGCCCTGGCTCCTGGAGCCGTCCTTCTGGGGACCGGGTTCCATACCCAGTCCGGTCGGTCGGGCAGCTCTGGTTTGGAGGCTCCCAGAGGGCAGGACACGGGGTTTTCTCTGACTGCCCACGGGCCCCAGCGGCAGGCGAGGCCAGGGGCAGGCCGCCCCCAGGGGCAAGCTAGGCCTGCGTGCTGCTGGTGATGAGGCACATTCTGGTGGTTTCCCAATTCCGTTGTGTACAACCCCGTGCTCTCGTTCTCAGTAAATACTTCCTTCCTCTTTATGCAGAACGCTGCCCTGTGTTTACTTACAGCACCCATGCTTGGTCCAAGAAAATGATCTGTGTGGCTTGGGCTTTTGGGGTCAGGAAATAGCACGCTTCCAGCCTTCACCCCAAGGTGCCCTGTGCTCCTAGAGGAAAAGGGCACCTATCACTGCCAAACTTGCAAAATAAACAAGTAAATAAAAAAGATCAGGGACTTTATTTTAACCAAACACGTCTCTTCCGGGACTTGCCCTGGCTTCCTGTGTTCCTGAAAATTCCTGAAACCTCAAGCAGGATCTCATCAGAAACTCCAGACTCTGCAGCATTGCCCTCTGCTCTGCTGCGTCCTAGGCCCCCTAAATTCCTTCTGCGCCTCCAGGATTTAGAGATAAGCAGGTGAAAATAGGCTCATCCTCACTGTCCAACAGCCTTGTGTCTGTGGAAGAGCCACACGGCAGGGGTTTAGAATGTCGCAGTGTTCGTCAGTACCCTGGTCTCCTCCATTTCTGGCTTCCCCCTGGGTTAGGAGAAGCACGTGATTCTTCTGGACAAGGAACCATGAACAGAGCTGTGTCACTTTTGGGCTAAAACCTGTAATTGCCAAGGTCTGACTTTCCAGCACTTGCATTGTCTGCTGGAATGTTCCAGGTCCCGTAAAGGACAGACCGAAACCCTTTTAGTGTTTGAGATCCATATTGCAACTGCTCAGCTCCACCATAGTACAAAAGCAGGCGTAGATGATACATAAACAAGTAACGATGACTGTGTTCCAATAAAACTTTATTTATAAAAACAGGCAGCCACCCAAGGGCTAGAGCTTACCAACTGGGAGCTTCAAGATCACAGAAACTCGCACAGTCTGGGTCATCACGTCGTTGCCCACAGGGCAGTTCTTGAGAGTCACCAAACTGCAGCAAACTTTGTACTGGTGAGAAGTAAAACTTTAGGATTGTACTTACCTGAACATAGCTTAGCCTGACCTGATTGATTTTTTTAAAGATTTTTATTTATTTATTTGACAGAGAGTATGAGTGAGAGAGAGAAAGAGAGAGCGAGCGGACAAGCAGGGGGAGAGGGAGAAGTAGACCCTCCACTGAGCAGGGAGCCCGATGTGGGGCTCGATCCCAGGACCCCGGGATCAGGATGCAAGCCGAAGGCAGATGCTTAACCGACGGAGCCACCCAGGCCCCCTGACATGATTAATTTGAGGAATCTCTGCACTACCTGGAGAAAGCAGGTGCCATTTTTTGGCAAATACAGGGAAGATTACTAACCACTCCCTCCTACCCCACCGCCCAGAGCAGGTCCACTCTAAGCCTTGCCGATCCAAGTTAAGCATCGCCCCCCTCCCCCCCACCTCCCAGTAGATGGCTTGAATCCTCCTTGCTAGGAACTTGCTTTCGAAGTAACTCTGTGACTCGATTCACTCTGTTCCCTCTTGTGAAAATTCCTTTCATTCTCCTTTCTATCTCCCTGAGTCCTTCCCAGCTTCCCTTCTCCCCCCTAAAGAACCTTCCTATCTCCTTACCACCTGTGATTGTTAGTTCGGATCAGAATTGTTGTCTGGGGTCCTGGAAAAGAAAACAAGGGCGCCTGGGTGGCCCAGTGGGTTAAAGCCTCTGCCTTCGGCTCAGGTCATGATCTCAGGGTCCTGGGATCGAGGCCCGCATCGGGCTCTCTGCTAGGCAGGGAGCCTGCTTCCTCCTCTCTCTCTGCCTACTTGTAATCTCTCTCTGTCAAATAAATAAATAAAATCTTAAAAAAAAAAAAATCCTCGGGCGCCTGGGTGGCTCAGTGGGTTAAAGCCTCTGCCTTCGGCTCAGGTCATGATCTCAGGGTCCTGGGGTCGAGGCCCGCATCGGGCTCTCTGCTCAGCGGGGAGCCTGCTTCCTCCTCTCTCTCTGCCTACTTGTAATCTCTCTCTGTCAAATAAATAAATAAAATCTTTAAAAAAAAAA
>LNAC01000251.1:1383611-1419268 GCA_002007465.1 Ailurus styani
GGGGGATAGTAAACTTCCTGAGCCACTTGGGTCCTTCAGGAGTTTCTCTTCAGACAAGTTTTTTCCCTCTTTTTAATATATAACTATAATATATATGAATATATAAATATAACTAATGTTATGTGAGAAGGGGGCTGGCTGACCATGGTGTTGGGGTCGGCAGGGAAGGGCCAGCACCCCTTCCTCCACCCCTCGTGCCGGGGCAGGCGCTTGGAAGCCGGGTGGGGGGATCCTGCAGTCACCAGGGGCCTGCTGGCTGCCTCTCGGACGCCCCGCCTTCGGGAACCAGGAGCAGCAGCGTGGATCCGCTCCGGGGGTGCCACAGCAGGGGCTCCCCGAAGCGCCCGGCGGCCCCTTGCCACCACGAGCTCTCCCCACCCGGACTTTGAGCTCCGCGTCTCTCCCGGTGTCACCCGTCGCCAGCCCGACGTGCGGGGCTTGTGCAGAACTCACGAGCCGGCTCTGCTCAGAGGCACAGGCTCTGCCTGGCGGGGCTCCTGCCTCTCCCACTGTGTGTCCCGACAGAGTGGAGAGCTCGCCTTTGAATTTACTTCCCCAACCAATCATCTCACCGGGGTGAAATTTTAATTTAAAAACTTAAAAGAGACTTTTCTAACTTCCCTAGTTTGCGGTGCCTTTATTTCCTGGGTAGGAGCAGTGCTCCCCTTGGGAGGACGGGGGAGGGGCTTCAGTGGCCCCAGCCTGGTCTGGATATTCTGACCTGGGGGCGACCAGACCAGGGGGTTGATAGGACCGGCTGGGTCCAGTTGAGTGTGGGAGGGAGAGGGGGGCCTGGGTCTGACTGGTTCCCGTGACCCTCTCCCCTTCTTGGCCCTTGCAGTGTGGCCCCCGCCACAGGCTGGCACTTAGTCCTGGAGCCTTTGTCTTGTCTGCAGTGGGGGAAGCAGCTCCCCCCGCCCCCCACCCGCGCCTCTTCCCGCTGGGCCCGTGCCTTCTGTTCCTGCCCTCAGCCTCGGGGAAGCCTGGCCCTGAGTGCCTGTTGAGTAGCCCTCCCCCAGAGGTCCGCCGAGGCTGTCCAGGATCCACACACGCAGGGGGGGTCCCCAAAGGGACTGGCTTCCTTCCCTTCCCACCTTCCCACAGCCTCCAGCCATTAGAACGCAGGCGGTGCTGGCGATTCCTGGTGGGGCCTTTGCTCAAATGATTCTGCAATGGGGTGATGGATGCTGCTTTTTCTTTTTTAAGCTTTTTACTTGACACAGCGAGAGAGGGAACACAGGCAGGGGGAGTGGGAGAGGGAGAAGCGGGCCTCCCACTGAGCAGGAAGCCTGACAAGGGCTGGATCCCAGGACCCCGGGATCATGAGGCAGACACGGAAGGACTGAGCCACCCAGCCACCCCAGGAGTGATGCTACCTTGTACTCCTCTTCCCCCCAAACCCCTTCAGCATGCGTGTGTTGGGGGTTGGGGGCTGGCTTTCTCCCTCCTCAGCAGCCAGAGCCTGGAATGGACCGTGCTGTAGGCCGGGCTGGAGTGGCTGAAGTTCATACCCTGAGAGGGAGTGACACCTGAGAAGGGCCCTGTGGAGTGCGCCAGGCTACCTCCTCCAGGCCGCCTGCCCGGTGGCTCCTGCAGAGAGGAGCGCTGCCCTCAGCCCCTCTGCATGGGATGGCTTCCTCCGAGGCTGGGTTAGTCCTTTCAGTTTTGTTTCCTGGTTGGAAACCCCTGGGCCTCCTCCCGGCCTCACCCCTAAGCCAGCCCACCTGTGCTTTCCGGGGCTGCAAGGGGAAGTCCCTGGAGGGCCCGTGGGCGGCCACGCTGGGACCACAGCCTGGGGAGGGTGCAGGGCCTGGCCCAGGTGTGAGAATGGGGGTTGGCCTGCGCTGCCTGGGAAATGTCCTCCACTCCCCATCCTGGGCGCGGAGGGCCGGGCGCTCCTGCTCCTGCTCCTCCCTGCCAAGCTGGTGAGTTTGGATTCTCGGCCAGGGACGCCGAGCCAGCAGCAGCCTGCTGACGTTTCTCAGGCTGGGTGAGAGATGGGAGGCCCAGCAGGAGCAGAGGGGCCGGAGCTGGCTCTCCTGCTCCGGGCGAGAAGGGTGCTTGGTGTGAGGCCTGCTGTCCTGGCCCGCAGGGTTCAAGCTCTTCCCCTCCTCCGATCTAGCCAGGGCATTAACCATTGCGCAGAGACGGATGGGATCTCAGCCCATGGGGAAGGCAGGGGGAAGCACCCCCCGCCCCCCGCAGGGAGCACCTGCCCTACCCCCATGACCACCCGCCAACCCCACCCCTCCTTTGCCCACACGGGACTGGGGAGAAACCCTTTTCTGGGCAGTTTCCTGCCACACTTTCCTTTTGTGTGTGATTTGTCACCCCATCCCCTCCCCGTAAAGCCAGCTTCTTGTGTGAGACACTCCTTTCCCATGTCGGGGGGATGGGGGCTGGGGGCGGGGGGCCCCCACGAGAATAGACGTGAAGACAGAAAAGCTGCTTCTGTGACTTGAGAGGCCTCAGGGGGAGGGCGGTTCTCTGGTCCCCGGGCTCCAGCGGGGCGTGGGATGCGGCCGAGACCTTCAGCGCCAAGGACTCGGGATAGCAGTGAACCTTCTTGCCTCTTTGGGGCTAGTGGAGCCCAGAGGGCTGGGGCGGGACAAAGGCTAGGCCTCCAGGCCGCCGGGCAAGTGGCAGTCCCCTGGCTGACCCCCTCCCGACACGCTTTTGCTCCCCCTTTCTGGGGACGAGGAGGGGAGCAGGGAACCGGCTTCGGCCAGGCAGCCCCTCTCTGCCTCTGCAGCAGCCGCTCAAGGGTAAGCGGCAGAGGACAGCAAACAGAAACCTTCCCAGGTGGCCATGGCCCTGCTCCCCCGGGGACGTCATGCCCGGAACGCCCCAGTGGGCCAGGCCACCCTGTCGGCCAGCCTCCCCAGATGGGAAGGCAGCTGAGCTCAGGAGAGAGCCGGCAGGTGTGAGAGCCGGTCCGCTGCGGCCCGCTACCCCCTCCCCCCACCTGGGGTCTGGCCTCTGCAGCTTCTCCCGAAGCCCCACACCCTTGGAGGGTAGCTTCACCCGTTTCGGGGGGGGTGGGGGTGGGGGGTCGTGGTCTCATTCTCAGGCTATAATAGGTCCAACCTGTTCTCTAACTAAAGGCCGGCCACCGGGACCCGGGGGTGGTCTGGGGGGGCCCGGCCTGCAGGGGCCCCCACCCCTCCACTCCAAGACCACAGACGCCTCGCTGCCCCAAGCCGCTGCTTACACATTTATTAATACCTTTGCTCAATGAGCAGTGGTGGACCGCGGCCCCTGGGTGGGCTCCTCGAGCCCCTCCCCGGGAGCCACGTCCACGGGCACCTCCGTCTCGCTGGGGCTGGGCGGGTGGGCCGCGCTGGGCTGGGCGAGGCGCCCCTCAGAGGACAGGGGTCTGTCTTTCGGCGGACGAGGAGGAGCTGTGAGACATGGGGGGCTGGGGTGGCTCCGTTCCACTCCCCACGCCCGCCGTAGCCGGCAGAGGGCCGCAGAGGGGGCCCGTTTGTGTGAGCTCCTGAGCGGAGCTCCTTGCTAATCCCTGGGAGTTAAAAATAATCGAGCCCTCCGTCGGCGGCCAAGAGCCTGGCTCTTAAGTAATGTTTCCTCTAGTAATGCAGGGGCTGCTGCGGCACTGGTCACACCAACAGGTGCAGACGTTGCTCCCAAGACTGTCCTCTCTCCCTCTCTCCTGGAGGTGTCCTCGGAGTAGACGGTGGAGTGCCACGGAGGGGGAGCTAAGTGCGCCCAGAACACAGGCACAGCCCCGCACTCTGTCCCCCACCGCATCGTCTGCCCCAGCCTGCTCCGCCTTGGGGCCGGCACAGGTTCCGAAGGCAGACAACTTAGGTCTGAATTCCACTCCTGCTGCTTCCTAGCTGTGTGACCTTGGGCGAGCACCTTAACCTCTCTGTGCCTCCCTTTTCTCGGCCTGTTAAGTGAGGCTCGTCGTGGTCCCTGCCTCTTCATGTTGGTGTGAGGATTAAAACTGGTTCCTACGTGGAAAGCCCCTCACAGTGCCCGGCTGGTGAGCATGAGTAAAGGCGAGGTGCCCTGACCAGCGCCATCACTCCTCCGTTTCCGCTTCCTCTGGGCGCTCACTGAGTGCTGGGACTGGAATGGGTGGTAAAGGGCATCTTGGGCTGGGCCTTTAACTGGGCTGGGGGCAGGGGGGCAGCCCTTGGACCTCCTGCAGGCAGCTGCGAAGTGTTGTAAGAACGTGACTTTTTATAGGAAGAAGGGCAGCTCTTTCATTAGATCCCCTTCTTGGGTGCCCCGAGCCTGAGCGGCACCAGTGCAGCGCCCCTTTACGGGCAGGTGTGGAAACAGGTCTGGGCGGGGGTGGAGGGAGGACTTGCTCAGAGTCCCTTGAAGGTGATCCTGCCCCGTGGCTCCAGGCCAGTGTCCCTCTCTGGCCCCCCTGTGTGGCTGGACCCTGGGGGACCCTTAGTGCCCAGACTTTCAGGCAGGGGAGAACAGGGACTCAAGGGACCATCCAGGCCTGGGGGTAAGGAGAAGCTCCTCCCCAGACAAGGTCAGACCGAGGGCTCCTCGGGGGGCCATGCCAGGGCCCCATGCCCACCAGCGCCCCACAGAGCTGAGCACTGGCTGCAGGAGAATGAGCACGGGAGCCGGGAGAGTCCTCGGGCCTGGAGCCAGAGCCCTGGGCTGCACCCCTGCCCCTGGTTCCCCCTCCTGGGAGATGGGGGCAGTAACAGCATCTACCCCCCAGCCTGGCACATAACAAGAGCTCGGTAAAGATGGGTTTCTCTCTCTTCTCCCTCCCATCCCATCTCTCAGCTCCCAGGCACTTCCTCTCTCCAGGGAGATAAGGGCAGAGACCAGCCATGCGCAGGAAGAGAGGCCTGGGGGCAGAGGGGAGGCCACCTGGAAGGCCAAAGGGAAGCTACCTGGGCTGTGGCCGGCCAGCATCCAGGCACTGTGAGACCGCGAGGGCAGCTGGCTGCTGTCGCCGAGGGTCTGCTGCCTGTGCACGTGGGGCCGGGCCTGCTTGGCCCTGTGCTTGGTCCTCCCAGAGACGGAGGCTGGCGGGGGACAGTGCAGGGGAGGGTCAGTTCCGAGACGCCGAGTGAGAGCTCTGCGGGAACCCGTGGGGATGGGGAGAGGGCTGCAGGGCCGCTGGTCACAGCCAGCCTCCGCGGGATACGCCCCCTTCTCAGCACCCCATTCATTCCCAGGGGTAGGACTGGGGCCTGGTGGTGCGGGGAACAGAGGCCGAGAGGCAGCCAGTGAGGCAGCGTGAGGAGGAAGGCTGGCAAGAATCACGGGGCCCTGACGTCCCGGCTCATCGGCTGAGACTGGACGGCTGTCCCTGACCTGCAGACACTGACCTGGGGCTTTCAGAACATTTGGAATCGGGGCGGTAGCGGAAGGAGGCGGCACCCGGGGCCCAGCAGCCCCGTGGCCTTCCAGGAGCCGGGCAAACCCCCAGGGACTCTCGCGCAAGGAGCCCGAGGAGTCTGGGGCCCCCGGGACACTCACTGTCTTTGGTCAGGATGCCCGGCAGCCTTGTATCCATCCGTCCCTTGTAAATATGTCCATCCAAGCCCAAGATATCCACCTCATCATCCTGGGGGGGGGCGCATCCAGTACCACGTGGCCCCTAGAGCGTCCCCTCCGGTCCTTCCTCCACGAGGGCCGGGGACGCCGAGACGCCCTCTCCCGACTCCCAGAACCAGACGGTGCTCAGAACCCTCTCCCGGGCTCTGGCAGCGCCGGGGCGAAGGGAGGGCCCGCGGTGGGGGTGGCGGTGCTAGCTGGGCAGGCGGCCCAACAAAGCCTAAGAACCAGAGGCTTTCAGAAACAGCCTCGGGCAGAGGGCTGCTCCTCCGCCCTTCTGGTGACTTAGGTGGTTTTTCCAGAGTGACTTGAGGACATGGGGTCCTGTCAGGGCCCTCTCTCTCCACCCCCGGGCAGCACCCCGCACCTTCATGGCGATCTGGACCTCCTTGGTGGGGTACGGGCCCTGGGACAGGTGCTGTAGGCGGCTGCGGCGGTAGGGGTAAGTGAGCGTGTGGCTGCCCCCACAGCGCCGGGGCGCGCTCGAGTACGTGTAGTCGGCCGTCTCCGGCACCCTGTGGTGCACACGGCGGTGTCACCGGGAGCCGGGGTCCCTGTGGGGACCGGCCAGCCGGGGATGGGACAGCTGTGGCGGGGGATCTCCGGGAGCCGGGGCAGAGCAACCACACTGCCGGGCCACCCTGAAGACCACGAACACCCTCTTCTCCCGCCCCCGCCACCCCCTTTGGCAGCGGGTTCCCCAGCAGTGGGGGAGACATCCACAGGGCTGTGGATGAGCAGAAGCTGAGCCCCGCGGCCAGCGGCCCCCATCTGCGGGGTCCTACCGTTTGTAGCAGGGGGAGCTCAGGCACTGTGCCTGCAGCAGCTCCCGGATCATCTGGCTGCTGGCCTTGACCGAGCCTCCAAAGTGGATCTGCACCTTCTCAATGTCCATCAGCATCTTGGAGTGCATGGTGCGCAGGCGCCCCACGCTCCGCTCCATGGGCGCCAGGTGGCCCCGAGGGAAGGCGGTACCGCCCAGCTTCAGGCTGTGGGGCGCAGGCGGACGGAGGGGTAAGGTAGCCACGCCAGCTCGAGCCTACACTCAGACCCTGGCCCACCCGCCCCTTTATCTGCGCCTCTTTAAGCAGGACCCTGTGTGGGCAGGAGGCCTGCCCGTGGCACCACAGATGGGGCAGGGCGGAAGCTGAAGTGGGGAGCAGCCTGCACACTTAGCCTTGTCCCCCCAGAGCCCCGAGGGCTCGGAAGTGCAGTTTGAAACCGTCCTTACTGCGGAACCCCCATCCTTCGATGGAAAGGCAGCGGGGAGGAGGGCAGGAGCCCACGGGAGTGTGCAATATATCCCTCCCCTCCCCCCACAGTCGCTGAGCCCACCCTCTGGCCCATGACGTCGGACCCCTCCCCTCCTCCTGTGCTGGGGCTGCTGAGACATCTGGGGGTGTGAGGAGGTAAAGAGGAGCTCCCCCAGACACCCAGCACCCCCCGCAATGTCCCACTGGGACCCCCAACAGGGACTCAAAGGCAGGTGATTACTAAATAGGTCTCTGCTCTTCCTCTCACTGGGAAGAAGTGGGGGGCTAGCCCAGAAATCACTCCATGCCCCCCAATGTCCAGCCCGGAGGAGGAGCCCCCCCTCCCTCCAGCCTCTGCCCCTGTCTCCCCTGCGAAGCCCCACGCGGGAGCCCGCTGTCCCGTACTTGCGGCTCTGCTGTCGGACCTGCTCCAGCTCGAAGATGGTGTAGGGGCGGATGGAACGGTGCGCGGGCAGGGCTGGGCCCACAGGAGTCACCGGGATAAATCTGGGCAGGGACAGAGGGAAGAGGAGGGCTGGAGGGGGAGAAATCCCATTCCCAAATCCGGGACTCCACGGTCCCTGCGCCCGAGGAGCCTTCCCGTCCAGGGTGCGGCGGAGGGAAGGACGGGGGGCTAGCCAGCGGTCAGGCACCTAGGAACGGACCCAGGGGAGAGGAGACGAGGGAGGACGACAGCTGCAGGCAGGTAGGGAACGCAACGGACGAGATACAGCGCCGCTGTGCCCGCCCCCGTGACAGCCACCAGCTGGGGTTGGCCAGGTGTGGGCACTCACTGTCCAGTCACGGCTGTCTCCAAGGGACGGTCACAAGAGAGGCAGTGGAAATGTGCCAAGAGCTGCCTGTGAGGAGTGGGATGCACAGAGGGTGAGTGCCCTGCCCAGAGGGTGGGGAACGGGAGGGCTGGAGAACTCAGGAGGCCTGGGCCCCTCTGTGGGGCCGGCGGGCGGCAAGCTCGGCTCACCGGGGTGGCAGGCCCCAAGCCACCAGGGGCAGCGCGGGTCCCTGTTCCCTGGGAACACACTAGCTCTTAGGCATGCGTGCTTTGGGGCGCCCATCCAGCGCCCACCTGTCCTAACCCGAAGCCAGCAGGGTTTCAAGGGGCCCCTGACGGAGGCCCTGTGTGAACCTTGGGCGCCCTCCGGTGGCCAATAATGGAAAACCCCCGGATTCAAGCCTGCCGTGGACCAGGCCCCCAGGAGCAGGCCCAGCTCTGGGGACTGTGGGCCCATCCCCATCCCGGGGCCCCCGAGGAGCACACCCGTGCCAGAGAGCCTTAGCCTTCTCTCCCCACCCTTTCTCCACCGCAGGAGGAGCCGGCCTACGCTGGAAGAGCTTTTCGAGCTCTCAGATTCCTGGAAGAGCTTTTCAAGCTCTCAGATTCCGTCTCTGCAGCAGTGGGAATGTCCTGTGGGATCGACCACTCCCCCAGAGCGCACCTCGCTACTCCGCTCCGGAGAGCACAGGGGGCGCTGGTGGGAGCTGTGCATCTGGGGACCCCCCTCCGGCCCCCCACGGTGGTCCGTGCCCCACCTGCGCATGGCCGCGGCCTCGTCCGCCTGGTAGAGAGGAGAGCGCTCTCTGAGCTGCTGCCGCAAGGACTTCCAGCGATCGTCCAGCAACTGCTTCACGGGGTCCAGCTCCAGGCGGTCCAGCTGCGGGTGGGGGCGGGGGGGGACCAGGGAGCGCTGGGATAGCCAGGCAGGGGCAGGGGGTGGTGCCCTGCCCCCGGACAGGAGCGGCCGTCTGCCCCCACCTTGCTGTCCATCTCCACCAGGAGCTTGTCCAGCATCTTCTGCCAGTCCTGCTCCTGCCCGCTCATCTTCGCCACCAGCTCCTGCATCATGTGGTTCAGCTGCTCCGTGGTGGCATCAAACTGGACACGGCTCACTTTGGACGCCAGGGCGCTCTTATCAGCCTTCTGGAAAGAGAGGAGGAGGGGGGCCCCCAGGTGGGAGAGAGCCATGGAGGGGCCCCGTGGCCCTGAGGCATCGAGCCTGGACACTGAGCTCCCCTGGGCTCTGCTCCAGTCCTGGCCTTTCCGAGAAGGACCGGTGAGACCTCGTGGGACACAGGGTGGCCCTTCCGGGCCTGGCCCTTACCACGTCAATCTCCATCTCCAGGTGCTCCTTGTTGGCCTTTTCCTTCTCGAGCTTCTCTAGACCCTGGTACAACACCTGGGAGGCAAGGGCGCAGGGAGTGAGGAGCCAGGATGGGAACGGCCTCGCCCCCCGCCCCAGCCGCCCTGTGAGCCCCTCACGTCAATGTCCTTCTGCTTCTGCCGATGGTCTTCGATGAGGTTGCTGGTGGTGATGTTGAGCTTCTCACAGTCACCCTGTACCTGCAGGATGGCGCTCTGGACGTGGCCCAGCAGCTCTTCATCCTGCGGAAGGAGGCCAAAGGCTCCCTGGGGCCACTGCGTGGTGTTGCAGCCCCACCTGAGCGGCCCTTAAAACACTGCCCAGAGGCGCCTGGCTGGCTCAGGCGGGGAAGCGGCTGCCTTTGGCTCGGGTCATGATCTCGGGGTCCTGGGATGGAGCCCTGCACTGGGCTCCCTGCTCAGCAGGGGAGTCTGCTTCTCCCTCTCCCTCCGCTGCCCCCTCCCCTGCTCGTGCTCGCACGCGCGCACGCACACACACACACACACACACACTCTCTCTCTCTCTCAAATAAATAAAATAAAGATCACCCAGCAGGTAGGCCAACTTTGGACCCCATTCTGGCTCTCCACAACGTCCCTCGATCGTGGGGAGGCTCTCTGCTCTTTCTGTGCGGCCACCCAACAGGATGTGAGCTTCAGTCCCCCACCTCCCCATGGTCCAGGCTGGGGGCCGCTGGCCCGCCGGAGGGGCTGCCCAGTAGAGGCGATTGAGGCTCCAGAGCGGTGAGCTGCCCTGTGTCTCCCGAGAGCTGGGATGTGGGCTACCGTCTCCCCACCTGCCCTGGGCTGGATCTGAACTCCGGAGACTGAGAGGCAGGACTCAGGGACTTGCAACTCTCCGTGACCCACCGGCAAGCCTGCCCTTTGGTAGGGAATCGAGAAGGGGGCTGGAAGACTGGTGCGGAGGGGAGTCAAGGGACCCTAAAGCTATGCCAGTGTCCCCCCGAGGCACGTGAATGCACGGCTCCACCCCCACGGAGCCAGTGCTTCCCCAGGGTCTCTGGTCCCCGGAGCTAGTTGCTGCTGCCCTAGCTGGGACCCAGTGGAAGGACCAGGGACTTCCGTGGGGTCAGTAGAGGGCTCCACCCTGGCAAGCTGGCCCGGAGGCCGGTTAAGCACTGTCAGGTGCCCCCCGGTCTGTGGGCCTCCGGGCTGTGGCTCCCCGCCGTGGGGCACGGGTGGCCACGCCAGGAAGGAGGCCCGTGGGATTCACCTGGCTCTGGAGCTTGGCTTTCTTGGAGGGCCGGGAGGCAGCCAGGTTGCTGACCATGTGCTGCAGCTGCTCATAGCGCTGCACCAGCGTGCTGACCTGGTGGCTCAGGTCCAGGCTGCAGGTGGGGCAGGTGGCCTCCGGGGCAATCTGGCCGGGTTCCAAGGTTGACAGGGTCTTGGGAGGAGCCATGCTCAGGGACAGCAGCGTGGAAGACGAGGCCAGTATGTTCTCAACGATCGTCCTGAGCTTGTCAAGCTGGGTGAAGGCAAAAGGGCAGATGCAGGCCAGTGAGCGAGGCAAGGCCACGTTCTGTCTGCACTGTCAGCGCCTGCGTGATTCGGGCAGTCGCCGTACCCTCCAGGGCCTCACAGAGCGTGGGGCATGTAGGAGGCGCCCAGGGCCCGTCTGTTAAATAGCGAGCAGAGTTCTCAGCGAGTATCGTCCTGGTGCTGAATGAAACCCTTACAGGACAGACACTTCTGGACCTTTCTCCAGCCAGCTCATTGATTCAGGGTGAGGACACATCTCCTTTAGCTAAACCCTCGAGTGGCGATGTCCGTTAGTCCACAAGCACTTAGAGGAGCCTGATGACACCCAGACGCAGGTCGGGGCCCCGGGGACGGGAGGGCTGGGCTCACCAGTGCTCTGTCCCCGCCCAGCATGCAGGTAGCAGGCAATCGGCGGGGGGTGCTGCTTCTGTCACAGGGATCTCCCCATCTGGGCGGGAGCAGGTGCCTTCCGCTGGCTCTCCTGCCCTTTTCTGTTTCCCACAGGCCCCCTGCGTGAGTCACCACACGACTGGTCCCGGGTCGGCCCCTGGTTCCGGGGCAGCCAGTCCACAGCCGTGTGACCTCTTGCCTGGCTCAGAGGGGGGCTGGGCCAACCGAACTCCCTCGCTTGGAAGTGCGTGACATGGCGGGGCCCAGGCAGCCCCTGTGGGCCATGTGCGAAAGCTGGTGGGGAGCACGGTGGGAGGTTATTGGAGAGAAATGGATAAGGACAGGGACACAGAAGCACAGGTACCCACAGAAACAGACACGGCAGAACAGAGCAGGAGCGGCCCTGGCCAGACCGGCCCCCTGGCCTGGAAGTTCCGCCGCCACCCACTGATGCACTTTGAACCAAGCCCTTCTGCCTGAGCTCAGTGAGACTCTTGCCTGCACCCAGAAGAACCTACACTCTACTGAAGAGTCCGAAAAGGCACATCAGAGCGCCCGTGGGGTAAAGAGGATGGACTGATCCTCTCTAGAAGACAGGAAGTTGCCTCCCCAAACTAGGGGCATTTCAGTGGAGTCGTGAGGGGTGAGTAGGAGCCCGCTGGGCAAGTGGGGGTGACAAGGACATTCCGGGACAAGGACCAGCATGGGAGAGTAGCCATGTATCCAGAGGTAGGAAGCTGAGGCAGTGGGAGAATGGGGAGAGCAGAGGCCGGTGCCTTGAAGAGGCTGTGGCAGGAGCCCGGGCCTGCCCAGTGGGGTGTGTGGCCCTGGGACAGCCCTGGAGGTTGCTAAGCTTGGACGTGAGCTGAGGACACATAATCTTCTGCTCCTAAAGCCTCACACTGGACAACTGGCTTTGGGGTCAAGAAATGGTACGTGCCAGTGGGATGTGGGTGTGGCCCAGAATGGGGCCTCTGTCACCCAGGGGCTCCCGACATCAGTCCCCTTGGCCCAGTGGCTTTTCCCAACTGATCCTTCTGCAAGCACTCAGACGGGTGTTCCTGGTCTGGACACTCTTCAGTGGGAAGATTCTGGGATGGCCGACGATAGCATCACTCAAGATTTAAAGGCAGACATTATCGGGGCACCTGGGCAGCTCAGTCAGTTAAGCATCCGGTTCTTGGTTTTGCCTCAGGTCATGATCTCAGGGTCATGAGATCGAGCCCTAGTCAGGTTTCACACTTGGCACAGAGTCTGCTTGTCCCTCTCCCTGTGCTCTCTCTCTCTCTTTCAAATAAATACATAAAATCGTAAAGGTAGACACTAACAAGAGGATGGAAAGACAACGCACAGAATGGGTGAAAGTATTTGCAAATTGTATGTCAGCTAAGACTCTAGCGGCCCTGCTATTCTCGGCTGCCTCGGAGAAGAGCCCTGGTCTCACCTGGTCCTGCAGGTAGAGGGAGGCTTCGGAGACTGAGTGTTCCATGCTGACCTTGCCCTGCTCTTGGCTCTCCCTCAGCTCGGCCAGCTCCTTCTCAATGTCAGCCACGGTAACTCTGAGAGATGAGCAAAAGAGACGGCCTGGCCCTGCCACCCACCCCAGGGCCCAGGCCCACCAGCCCCACGAGGGACAGAGGAAGAAGCACACCGTGGCTCCTGGGCCCGCCCCCCGGCAGGCTCTACCTAGGGAGTCCCGGGAGCTGTTTGCCTGGGAAGTGGGTGCCCGCATGCCAGCCTGAGAGGTTTCTAGAGGGTAGGACCTGGCCCCACAAAGAGAAAGCACTGAGGGGGCTCCGGCAAGTGCTCTCTTCCAGACTCTGAATGGGGACAGAGACTGGTGCTGGACCGTTTTAAGAACCTCGGAAACTTCCACCAGCCACTTGAACTACATATGGACACTCTGCAAGGCAGACACAGCCTGGGTCAAAGACAGGGGCCAGTTGGGACTGCGAGTGAGCCGAAGGCTGCCATCACCTCCTTGGCTGGGGTCGGAGAGGGCCGGACACAAGCTGCCCTCAGCAGGGCTGTTTTACCTGAGGATTCCCAGCTGCAAACTCAGCGGGCCATTCTTCACGTCTTTTCCTGTTTCTTGCTCCCCATTGCCCTCCAGGATCTTCTGCATCCTGTCCATCTGCAAACCCAGTGGAAGAGGAAGGTCAGGTGGGCTGGAGTCCCTGGCCTTCTGCACGTGTGTCCGCAGCCCGAGCAAGCCCCTTTCCCGAGTCCCCATCCTAATCCAAGCCTCTAACGAGAGCCATCTGTCAGTGGGACCCTTCTGGACATCCACCCATCCGTCCATCAGCCCATCCATCCATCGGTCCCGTGGGTGTGGACAGCTGGCATTAAGAGAACCACCGAAGATCTGGTAGGCCCTTGCCATGGCCACTGGCCCCAGATAGTCCCCCAAACTTGGCTCCGAGGCTGCTGCAGGGCGAGTGGGCCTTGTTGGAAATGGCCCCCATGTAAGGAAAAGAGCACTGGCCTCCTTGTTGGCTCAGCAGGGTCTCAACACTTGTGAGCATCAGGTGTTAGATCCAGGAAATGAACATGATCATACCTGAGGTTGCATTTCCTACCTGACGGGCTTGTAAAGATCCAATGAGCTAATAAGGGCAGTGCAAGGACGGTGTGGTCCAGCAAACTACACATGGAAAGTGGGATCACCGGCACTCAAAGGCCAAGTGGGCAGACCCCTCCTTACTTACTTTTGCTTTTTCCTGCTGAATTTCTTTGCTCAAGGACTTTAAGGTATTCAGCTGTTCCTGCAGGTCAGGGGGTACAGTCTTTTTGACTGTGAACAATGGAGGCCTTATTAGTCAGAAGGGTTAGATCTCTAGCAGGCTCCCAATCCCTGTTCCCAGCCCCCATAGTGAAGCTCCTCCAGCAAACAGCAGGACACCTCCCTTCGGCTTTTCCCGGGGACTGGGGAGGGGGGATGGGAAGAAAGGAAAGAAGGGTGTCCTTACCCCCTAAAAAAATCCACCTAACGCTTACTATTCTAAAGGGCTTTGGGCGCCTGGGTGGCTCAGTGGGTTAAAGCCTCTGCTTTCGGCCCAGGTCATGATCTCAGGGTCCTGGGATCGAGGCCCGCATCGGGCTCTCTGCTTGGCAGGGAGCCTGCTTCCCCCTCTCTCTCTCTCTGCCTGCCTCTCTGCCTCCTTGTGATCTCTCTCCCGCTGTGAAATAAATAAATAAAAAATCTTTAAAAAAATAAAATAAAAAAAAATAAAGGGCTTCGGGGCTTTTAACCCACACTTTCCACCCATCTCTCAAATTTCTCGGGGCCCACAGCTTGCATGGACCGAGGTGGGATTGACTTCTTCAGCATCCTTCCTCCCTGCCCACCAGCCTCAGCTGCTGTCCAGACAGCCTGCCAGGGCGCCAGAACCGCCTCGCTCCTCTCCTGAGGCTACTTCGCTCCGACTGGTTTAATTCCATCTGTTGGACCCCAAAAGCTATAGCAGAGCTCAGAAAGGCTAAGAAGGGACATGCTATTTGCAGTGACTCAGGAGGAAGCCCAGCCGCCCGATGAGGCCAGGGGATGCTGAAAACACAGACGGTGGTCCAGTGGAACCCACCCATGAGCCCGAGCATGTACTGGATCTTCTCCAAGTCTGTCTGGCCGGCCTGCTCCTCATCCAGCTCTTTCATGTTTTCCTTGAGCTCTACGTAGAGGCCAATGAGCTCTCCCATCAGACGAAATGTTTCCACTGCCATGGGGAAGCTCGGAGCCAATTTATCCAGTGAATCACGTCTTTCGCTCTGGAAATCACTCTTTTCTGATGAGACTCGGTGGAGATAGTTGAGTGAGTCCGTGCTCCTGGCAAAGGCAGCTGCTTGGCTTGGAGTAGTCCGGACAGAAAGTCCGTGTTGGTCTGAGGCATATATTTGTTTTGGGTCCAAACCTATCTGGACATACGGATCTACCCCCGGGACACCTGGGACATGAGGGCCAGGATACAATAGGTCACGGGATTCTGGGGTAGAAGATACACGGTCATGCTGGTCTGTGCCTGCTTGTCCCTGGCCATGCTGATCCGGGCCAGGTGACACCAAATGCTGTTGATCTCGCTGTGCAGATCCCACACGGGTGCTTAATGGTGTTAGGCCATGCTGGTCTGTGCCACGATGTAACAAACTTTGCTGGTAAGTTTCTGATAAACCCTTTTGACCTATAGCTGGTGATGCCAAACCTTGATCGGCTAGGAGTGCTGACACCTGACCATGTTGATATCTGCCAGGAGGTATTACACCATGCTGATACGGATGTGCTAAAAATCTTGGAAACTCTGGGTGGGATGTTGGAAAGCCACGAAGTCCTGTGCCTGGTGGTATCAAGCCTGGTTGTTCTGTACCAGGTTGCCTCAAGCCATGCTGATCAATTTCAGGTTGAACCAAACCACGATGATCAGTACTCGGCTGCATGAAACCATGTGGATATGTACTAGGCTGGACCAAACCGTGAGGATAGGCACCAGGTGGAACCGAACCACGTGGATAGGCACCAGGTTGGACCAAACTACGTGGATAGGCACCAGGCTGTACCAAACCAGGTGGATATGCACCAGCTTGAAAAAAGCCACGTGGATCTGTGCCAGCCTGTACCAAGCCACGCTGATCTACCACATGTTGGCCCAAACCAAGCTGATCTGCACCAGGTTGAACCAAACCACCTTGACCTGCACCAGGCTGGACCAAAGCAGGCTGACCTATCCCAGGCTGAACCAAACCAGGCTGATCTGCTCCAGGTTGTACCAACCCATGCTGATCCATTCTAGGGTGGACCAAACCACGCTGACCCGCACCAGGCTGAACAAAACCAGGCTGACTTGCACCAGGTTGGCCCAAACCACGTTGATCCTGCAGCATTCCATGCTGGACCAAACTAGGCTGACCTGTGTCAGATAGTACCAAACCAGGCTGACCTGTACCAGGTTGGACCAAGCCATGCTGATCCATTCCAGGTTGGACCACACCAGGCTGAGCTGCACCACGTTGGGCCAAACCACGCTGATCTATTCCTGGCTGCACCAAACCAGGCTGACCTATACCAGACGGTACCAAACCAGGCTGACCTGCACCAGGTTGGATTGAGCTACCCTGATCCATTCCAGGTTGGACCAAACCAGGCTGAGCTGCATCACGTTGACCCAAACCACGCCGATCCATTGCAGGTTGGACCAAACCAGGCTGACCTGCACCAGCTTGCACCAAACCACGCTGATGATCCATTGCAGGTTGGACCACGCCAGGCTGACCTGCACCAGCCTGGACCAAACCACGCTGATCCATTCCAGGTTGTGCCATACCAGGCTCACCTGAAACAGGTTGCATCAAACCACGCTGATCCATTCCAGGTTGTGCGATACCAGGCTGACCTGAAACAGGTTGCACCAAACCACGCTGATCCATTCCAGGCTGTACCAAGCCAGGCTGACCTGCACCCAGTTGTATCAAACCATGCTGATCCATGCCACGCTGCGCCAAGCCAGGCTGACCTGCACCAGGCTGGACCAAACCAGGCTGACCTGCACTAGGCTGGACTAAACCACGCTGATCTGTTCCAGGTTGTGCCAAAGCAGCCTGACCTGTACCCGGTTGCACCAAGCCACGCTGATCCATTCCAGCCTGTACCAAGCCACGCTGACCTGAACCAGGCTGCAACAAACCACGTTGATCCATTCCAGCCTGTGCTAAGCCAGGATGACCTACACCAGGTTGCACCAAACCACGCTGACCTGTATCAGGTTGTGCCAAACCACCCTGATCAATTCCAGGCTGTGCCAAGCCAGGCTGACCTGCACCGGGATGCAACAAACCACGGTGATCCAGTCCAGGTCTGACCAAACCAGTCTGACCTGTACCCAGTTGCACCAAACCACGTTGATCCATTCTAGGCTGCACGAAGCCAGTCTGACCTGTACCAGGCTGGACCAAACCACACTGATCCATTCCGGATCTGACCAAACCAGTCTGACCTGCACCAGGGTGGACCAAACCACGCTGATCCATTCTGGGTTGCACCATGCCAGGCTGACCTGCTCCAGGTTGCATCAAACCACGCTGATCCATTGTAGGTTGGACAAAACCAGGCTGACCTACTCCAGGTTTCACCAAACCATGCTGATCCATTCCAGGCTGGACCAAGCCAGGCTGACCTGCACCAGACTGGACTAAGCCAGACTGATCCATTCCAGGCTGGACCAAGCCAGGCTGACCTGCACGAGGTTGCACCAAACCATGCTGATCCATTCCAGGTTGGACCAAACCAGGCTGAGCTGTACCAGGCTGCACCAAACCACGGTGATCCATTCCAAGTTGGACTGAATCATGCTGATCTATTCGAGGTTGGGCCAAATCACGCTGACTTGTAACAGGTTGGACCAAACCAGACTGACTTCCACCAGGCTGCACTATACTAGGCTGAATTGTGCCAGGATGGAACAAACCATGCTGATCCATTCCAACTTGGAGCAAACCATGTTGATCCATTTCAGGCTGCATCAAACCATACTGAGCCATTCTAAGTTGGGCTGAATCTCGCTGACCCATTCCAGATTGTATCAAACCAGGCTGAACTGCACTAGGCTGTACCAAACCAGATGGATATATATTAGGCTGTACCAAATCAAATGGATATGCAACAGGCTGTCCCCAATCAGGTAGATAAGCACCAAGCTGGACCAAACCATGCTGATCTGTACCAGGCTGAACCAACCCACCCTGACCTGTACCAGGCTGGACCAAACCAGGCTGACCTGCACCACGCTGACCTGCACCAGGATGCACCAAACCATGCTGATCTGCACCAGGCTGCACCAAACCAGGCTGGTCTTTACCAGGCAACACCAAACCAGGCTGACCTGCACCGGGCTGCACCAAACCACGCTGGCCTGCACCAGAATGCACCAAACCAGGCTGGTCTTCACCAGGCAACACCAAACCAGGCTGACCTGCACCAGGCTGACCTGCACCAGGCTGCACCAAACCACGCTGGCCTGCACCAGGATGCACCAAACCAGGCTGACCTGTACCAGGCAACACCAAACCAGGCTGGTCTTCACCAGGCAACGCCAAACCAGGCTGACCCGCACCAGGCTGCACCAAACCATGCTGACCTGCACCAGGCTGCCCCAAACCACGCTGATCTGCACCGAGCTGCACCAAACCACGCTGGCCTACACCAGCCTGCACCAAACCACGCTGGTCTATACCAGGTTGGGCCAAAGCAGTCTGATACATACCAGCTGGTACCAAACCACGTTGATCTGGCCCAGGCTGTATTATATCATGCTGATCTGTACCAGGTTGAATGAACCCAGAAGTTTCCAAGCTGGGCTGTACAAAACCTTGCTGATCTGCAGCAACTTGCATCAAACCAGGTGATACCAAACCATGTTGATCTGTAAGATATGGAACCAATCTATGTTGATCCATGCCAGGCAGGACCAATCCTTGTTGATCCATGCCAGATATTAAAAATCCATGCTGATCTACACTAAAGGGAACCAATCCATGCTGATCCACACCAGGCTGTTGGTCTGTGCTGGGAAGTCCTGTGGCGTACTGATATGTGCTAAGTGGGACCATACCAGGCTGAACTGTACTTGGTAGTTCCAATCCTTGTTGATCTGTGCCAGGTACCAATGGTGGCACCATTCCATACTGATTCAGGCCAGGTGGTACCAAGCCCCACTCACCCATTCCAGGCGGCATCATACCAAGCTGACCCATGCTGAGGGGTACCATAGCATGTGGGTAAGTGCTGGGATGCTGCCATATAAATGGGTCTGTGCCACGTGGTCCTAATCCATGATGATCTGGCCTGGGATGGATTTGACCCTGGCTTGCATCCACCCCCCCACGCTGATCCAGGTATACTTGATGGTGGTCATCTCTGGCCACAGTAGCTGAGGGTAGGTCCTGTTGAACTGGACGAGGCTGTGCCTCTCTTTCATCTTTTCTTAGATGGGTTAAGCTATGCGGCGGCAGCTCTCTCGTCCTATGGCTATCTGACTCTACTCTGAATTGAGACAAAGATGGGAGATGGGACTTTGCCAGGCCAGCTTCATCATGGGCCCTTGGGTACTGTTCTTTACCAGGGAATGCAGTAGCAGAGGCACCTCTGCTTCGTTCCCTGGTGACCCCTTCAGAGGATTTTCCTATGCCACTGAGTCCCGATAAGGTCTGATCTGAGCCATAACCACCGGGAGAATCCACAGCTGGGTGAGCACTTGAGCGCTTGATGGGGACTCCACCTTGAAGTATATCATTTGATGTTATAGAAGCGTGCCATCTGCGTTTAGGGAGTCCTGTTGTTGTCTCTAAGCTCTGGTTGAAGAGGAAGAAAGAAGTCAGTAACTACACGTAGAAAGGACTCACTCACTCTAAGACATGAAGGCAAGAAAATCTGGGACATCTGACTAGGATGACAGGGCTTTTGGAGAAGGACACCGTCTGGTCCCCAAGACTAGGCTGGACACAAAAACTCTGACATTCTTTTTTTTTTTAATGCAAGTTCTTTTTTCTTTCTTTTCTTTTTTTTTAAAGATTTTATTTATTTATTTGTCAGAGAGAGAGAGAGCACAAGCAGGCAGAGTAGCAGGCAGAGGCAGAGGGAGAAGCAGGCTCCCTGTGGAGCAAGGAGCCCGATGTGGGACTCGATCCCAGGACCCTGGGATCATGACCTGAGCCAAAGGCAGCTACTTAACCAACTGAGCCACCCAGGCATCCCAAACTCTGAATTCTTGAAGGATAGGTCTCCAAGGCTTTGAGAATCTGCACATTGGCAAGTGACATCATAATACGTTAATTGCTGTCATAAAAGACAAGGGGAAAGGCCACACGACACAAGCGATCTAGTCTAACTATTGCTGGGTCAACAAATAAAGGACACGAGTAATTTACCAAGTTCAAAACATAAAGTTTGTGCCATCATTGGCCCATTGCTGATGGTAAAAGTATCACTGCAGGGCAAGTAAACCATATATCCGAAACGTAAATGCACAAACTCTGGGGCCCACAAATTCCATCAATACGATGTTCTCTATGGACTCTTACAAAAGGATTCCAGGACATGTGCGCAGGATCCGCAGCACCGTTTATGCAACTAGGTTATCAACAGGGGACTGATGAATGTAGGGGGCACACCCAGAGAGTAGAATACTAAGAATCCATTAAAAAATTAAGGACTATTTCCATTTCTAGCCTGAAAGGAATAATAGGAATTGGATTTACCCTCCTCCTGTTCGTGACAACTCAAAACCAAAAACCAAAAGAAAACTCCGCAAACTATGAAATAGTGGTTTCCTAGACACTGGGTATCAGCTAGTGAAGGCTGGCAATTCCTGAAAGATGGGGTGACAAACTGTAGGAGTCCTAGTGTTGCCTCAGCCATTTCAATAGAGTTTCTAGGCTGCAGTTCCGGGGGGGGGGGCTCCCTGAATTGAGGGGCCAGAGCATTCAGGGAGACCGAGGCAATAAGAGCTCATAGGACAGAGGATCAGAAAGAAAGGAGATTCACAGGGACGCCTGGGTGGCTCCGTCAGGTGAGTGTTTACGACTCTTGATTTTGGCTCAGGTCATGATCTCAGGGTCCTGGCATCGAGCCCCGTGTCAGGCTCCACACTCAGCAGGAAGGGGGAGTCTGCTTGAGGTTTCTCTCTCCCTCTCCCTCCGCCCCTTCCCTGGTTCATGTTCTCTCTCACAGGTAAATAAATATATCTTAAAAAAAAAAAAAAAGGAGACACACAGAGAGGATTCAGGAGATCCTCAGAGGGTCCTCTCTGGATGTTCAGCATAGAAATGATCAGCATGTATATATGAGGAAACGACCCAAGGTTGGGACAAGAGCCATCTGCAAGGCTGGAGGGAACAGTGCCCAGACTCTCACAGGGTTGGGAACAGTGCCTGTTTCTATCAGCCAGTTTGGAAAAAGCTCAATTTAGGGGAGAGTATTCAGAAAGGTGTTGCCTCAGAAGTGGAGAATAATTGGCTCTATACTGAACACTGCTAAGAAAAACAACCATGGGCACCTGGGTGGTTCAGTGGGTTAAGCATCTGTCTTCAGCTCAGGTCATGATCTCAGGGTCCTGGGATCAAGCCCCACATCGGGCTCCTGCTCAGTGGGAAGCCTGCTTCTCCCTCTGCTCCTTCCCCTGCTTGTGCCTCTCCCTCTCTCTCAAATAAATAAATAAGAATCTCTTTTAAAAAAAATCAACCAAACAAAATATACAATAAAAGAAACAACAAGGGAATTAAAACACTAGAATACACTTGTTTAACACAAAAGAGACAAAATTAAGGAATAGAGGAACAGAAGAGACATAAGACCTATAGAAAACAAAGAGCAAATGGAAGATGTAAACCTGCTTTATCAGTAATTAAATACTCCAATCAGAAGATGGAGATTTGCAGAAGAGATTTAAAAACATGATCCAGGGGGCCCATACTCACTGTGTGCGGCCTTTTCTCTTTGGGCCTGGAAGCACATGAGACCCTTTCCATGGACGTGAGACCCATGTCCAGGGAGGACATGGAAGCAAACAGCAGCGTGGGTGTCCTGATGGCAGGAGTGGCGCCGACCCAGGACATACTCACCCTGAAGAGAAACATGAGGCAGAAGCCCGAGATCATTGAGATCCCTATGTCCAAGCCCTGTATCTCAGGATGTTGCTTGCTGTGTATGCTGCTGTCCTAGGATGATCAAGAACTGAAGAACCTTGAGTGTCTTTAAGGACAATTGAGTAACCAAGAAGTGATGAATCAAGAATCTGCTGTACGTGTGAAAATGAGGTCAGAATTCCCCAAAAGTTCAGTTCACGTCAAGAACCCTATAAGAGAAGAAATCATCTGTGGTCTTATCAAAGAAGGACCTGCCGCCCTTCGGAAAATAATAGACTTCGACATGACACTAAGATTTTCCTACAAAGGGAAAGGATGCCCAACATGTCGTAATATCATTGACAATCATAAGCTGGTTACAGATGGAGGCCAGAAAGAGTTACTGCAACTAAAGGAAGATTATGCTACTAAAATTGATCCTGTTCTACAACAGAAGAGAAGTACCCTTATATGGTTGAACAATACCCTAAATCACAGGGTTTGCTTGTTGAACAAGCTCTACCAAAAGCTAAACTGAAAGAAATTGTGGCAGAACTGATGTATGTTCAAGGAAGGATATGAGAATGTCTTCGATAAGCTCCAACAACACAGTCTCCCTGTGTTCGAATTTTCAGCTGGTATGGGTGATGTACTAGAAGAAGTTATCCCTCAGCCTGGTGTTGATCATCTAGTTGTCAGAGTCGTGACCAACTTCATGGATTTTGATGAAAATGGGGTGTTCAAAGGACTTAAAGGAGAACTCGTTCATGAATTTAACAAACATAGTTGGGCTTTGAGCAACACAGAACATCTCAATCAACTGTAAGACATTAACAACACAATTCTGCTGGGAGACTGACTCCCAGGGAGGCTTGAGATTAGCAGACGAACTAGCCAATGTTGAACACATTCTGAAAACTGGATAGCAAAATGAGAGAGTAGGAGCCTTTAGAAAAATACATTGATGCTTATACTGTTTTAGTAAAAGATGAATCATTGGAGGTAGCCAACACTGTCTTATAGAAGATTCTGTAAACAAGCATTCTTTGAGACCTCTTTCTTGTGGATGCAACTGATGGAAGAAGTGCTTATCCATTCATTTTGCTCAGAAACTCTTATTTGTAATATATTCTTGCCTTTGAAGTTTTCCTTTGCATTACTGAATATCTTCAGACACACTGAACCCATCAACCGGAAGCTCCTCTTTCTTCACCTCTCTCAAACCAAAAAACCATAGGCCAAAATTTGAAAAGTAGCTCCTCTAACTTTTCCGAAATGAATTTGGTAGTTTATGTTGTCACAAAGTGTTTTTTTTTTAAGATTTTATTTATTGGGGAGAAGCAGAGGGAGAGGGAGAAGCAGACTCCCCGCTGAGCAAGGAGCCCGATGTGGAACTTGGTCCCAGGATCTTGGGAACATGACCTGAGTTGAAGGCAGATGCTTAACTGCCTGAGCCACCCAGGCATCCCACCACAAAGTTTTTTTAGGGCCTTTTTTTATACTGCCAAAGTTTGTAGAAGTTAAAAAGAAGTTTTAAGAAATGGTGAAATGATGTGTGTGATTTTATGTTTTGCTCTTTTTATAATTTGGGTGAATTATGCTGATGGCATAACCATCTCCTGATACTGTGTTATGTGTGATTATTTTGTTTTTGGAACATTAATATTTACCATAAAACATTGGCACTTGGTGTTTGAAAAAGCTCTTGGTATCCACATGGCACTAATCATTACAAAATGTTCTATAGTGAAGCACTGATAATAAACATGAAATAAAAAGCAAAACCAAAAAACAAAACCCACACATGATCCAGCTATATGCTGTCTGTAAGAGACATATGTTAGAATCAAAGAAAGAAACAGGTAGAAAGTGAAAGGATGGAAAATGTAAGCCATGCAAATAGTAATCAAAAGAGAGCTGGGGGTGGCACCCGGCTGGCTCATTTGGTGGAGCGAGTGACTCTCTATCTCAGGGTTGTGAGTTTGACTCCCATATTGAATATAGAGATTACTCAAAGAAAGAAAGAAAGAAAGAAAGAAAGAAAGAAAGAAAGAAAGAAAGAAAGAAAGAAAGAAAGAAAATGAAAGGAACGAGAGCGAAGTGGAGTGGCTGTTTTAATATCAGACAACATTGTTAATAGAGACAAAGACATTTTATACTGACAAGAGTCAATTCATTAGGAAGATACAACAGTTTTAAAAATATATAAAACAAGCAACAATGCCCTAACAATCATAAAGAAAACCTGACAGAATTAAAGGGAGAAACAGACAGTTCAATGGTAATAGTTGCAGATTTTAATATTCCACTTTTGATAGGGATAGAACAAAGAGGCAGAAGATCGACAATAAAAGACTTGAACCATAGACCAAGTGGACCCGCAAACATCTGTAGAACACTCCACCCAGCAAGATCTGAATAAACACCCTTGCGTGCACACAGAAAAACTTCCACAACAGACCATATGTCAGGCCACTAGAAAACAAAATGAAACACAAAAGCACAGGAAAAATAAAGACGTTTTCAAACATATAAATACAAGCTGAAATCCATCAACAGCAAGACCCACACTACAAGAAATGTTAAGCGAAATCCTTCAGGCAGACAGAAAATGATACCAGATGGAGACCTGGGTATACACAAAGGGGTCACAAGCTCTGGAAATGTTTTTCTTGACTCAGATGCCTTTGAAAGGTAATTGACTGAACAAAACAAGAACAATGTATTGTAGGGTTTATAACAAATGTAAAAGTAAAGTGCATGACAACAATAGCATAAAGCAGGCGTTAGCAGCAGACAACAGCCCAGGGGCCAAGTCCAGCCCATCATCCGTTTTGTGAATGACATTTTATTGGGACACAGGCAAACTCATTCATTTATGTATTGTTTATGGTTGCTTTCACACAATAACAGTAGAGTTGAGTAATTGTGACAAAGACTGCATGATCCACAAAACCTAAAATATTTACTTGGCTCCTTGAAAAAAAGTTTGCTGACCCCAGAAATACAGGCCCCTGGAAATATTTTATTTATTTGTTTGTTTGTTTGTTTATTATTTTTTTAAAGATTTTATTTATTTATTTGACAGAGAGAGAGATCACAAGTAGGCAGAGGCAGGCAGAGAGAGAGGGGGAAGCAGGCTCCCTGGCGAGCAGGGAGCCCGATATGGGCCTCGATCCCAGGACCCTGAGATCATGACCTGAGCCGAAGGCAGAGGCTTTAACCCACTGAGCCACCCAGGCGCCCCCTGGAAATATTTTATTGTAAAGTCCTTATACTACTAGTGAAGCAGTATAATACCACTTGAAGGTGGATTGTGATAAGTTAAAGAGGTATGAACCTATAAACTTTAAAACAACCACTCAAATAACAAAGATGTGTAGCTAATAAGCTAACAAAGGAGATTAAAAATAAAAAAAACACTCAAATAATACAAAAGAAGTAGAAAAAGAAGGAAAAAGGAACAAAAAGCAGATGGAACAAATAGAACACTAATAGGATGACAGACTCAACCCTAATTATATCAATAATCACATTAAATGTAAATGATCAAAACAGACTGATTAAAAAGCAGAGATTGTCAGTGGCACCTGGATGCCTCCGTTGGTTAAGCATCTGACTAAGCATCTGACAAGGGTCCTGGGATCAAGTCTGACACTGGGCTCCCTGCTCAGTGGGGAGTCTGCTTCCCCCTCTCCCTCTTCTTCTGCACCCCCCACCCCCCACTTGTGCTCACACTCTCTTTGTCTCTCTTAAATAAGTAAATAAAAAAAAATTTTCTTAAACAGAAATTGTCAGATTGGTTAAAAAAGGCTTTGGCTCAGGTCATGATCCTGGAGTCCCAGGATCAAGTCCCACATCAGGCTCCCTGCTCAGTGGGGAGTCGGCTTCTCCCTCTGACCCTCCCCTCTTTTGTGCTCTCACTCTCATTCTCTCTCTCTTTCAAATAAATAAAGTCTTAAAAAAAAAAAAGCAAGGCCAACTACATGGCCTTATAAGAAAAAACTTTAGAGAGACACAAATAGGTAAAACGAAAAAGAATGGGAGAAGATACACCATGCTCACATTTGTAAAAGAAAAAAAAAAAGCTGGAATCACTATACTAATTAATATAGATTTCAGAGTTAAGAATATTACTAGGGATAAAAAGGTCATTTCCTGGGACACCTGGGTGGCTTGGTTGGTTAAACCTCTCCCTTCAGCTCAGGTCATGATCCTGGGGTCCTAGGATTGAGCTCCGCATGGAAATCCCTGTTCAGCGAGGAGCCTGCTTCTCCCTCTCCCTCTGCCACGCCCCCTGCTTGTGCTCTCTCTCTCTCTCTCCTCACAAATTAAATCTTTTTGTTGTTGTTGTTAAAAGGTCATTTCTTTTTTTTTTAAGATTTTATTTATTTATTTATTTGACAGAGAGAGATCACAAGTAGGCAGAAAGGCAGGCGGCGGGGGGGGAAGCAGGCTCCCCACTGAGCAGAGAGCCCGATGCAGGGCTCGTTCCCAGGACCCTGAGATCATGACCTGAGTCAAAGGCAGAGGCTTTAACCCACTGAGCCACCCAGGGGCTCCTAAAAGGTCATTTCTTAACATAAGGAGATCAATTCATCAAGAGAGCCTAATGATTCTAAATGTCTCTGCACCAATAACAGGGTTTCAAAATATGTGAGGCAAAGCCTGACAGACCTACAAGGAGATATGGACAAATCCACAGCTCAGAGTCAAGAGATTTCAATACCTTTCTCTTGCTAATTGACAAGTAGGCAGAAAATCAGTAAGGACATAGTATTCACTTTCTGCAGCTGCTGTAACAAACAGACTGGGTGACTTAAACAACAGAAATGTATGTCTCCCAGCTCTGGAGGCCAGAAGTTTGGGATCCAGGTGTCAGCAGGGTTGGTTCCCGCTAAAGCTGTGAGGGAAAAATCTGTTCCCTGCTCTCTTCTGGCCTCTGGTGGCCTCAGGCATTCACTGAAGGCTGTCTTCTCCCAACCACCTATGGATGGACCATCTATGGATGATCATCTTCTCTCTGCCTGCGTCTGTCTTTCTGTCCAAATTTCCCCTGTTTATAAAGACTCACTCATATTGGATGACCTCATCTTAACTTGATCATCTGCAAAGACCCATTTCCAAATACGGTCGCATTTACAGGTACTGGGAGTTAGGACTTCAACACCTTTTGGGAGGGGTGGGGATGGAAACACAACTTAACCCTAATAGATACAGTAAACTTGAACAACACTATAACCTACTTGACCCGACTGACATTTATAGGACACTTTCCCCAGCAACAGCAGAAGACACATTGTTCTCAAGTGCACACACAACGTTTACCAAGATAGAACATATTCTGGGCCATAAAGTATACATCCATCAATTTAAAAGGATTCAAGTTGTACAATATATTCTTTGACCACGGTGGAATTAAATTAGAAATCAGTGAGAGAAAGATCCCTGGAAAATCCCCAAATATTTATAAACAAAATAACAGACTGCTAAATAGATCACGGATGAAAGAAGAAATCAAAAGGGATATAGAAAGTACTTTGAACTATATGCCAGAACTCGAGGGATGCTGTTAGAGTAAGACTTAGGGACATATTCATAGCACTAAATGCCAATACTGAAATAGAAAAGAGTCTCAGCTTGCACTTCAAGAAACTAGAAAGGAAGAGCAAATCAAACCCAAAGCAAGCAGAAGAAAGGAGATGATGAAGACCAGAGCAGAAAGCAATGGACAGAAAACAACAACGAAAATCAATAAAATGAAAAACAAGCTATTTGAGTACATCAATATAATTGATAAACCTCTAGACAGGCTGATGTGGAATAAGAGAAAAGAGACACAAATTACCAACATCAGGAGGAATGTCATAAAAAAAATGCAAATAAAACATGACACCACTGCGCACCTATTGGTAAGGTCAAAATCTGGAACGCTGACAACAGCAAATGCTGACAAGGGTCTGGAGCAACAGGAACTCCCCTTCATTCATTTTTGGTGGGAATGCAACATGGTACAGCCACTCCAGAAGACAGTTGGCAGTTTCTTACAAAACTAAACATACTCTTTCTATGTGCCAGCAATCACAGTCCTTGGTATTTGCCCAAAGGAGTTGAAAACTTACGTCCACACAAAAACCTTCACACAGATGTCAACAGCATCATAATTGTCAAAACTCAGAAACAACCAAGATGACCTTCAAGTAGGTGAATAGATGAACAAACTGTGGTCCCGGCCATGGAATATTATACAGCGCTAAAAAGAAATGAGCTCCATCGAATCATGAAAAGACATGGAGGAAACCGAAATGCACATTGCTAAGTGAAAGAAGCCATCATACCGTATGATTCCGACTACAGGACATTCTGGAAAAGGCAAAACTATGGAGGCAGGAAAAGGATCAGTGGCTGCGAGCGGGGAGGGAGGAACAAAGGGGTGGAGCACAGAGGGTTTTTAGGGCCGCAAAACTACTGTGAATGGTACTATCGTGGTGCATCCCTGCCATGACACCTTTGTCCAGACCCACAGATTATACAACACCAAGTGTGAACTTGATTAAAACTACAGGCCTTGAGTGACATGATGTGTCCATGGAGGTTCACCAGCTGTAACGAATGCACTGCTCTGGTGGGGGACATTGTTAGCGGGGAAGGTTAGGAGCGTGTATATGGGCGGAAGTTTAGGAGCGTGTATATGTGCAGAAGGTATATGGGAAACCTCTCTACCTTCTACTCAATGTCTTTAAATATGTTTTTATTTTATTAATATTTATTTTATTAATATTTTCTTATTTTTTAAGATTGTATTTATTTATTTGAGAGAGAGAGAGAGAGAGTGAAGAAGCAGGGGGAGGGGCAGAGGGAGAAGCAGACTCCCCGCTGAGCAGGGAGCCCCAGTGTGGGGCTGGATCCCAGGACCCTCAGATCACAGCCTGAGTTGAAGGCAGATGCTCAACCCGCTGAGCCACCCAGGTCTCCCTTTACATTTATTATTATTTATTTATTCAAAGCAAGCTCCATACCCAGTGTGGGGCTTGAACTTACAACCCTGTGATCAATTTTCACTGCTCCACCGACTAGGCACTCCTATACTTTCCACTCAGCTTTGCTGTGAACCTAAAACTCTGAAAACAAAGTCTATTTTTTTAAGTCAATTTTTAAATGTGGGGGAGGGAGGTGGAGTGTCTCTCCATGAACCACATCTGGCGGCCTCCCACCATCCCCTTTGGAGATACCTAACGCTGACCAGGGGCTGTGTTGTGATCCCCATCACAATCTTTTTTCAGTCAGGATCCAGCTTCCAATGATAATCATCTTTTTTTTTCCTTGATTTTTAAAAAAGTAATCTCTACCCTCAACGTGGGACTCCAACTCACAACTCGAAGATCTAAGAGCTGTATGCTCTGCTGACTGAGCCAGCCGGGAGCCCCTTCCACCCCCAATACTTTTAATCTTAAATGTCGCCTGCAACTTGTTCCACATCTGTTGACCTGCCTCTGTACAGCTGCAAACACACAGCTGTTGGTAGGGGACTCTGGCCCCGGGTGAGGCAGCAACCACCCCAGGGTTAGTGCATTCTCCCCGGACACCGGAAGACCTCAAAATCTCAGCAAAGCAATTTCCGACTCCTCACAAAGAACCTACAAGATCCCAGGAAGCAGGAAAGATTCACAGCCTCACCCAGTCAGAGGCTCCCCAGTTTGGGGGTACAGTACCTCCCTCTGAGGTCCAAAGCTGCCTCACTGGTAAGACTTGATGGTCCAGCTCTGGGACTACTCGATGCTGCCCCAAAACCACTGAACAAAGAAAAAACCCTAGTCCAGGGTCCTAGACTCATTTTCTACTGCTGTAGAACGAGTCACCACAAATGGAGACACCGAAAGCAGCATGAGGTTATTATCTCAGTTTCCATGGGTCATGAGTCTGGCCACGTTTTATCTGGGTTTGCTACCACGGCCTCAGCCAGCAATCCGGGCCAAGCTGCGGCCTTCTCTGAGGCTCAGCGTCGTTGCCAGAATTCAGCTCCTCTTGGCTGGAGCTCTTAGCTGCTAGAGACCGCTCTCCATCCCTGCCACGCAGCTCCCTCCATAGGGGCCATCGTCTGGTTTCATTTTCTTGAGGAGGGCTCGCCTGATTAGGTCAGGACCACCTGATCCTGAGTTTGATTAAACTCAAAGTCAATTTGTTAGCGACCTCATCACGGGAGGGATGCTCCACCATATCTGCGGGTTCTGCCCACACCCGAAGGGATGTTATGTGTGCACAGCAGCGGGTAGGAATCCTGGCAACTGGGCGCCTGGGTGGCTCAGTGGGTTAAAGCCTCTGCTTTCGGCTCAGGTCATGATCTCAGGGTCCTGGGATCGAGCCCCGCATCGGGCTCTCTGCTCAGCGGGGAGCCTGCTTCCCCCTCTCTCTCTGCCTGTCTCTCTGCCTCCTTGTGATCTCTCTCCCTCTGTGAAATAAATAAATAAAAAAGAAAAAAAAAAAAAAGGAATCCTGGCAACCATCTTAGGGCTCTGCCTATCATGCAGAAAGGCCTACCGGACTCAAAATCAATCACTGCAAACAACCGCCACCAAAAAAGAAAGGAAGGAAACTGACCCTGTGCAAAGAATCTGAAAGCAACTCTTAAAAAAGACACTCCAGAAGCGATTGCTGTGGACTTTGTGTCCAGGTTATTGCCCCACACTCAGAAACAAGAGGACCAGAAACGGCAGGACAGATTCTGCTAAGCCTCCCAGGCGAGCCAATCAGCCACAAACTGCTCCAGGAGGAAGAAGGGGACCGTATCACGGTGCTCCGGGAGGCGGCCGGGACAAATTACTCCACAGCTCAGTGGCTTCCAACAACACGAATCTGTTGTGCTAACAGTTCAAAAGGTCAGAATTCCAGAGCCAGTGGCACTGGGCTGAGGTCAAGGTGACGGGCGGGGCCGGCAACGCTGCAGGCTCTCCGCACAACCCGCCTCCAGGTCTCCTCCAGCATCTCAAAAGTGGCTGGCATTCCGTGGCTCGTGCCCACATCGCTCCGGTCTCTGCTGCAGCCGCATCGCCTCCCCCTCTTCTGTGGTAGAATCTTCTGCCTCCCTCTCCTTGGTACCTTTGTGATCACTGGGTTCATTGTGAGTCAAAATACAGTTAAGTCCCTCCTTTCCTGGGAACCTGTTAGGTTGTGATGTGAGCAGTGAGGATGTACCATGAGCTCCTCTCTACACAGGATGCATCTAGTGGTCCCTCCGGAGCTGGAGCTTTCTGTCCTTCCTGCTTTCATGAGATGCCCCAGAAATGGAACCTGCTATTTCCATGACCCCAAGACGTCATAAAACGTTTATTTCTATTTCTCTGGGGATGTGCCATGGGGTGGCCAGGTAGCTGGAAGTAGGGTGAATCTTGTGAAGCCCCTTAACTCGCTCCACTGATCTTTGGGTTTTGAAACCCAAGATATCTAAATGGCGATCACGACTGAACAGGGGGCCACCTGCCCTCAATGGAATCCTGAAAATACGTTTTAATTTTGGCTTTCCACTTTATAAATAAAGTAGAAGCCACAAGGCTTTGAAGAGAAAATGCCCTTTACCTCGGACATCCTATTTCCGCAAGAGAACATCTGTGTTCAAGGTCTGCGGATCTGGTGTAACGGTCACTGGAAGATTTTTCCATTTTTACGCCCATCGCCATGGGTCTCGGTGGAGATTCGGATGCGTCACCTTGATAACAGGAAAGTGAAGAAGCTTCTTCCTCCCTAAAGCAAGCTTCGATTAGCACATTAGGGCTGGCTCTTCCTGGTTATGGTGTGCCTTTCATTCTTTCTGACCATTAGAGGTAGTACGAGGAGGAGGAGGGGAGGCAGGTGGCGGAGGGGGAGAAGCATCATGGTCATCTTTGCGCATTCGAGCGACATTGTGGAGAATGCCCTGCTGCCCATCGGGGTGCGCGCTTGGAAAGCACTGGTCTGTGTCCTCACGTTCACTCACGTCCTGGGATGGGCATCCTCCACCTCCGTTCTGAGCTCCTGGAACCGCGGCCTTCCTCCTCCAGGCGGAAACACAGCACCGCCCTCGTGTCCGGCGCTCCGGAGACGGATTTACTCCTCCGTGCTCATCACCCCCGAAGTCACCGTCCTGCCTTCCGTCCTGCCCCTCTGCTTACGACGCAGGCAGACGGGGACCCTCCCGAGAGCCCGAGAGCTACCACCCCTCTGCCGAAGCACACCGTCGACCTGAAAAACGCCGAGTTTCGACATCCGAAGCTCATGTTTATGTTAAAGGATCCCAAGCAGCCCTGGTCTCCGGCTGTTTGTTGTTTTCTCCGCTCTAGATGGGGAAACTCTCTCCTGCGTTCGTGATGGTCTGTGCAGCGGCTGAACTTGTTCTCTTGCTTCTCAAAAATACTTTAATATTTATATTTATTCTCCCTTGCTCCTCGGGCTGTTGACAATTATGAGCAACTGTCAAAAAACAGTTTCTTACCTCCGGAGAAGTGACAGTGTCTAAAGGGGCTTCTGTCGTGCTTATTTCTAGGTCTGGCAGGTGTCCTGCTCACACCCTAAAAAATGTGTTGTTCACTCAAAACAGGATACTGCTATGTGTCAAGAGCTTTGGCTTAAAAAAAAAACAGTGAAAGCAGAGGCAATCTTTTTCTAGGCCATTCCTTTTGCTTGCAGGATCCTCTTCCGAGTCCTTCTGCTGCTGCTGTCCTCTGAAGATGCCCCCGCCCCATTCAAAAAGCAATCTTAGAGACTCACAGGGTGTCTGTCTTTTGTATCCACGTACTATGCGACGTGCCCCCGATGGCCACTTGGTGGCGCCAAAAGGTCCACTCTATTCCCCCTGTTGATGTGGCTACTGGGGCATGAAACTTTTGAGTAACCAGGAGGCACAAAGCCAGAAGGGGAATATCCAGGCCGAAAGGGCAGCTAGCTGATCCTTGTCCTTGAGGGCCATCTGATAACTGCCATTTTATTCAGATGGAGAAAAAGGGTGAGGATCGAAAAACGATTTGGGGGGCACCTGGGTAGCTCCATAGGTTAAGCGTCTGCCTTTGGTTCATGATCCCCGGGGTCCCGGGATCAAGCTCCACATAAGGCTCCTTGCTCAGCAGGGAGTCAGCTTCTCCCTGCCGCTCCCCCTGCTCTTGCTCATATTCTCTCCTCCTCTCTCCCTCCCTCTCACTCTCGAATACATAAATAAAATCTTAAAAAAATAAATACGTAAAAATGATTTCGTCATCCTGGGCACTGCCTTGGGGTGGACGGATGCATGCACACACCCGTGTGTCAAAGTCATCATCACAGGGCCCCCTAAAGACATTTTATTTCCAGAGTTGGTTATCTTTGTTCACTAAGTATAAAGGAACTCGGGCACTTCAGACCAAAGCTACAAAAGCAAATCAAAACTACATTCAGGTACCATTCTTCCATCCAACTGGAAAAAACAGTAGAGACAATGCAGGTGGGGACTCGAGAACCAAGTTCTCTCCCACACTGCAGGGGAGGGTGTAAATTGGAACCCTATCCATGGAGGGCAGTTCGGCAAAAAGGAGCCGAATCACAAACCCCCATTCCATTTCTTAGGAATGAACCTTGCAAATATGTTTGCACATGTGAAGGTTACATTGGAGCACAGTTTTTTCTAAGACTGGAAAAAACACTTAAAACATCCACAATAGGACACATGAAATTAGGAACATCCACATAATGGAATACTGTGCAGTAGCAAAGAGGGAGAGGTCGAGCGGAGCCCCACCCGAAACCAGAGCCCAGGTCCCCAATTTGTTCACCCCTTGTGAGGCCCTGCAGCCGTCAGTAATGGCTTGCTCCAGCTCCAACCAGGTGACCATGGTGACCTCTTCTCCAACAGGCATTAAACTCATCTTCCGGCTCACGAGGTTCTGACGGTAACAGACAACACGCAGGCAAACAGACAGACAGATACACACACACACACCCCAAGTTTAATCCCAGAAAGCTTTAGGAACAGAACTGAGCTAACAGAATCCACAGCCTTAGTCCCAAGGTGACGTCACTGTCCTTCAAGTGACCAGTGAGCCTTGGGCAGCCAGTTTCCTGTCCCCTGGGGGCCTCTGGGGGGCACCGGGCAGGGATGGGAAGGCTTTCCCCCCAATCCAGAGGGGCAGAGGGCCTCCCCCTACTTCGAAGGGACAGAGACATCTGGGGTGGGAGCCTGGACATCCTCCCCTACTGCCCTCTTGAGGGCCCTTTCCACAGAACTCGCCCATATTACCAGGAATTCATCCCGTTCTCTGACTATCTTCTCTAGTGCATCAATCCGTTGGAAGGCGTTCTGGAAAAAGAGTTCAGACGCGCAAGATCAAAACAGCCCCTCCTGTGGCCCCTACATGCACAGATGCACGCATGCGTGCACGTGCCCTTACACGCACGCATGCGCACCTCCGTACACACGCACATACATGCACTCACAGAGAAGAAAGGACGTGTGTGTGGATCTTACAGGATCTTACAGGAGGAGAGGGTAGAGAGAAGTCTACGAAGTCAGCTAAATCGTTTACTTTCCAGCCAGCAAGAGGCAGGAAAGTGAGCTGATGGGGGGGGGGTTCCTGTGGGACATCATGCCAAGAGCAAATGCTAACACAGGGGTGGGAATCTTTGGTCCTGGGATTCACTTCCTCCTACCCACGAACAGAACATTCTGGCGCTGCAGAATCAAGCTGACTTTGCCTCTCAAAGACAAAAATGATCCGGTGCTTCAAGGGTTTCTGAATGGCTATGCGGTTTAAGGAGAAAAGCATCCCCAAAGAACCGAAACAAATTGCTAAAATGTAAGTTGTTCCGTATGACTTCTGCAAACCTCCAGAATGTAGGAATTTAAAGGTAAAACAAGCCTTTGGTCTGAAAAACCATGTAAAACCCCCCAAACACCATACTTTGGAAAGCTTCCCAGAGCAAAGGTGAGTCCCACGTGGGACTCAAAGCCTGGGATGAGGGGCCGAATGGGGCCAGGGGGCCCCCTGCCTCCCTGAGCCTCTCCCTGGGCTTCTTCCTAACTGCCCTTCCTCCTCCTTCCAGCGCTAAGCCCCGGGGGGGCTTCCAGAGGGCCTGAAACGGGAGCACTGCCTGGTGCGATGGGGCCGAACGGTTCATCTGAGGGGGTTCTACACCTTTCTCCGACAGAACAAAGGTCCGAGCGAAGGCGTGGCTGCCCGCGCACCTGCTGGCGAGACCACAGAGCTCTGTCCATCCCAGCCCCTCCCGGGCTCAGCTCTTTCAACACCCACCACCTCACTTCTTTCTTCTCGTTTAAAGGAAATTCGCTCGAAGAATATTCTGAGACGTTCTCAGACTTCCCCTGACCCCCGACCCGGTTCAGGATCCCCGGGAGGTCTGAGAAGGGGCGGTGGAGGGGCGAGCACAGGCCCTGCAGGGGAAGGGGCGACGCCGCGGTCCGCCAGGTGGGGTCCCCGCCGTGCTCACCGCCAGGCTCGACTCGGGCAGCTGCTGCTGCGCCTTTCCCTGGGCTTCTTTGAGGGTTTTCAAGTCCTCCACCACATCGCGCAGCAGCTCCATGGCCTGCAAGGTGGAGACCGGCCGGTGCGGAGGTCGGGCGCCCCACCCCCACGCCCGCGCTTCCCTTCCAGCCCCGCCCCGCCGGGCCCCGCGCTCACCTGGGACACCTGGGAGACGGTGGCCCGCTCGCCCTGGGCGATATTCAGCGACCCTGCTCGCGGCCCGGCCGTGTCCTCCCGCAGCCAGTCCCGGGCGTCGGGCTCGCTGAGCGGAGCCGTCAGGTGCTGCACGTGGCTCACGACGCCCTGCACCTGGCTCCTGACGGTCTTGAGCTGCCCGCTGAGGTCCTGCACCTGCCCGCGCAGGCCCTTCACCTGGCTCTCGAGCGCCGCCGCGGCCGTCGGGGCCTTGGCCAGGGGGCCCCGCAGCTTCTCTCTGGACGCGGCCAGCTTCGGGGCGCTGAGCGTGGCCTGCGGGGGCTCCGGCGACGGCTCCGGCGACTGGAAGTCGATGCGCGCGTCCTGCAGGTTGAGGCTCCGGAGCATGGCCACGATGAGCGTGTGCAGGGCCGTGAAGTTGACGGCGCCCACCTCCGGGGTGCCGATGGCCAGGTCGGCCAGCTCCCGCAGGGAGACCGTGGCGGTGGCCGCCGTCGCGGGCGGCATCGTGCGCCCTCTCAGCGGCGGTCCGCGCCCTCGGCCGGCCGGGCG
>LNAC01000251.1:1433257-1461731 GCA_002007465.1 Ailurus styani
GTGTGTGTGTGTGTGTGTGTGTGTGTGTGTGTGTGTCCCTGCTCAGTGGGGAATCTGCTTCTCCTCTCCCTCTGCCCCTCCCTCTCCCCCTTCTCTCTCTCTCTCTCACTTATGCTTTCTCTCTCTCAAATAAATAAATAAAATCTTAAAAAAAAAACAACAAACCAACAAAAACTTAGGTATCGGGTCAAAGGGTTGTATTACTAAAATAAGTGCTAAAAGTTACCCAGATCACCAAAGCCTGGTCTATAATCAACAGTTGCTATCGCCCACCTTACCAAAATACAAAGCTTATGATTTCACACCTACAACTTTTTCACTAAAGCTACAATTATTTCATACTCTCTGAATGCTACGTGCTACCCAGATTAGTTCAACTGTCCTTATACAGTCTGTGAATGTAACACCATCTCCTCTGACAAAAGGGGAAATCAATGTAATACCATTCATTTATCTAAAAATACCAAGATGGGGCGCCTGGCTGGCTCAGTTGGAAGGGCATGTGATGCTTGATCTCAGGGCTGTAAGTTCAAGCCCCATGCTGGATGTACAGATTACTTAAAAATAAAAATCTGTAGGGGCGCCGGAGTGGCTCAGTCGGTTAAGCGTCCACCTTCGGCTCAGGTCATGATCCCAGGGTCCTGGGATCGAGCCTTGCATCAGGGTCCTTGCTTGAGGGGAACCTGCTTCTCCCTCTCCTACCAGCTCAGCACTCAGTCTCTCTCTAATAAATAAACAAAATCTTAAAAAAAATTAAAATTAAAAAATAAAAATCTTTTACAAAATTAAAAAAAAAACAAAATAGCATACATCCATTTACGTATTAACTCCTAGCCATTCATATCATTCAAAACTTTCTTCAATTTACAAGTGAAATAAAAACACAGAGCTCATCTTACACGGCAACTCCAGACCCGGGTGTACGGTAGCATTTTTGACCATCGGGGGAGAATGGCGACCATCATCCATGTCCAGCTCTGTACACTGAGCTTCTCCGTGGATCACAGCTAACCCCAGACGGAGTCTCTCAGCGTATGACTGGGCCCTACGAGAAAGACAACGAGAAACAGGGAAATTCACGGGAAGAAAACCCAAGTGTCGCTATCTCATCACTATTAATCATCAAATGAAAACATCACTCAAACTTTTAGGGACACACAAATGATTCAGACAAATCAGAAGATGAGGCCCAGGCCAGAATGTAAATGCCTCAAGAGGCACAGTGAGACACAGGAGTTGAGACGTGGGCCAGCATCTGATTCTAGAAAATTTCAGTTCTACCCATTGTCCAATATTATAACACTCATCTCTAGGAGATGGAAATTTGCTCAAAAAGGTCTCTTGAAAACCACTGCCTGAAAAACGCTCATAGCCCTTGCTTTCCTTTTCCTGAGAACCTGAAGGAAGAACTTCCTCTTCTCCCACAGGAAACCCACGTAAGGCAGGGACCGCCTTGTATTGTTTGGAGACTGGCGATAAGGCCCTGGTGAGGTACAGGCCAATGCCGTGGGGGGAGCGGGAGCCAAGGGGCTTTTCCAGGCCACGTGACAACAGACCCTGGGCTCCAAAGCAGCTCATTTTGACTGGAGAAGCACCTAAAAGGAATTTTTATGAATGTCCAACTTACTTACCTTTTGGCAGCATCAGGAGACTTAGCTACAATGACTGCATTCCTGTAATTTGGAATCTAGATTTGAAGGGAAAATAAGAAAATACTGAGAAGTTATCACAAAGTAACAACTGGGTGCTGGTAATGACACTTTCTCCTCTCATAACAATGATCCATACTAGCAAGCAAATAACGCTAGAATTTCATGGACATGTTCAAAATTTAACATTGAACGATTAACATCGTCATTGCAAAAGTACTGCTACTTCAAGAAGATAAAAAAATAATTACTTCTTAACACCTTCATTTAAGAAAACATGAGCAAATTGCTAAAGATACTTAGAAGGAAATCCATTTTTAATGGCTTTAAAAAATATGCTCCTCCATGCCTACATGCTGACCCTAGCTGGCTGCCTCAGGCATTGAGACTTAAGGGAAAGATCATCTGATGGGCCTTTCAATATTGAGATCTGATACCAGAGAAAAACTACATAGGGTCTCTTTTGAGGACAATGGGATGTTTGCTGGTGGCTCCTCACTTCTTCCTGGATATACTGAAGCAGGAAAGGTGAGGCTCTAAGGTTGTCCACGGGAAAGCTGAAAAAGCCTTGTATTTCCTTTTGATGAAGATCCATAGTGATAATGTGAGTTAAACCTGAAATTTTAAAACAAAAAATTACAAAGTTCACCCCTACAAGTTAATGGCTACAGTGGACACAAATTAGACGCCCACTCCTGTTTCCTAACCGAAGACTGAAAGCAGGGAATGTATTGTGAATAAGCACATTAGTTACAGACTTCATTTGTAGCCTTAACAACACTTAATGAGCTAAAGAATGTTGTCAAGCCTCAGGTAAAAGAGCTTATATAATCTTCCACATGGACAGAGCGCTGAAGCAGAGACAAGTGCTCTCCCCTACTGTCATAACTAGGGTGGTCCTGAAAATTAAGAAAAATCAGGCAGAAGCAAAAATATGAATATGGAATTAATAACCACTGAAGAAGTAATGGGTGTAAAAAATAGTAAGGCCTTGATTAAAGAATCTAGGAAGAAATGTTAAAGGCCTGTGGCTGGAGTGGAAAGAATAAATGCAAAAGCAAAGTAACACACGTATTAGAAGAGTTTGGAACAACTTCTAAATGTCATAAAAGAATGAGTCAAGAGGTAGTCTTATAGAACAACAATAAAGACATACTCTTGTAATCAGCCGTGCCGAACAAAAAAAAAGGTAATATATAAAAACATTGCAAATGGACAAAGGTCACTGCAAACCTTCTAGAGCAAAGAACCTGAGTGTTCCTCCCCAAACACTACACATTTTTACAGAGAATGGAATCCAAATGTTTCTCAGGACTTGAATGTATATTAGAGTTTTGTTTTGTTTTTTAAAGATTTTATTTATTTATTTGACACAGAGAGAGAGATCACAAGGAGGCAGAGAGGCTGGCGGGGGCGGGGGGAGCAGGCTCCCTGCTGAGCAGAGAGCCCGATGCGGGCCTCGATCCCAGGACCCTGAGATCATGACCTGAGCTGAAGGCAGAGGCTTAACCCACTGAACCACCCAGGTGCCCCTATACTAGAGTTTTTAAGTAAACATGCCAGGCAAATAAAATCCCAACTGCTATCAAGTGTTAGTACAACTGACTTGTATAGACCAGAAAGTACGTTACTGCTACAAAAACACAGAATACGAGCAATGAGAATGAGCTGCTATACAGAAAGATAGTCAGAAAGGGGGAAAAAGGAGGATCATATAAACTGGAGAAGCAGTAAAAGAAAAACCCAGTTTTATTATTATGTACATAAATAGAATCTAGCTAATAACCAAGGCAAATATGTAAATCTACCCCAAAGCTCAAAAGATCCCATACGGACACCAGGATCGCAGCTAAAGTTTTCATGAGAAGATGAGATGGGACAGAACGATGAAAAAGTCCAGGATTAGAGAAGAGACAACGTCACTGTCAAGTAAGACAAAGAGGAAAGGAAAACATAAGAGTTTACACCTCAGCTCACGTATCCCTAACCAGATCAGAAGGAAACAGGAAGAGAGGAATTAGTGAATAGCACTTAAAGAAAACAGAGGTCCCAAATTAGCTCTCTGAGGTAGGGACTAATCTCATGCAGAAAGAGTCCTAAGTGACGGGGCGGGACCCGCGGGGCCTGCGCCCACACGCACCTGCTTTCGCCAGCATGGATGCCAGGAGCTTGCACACGATGGAGCCCCTCTTCCTCATCTTGCTTTGCTTGCTGTAGGGGAAGTAAGGGATGACTCCGATAATGTTCCTGGCACAGGCCGTCTTCAGTGCATACGCCATGATCAGAAGTTCCATCACAGCTGTGTTCACATCTCTGAAACAGTAAAAATTTGTATTTTGGGGTGAGGTTTATTAACCCCTAAAAAAGACTGAAACATCAGTATTTTAACCTGGGCTGTCAAGATGGGAGTCATGGGCATTTGTGTCATCACACCAGCTGATGACGGCACCTCGCAGATCCAGGGGAAAGCTTATTAGCTCTTCTTTTGAACTGTGGTTTTCATCGGCAGTTACGTAAATCCATAGCCCAGTTATTCACGCTCTCCTTTGCCTGGATCTTCTGTCAGTGACACGGTCACCGGGGTGGCACGTGAAGCAGACGTCAGCGGCCGCCCAGCGCGAGCCAACACCTGCGGCACCGACCCAGGGACCGCCGGCTCAGGCCAGCACACCAGCCCCTCGCTTCCTGTGGATGCCAAGGGAAACCCACTGCCCTGCTGTTGAGCTGCCAGCGCCAGAAAGGATTTATTTTTCCCTTTGTTCTTCACCGGGGAGGGGTAGGGAGGAGGATGGGGAGGACTTGGAACTAAGTTTTCAAAAATTTCCTCTTCCCTTTATTCTCAAGATACACAGATGCCCGACAAAGATTACCCAGAGAGACAAAGAACGACATATGAATCTGGAAGACATTCAAAGGAAAGGCTACTTTGGATTTTAATGAATGAGGATTGCTTTCCTTTGCCAAGGCTGATCAAGCCTACGGTGGGCTCTCCCCTCAAAAAGGCGAGAACTTTAGGGCAGAGGGAAGCTCATCGGCGAGGCCACTGGCTGAGTGCCTTGCATCCCTCCACCCCATGTTGCCTGGGAAGGTCTGAGACTTGGGCCAAAAGTGGCCCTGACTTTCCGGGAGGTGAGTTTTCAGAGAATGCGGCTCTTCGCTCCTGAGGGCAGACTGGGTAGGGGATGCAGGGGACCCCGCCCTTGGGGACAGGCGTGGCAGATGCCTCCTTAGCCTGAGCTTGCTTGAACAGACTCACAGCCAATGAAGTGAGTTCAATGGCTGCGGTGAGGTACCCTGCTGGCGGGGGCAGGGGCTCATAACCCCAACTTACACTACTCTCCCCTATCCTCCAAAGAAAGAAAAAAAAATGGTGAGTCTTAAAGTCCTTCAGGATACTCTTCCAATGCTCAACCCTCCCTCTCCAGCCTCTTCTCACTCCTTCCTGGATTACCCAAGAGTCCTCAGACACCCCCTCTTTTGGCTCAGTGTATCTCCCTTGCGTCCTGAGAAAGAGGATCACGTCCCATGTGTTAGTTTCTATCTACGCGAGGAGCAGACCCTCAGCTGTCCGTCCTTGAACTGTCCGGTACAGAGCACTGATGCTGCCCTCATTTAGAGCAAAATGGAAAGCTTGCCATCAACATAGGAGAGACTTCATAAAGTTTTTTTTTTTTTTAAAGATTTTATTTATTCATTTGACACAGAGAGAGAGATTACAAGTAGGCAGAGAGGCAGGCAGAGAGAGAGGAGAGAGGAGGAAGCAGGCTCCCTGCTGAGCAGGGAGCCCGATGTGGGCCTCGATCCCAGGACCCTGGGATCATGACCTGAGCCAAAGGCAGCAGCTTTAACCCACTGAGCCACCCAGGCGCCCGAGACTTCATAAAGTTTAAGCAGTTAAATGAAATAGACTGCTTTTCAGCCTGAAGGACAGAGAGACCATTTCCTCCCAGGATCTTCCCGTTTGTCTGCCTCTCTTTCCAAGAGCGCCCATCCTTGGCACACCCGGGAGGTCAGACCCTGCAAAGCCATCCGGGTCCTCTGACAGTGCTTTTCATGTCCACGTTCAACTTAGAGAACTCCCAACCTCACCCTGGTAATTTGGATTTTTTTAAGTATTTCAGGCTTCTGTCACGTAAGCATTTCTCCCAGAGGGCAGATAAAACTGATTCAGGACTCGACTTTAAGACAACTACGATATTCCTTTTGGACTGCTGACAGGTTACACTATTTTCCAATTGTTTCCGGCCTCTGAAATAAATTGGAGGATTTTTCCTCCTCATTCTCCCAAATTAATAATGTCCCAAGTCTGGCATCAAAAGGTTAGAGGACACACAATCTTTTGGTAAAATCAGGATAAAACACTTATCAAACACTTTCAAGGTGCTTAGGAATTTTTTTGGTTTTTTTTTTAAAGATTTTATTTATTTATTTGACAGAGACAGACACAGCGAGAGAGGGAACACAAGCAGGGGGAGTGGGAGAGGGAGAAGCAGGCCTCCCGCTGAGCAGGGAGCCTGATGCAGGGTTCGATTCCAGGACCGTGGGATCATGACCTGAGCCAAAGGCAGATGCTTAATGACTGAGCCACCCAGGCTCCCCAGGAATTCTTTATACTTGGTCAATTTTAGTCCATTCATACATTCAACAAATATTTATTGAGCAATGTGCATCAGGCACTGTGTTAGGTGGTGGAGACAAAATGGCAAACAAGGATGACCACATCTCAAGAAAATTCCAGAGACCGACACTGGACCACCCTGTAGTAATCCTTTGTCCCAAGGAGCACATCTAACTCAATGTTCTCCCTCCCAAAGGCTTTTATACTTGATTCCACAGAGGGGAGAGCACCCCTTCCCCCATCACATCACCTAAATTGATGCCTTGTGGGTTCTGAATGTTCAGCTGGAAGGCTGCACAGCACTTGGAGAAGGGTGTGTAAATAACCCAGGAGTCCACATCTACACTGAACACTGGGCGTCACATACACTATAGCAAAAGTCCTCTTCTGCATACAGACTGTGTGGCAATGTTAGAAATACAATCAGAGCTTTCTTAGCCGTCCACAGGTGTGAGAGTGTGTAGTGTGTGGAGCATCAAAGCTCCACTGGCCGTGGTTTCCTACATCAGAACTCAATGCAACAATTTATTCAGAGCTGAAGTTCATTTAATAGATTCTGGAAGGGTATCTGTCCAGGTGGTGGGCTTTTAGCTGGCTTTGTGACAGCATTTATAACACACAACCACAGGCTACAGCGAGGTTTCCACAGCACACCATAAGGTGTGCCCAGATAGTAAGATGCTGACATTGACAAGACGAACAATTTTGGAAGGGCCTTAATTTCAGCATGAGTCTCCTTCCATGAATTACTAAGTTCTGCCATGAGGTTTCATTTTCTACTCTTTCCTCTTCCTAATGACCTATGCCAAGGGATTCAACATCCTCCAGCCCAAGGCTAAGGAAAGCCTCCCACACCCCACCCCTTTGGTCAGGAAGGCGACAAAAGAGCCTTTGTCACATTGGCTTTCCCCATTCACTGCCCGTCACTAGACAAATTGGACACCAGGCAGTTAATCTGTGGGTAGCAGGGTGAAGAGAAGTTGGCTGGCAGCCTCTGCTTTGTTTATCTGTTCCCTAAGACTGTTCCAAGTACATCCTGGCTACTTCTTGTAGCCTTTGTATCTAAGTAGGACAATCTTAATTGTTTACTAACTAACTGGCTTTTCTTTCCCCTTAGATAAGCACATCCTATATTAAATCCGACCCTTACTGTTCTGTCATTTTCAATAGACAAAGACAAATGTAAGGAAACAGACACAGTCTATATACAACAATTGAACGGAGCCAACACCATAGATGGAAGTCATGACCACACAGTGATAGGGTAGAATTTCCCCCACCCCTAGCTCCAAGCTTTAATCATCTGTAGCAAATAAGTTGTAAATGTGTTTTGGTGACCCCTCTTAAGTTACATCAACACACTTGAGCTTGTAACATAAACAGGGAAATCGTCCTTCAAGAAACACTTGGTAAGTTTCACATCCATTTTACTTTCCCTGCTCAGTATAACTGGAAGCTCCTCTAGTATCACACATTTCACTCATGCAACATAATCGCTTCCTTCAGAATGGCTTTTTGCCATTTCCAAAAAATTAAATTCCACCTTCAACAATCAAAAATTTACCTTGATGGGAGTAGTCTCAAGAAATAGGCTACCAGCTCTGAGTGGTTCCGGAAGGTGAGCCCCACAGCCGGAGCAGCGGGAGTGAGGACACAACCTCACCCCTCCCCAGGACAAAAGCCAGGGTGAGAAGCACAAACACCAGTGGACACCCTCGACGGGTGTCCCGGCACCCTCACTACACACATTTTACTCCCAGGCAAGACCTGCGGATTTTCCCTTTTTCCAGGTGCAGCATCAAACAAAGCACTAGGCAAGGAGGTAACCAGCACAAAACCCAAATTGCTGGAGGACTAGAGGGCGACAGAGGAGTAGCCGTCAACCTGTCTGCACCTACGGATACCACAAAGGACCCTTACACCTGGCGGGAGCCTTACACCCGGCAATTCGGCAATTCCGTTTCCTGGAATCTTCCTACGGATCTCGGATCTCCGCTAACCACAGACAGACAGGACGGGCGTGCAGGTTGTTGCCGTAGGCACCTCTGTATAGGCTACTGATGACTGATTCATCCCCCAGGGGGAGGGACGGGCTGGTTGGTTCCCCTGGCAATGAGCCCCCACTTCGAGGTTATCTAGGGGCTTTCCAAAAACCACCTCAGGTGTGGTTCAAAGGGGGCTTGTCAACAAAAGACATCTTTATTGCTCTTATCCCTTAGGAAATTCCAAGGGTTTAGGAGCTCAGCACCAGGAAAGGAATATATATTTTTTTCCTTTTCTTTTCTCTTTTCTTCTTTCCTTCCTTTCTTAAATTAATTATTTTTATTTTAAGTAGGCTCCATGCCCAAAGTGGGGGTGGAACTCACAACCTTGAGATCAAGAGCTTCTCTACCAACTGAACCAGCCAGCTTCCCCCAAACATATATTTCTTATTACAAGTCATATCGTCACGGAGGCTCTGGAGAGCTTCCAAGCCCGATGTGGTTTAAGGATGAAAGATGACACATGTGAGTGGGTGCACAAAGCTGGCGGTCAGCGGCATTCTTATACTGACACAGGCTCAGGAATCCAAATTAAACAAGACACGAAGGTCTGCATTTTTCAAAGACACATACAACCTAACTCCCCCATTCCCTGGGAGGGGATGAGAGGAGATAATCCCACACGGAAGGTCACCCTCAGGTAGGCTAGGATTTCCCCTAAGGGATGGGGTGGCAGCTGCTAGCTACTATAGAGAAAGCTAGAAATGGGCCACTGCGCAAAAAAAATTCGGCGCAATCAAAAGCTAATGATGTACTAAATGCTGGCTAACTGAACATAATAAAAAATACATACATACATACGTATATATACACACAGTGCAAAAACTGTCTTGATGGGTACAAATCAGCACTGCATTTAACAAAAAGCTTTTTAGCAGAGGGGAACAGACAAGGACTAGGTTCAGTGCGAATGGATGGGTAAGGAAGGTATTTTTCCCCTTGAGTGGTTTAAGCTTGGAGAGGAAGATGAATAGTACAACGTGACAAACAGGGTAGGAACGTCAAAAGCCTACAACTGAATTTTGGGAAGCATTCAGTTTAAAATGCAAACACATTTACAGTGAAAGAAAACTCAATTGCTGTTTATATGATAACACAGTGAATTACATCACTGAGATTTTTAGAGCAAAAGGGATACATAAAGTAGTGCTACCTCTTACCTGGGTATTGTCTGTATAATGAAAATATCTTGGCCACGAACCGATTCTTTTATTTCAACTCTTGTTTCTGAAAAATAAGAAAGTTCTATAGTTTAAGAAAAGCACTTCACAATAATTAGGCAGCATTCGGAGGGAGTAAACCAACACTCCATCTAGTGCACCAAAATAAATTCTGAATAGATCTCAAAATAATAGGCATGTATACAAAAAATGTGAAGCTAAAGGGAAAATAAGCCAAAAAATATGCCAGCAGGGTGCCTGGGTGGCTCAGTGGGTTAAAGCCTCTGCCTTCGGCTCAGGCCATGATCTCATGGTCCTGGGATCAAGGCCCGCATTGGGCTCTCTGCTCAGTGGGGAGCCTGCTTCCTCCTCTCTCTGCCTGCTTGTGATCTCTCTCTCTCTCTCTCTCTCTCTGTCAAAGAAATAAACAAATCTTAAAAAAAAAAAAATACGCCAACAGGCAAAAGTAACACCAAAAGGTCCATAGAAAATCTCAAGATTCAAAAAAGGAAAATCCATCACCAAAATAAAGATGAGAGGCTTGGGGAAAAGTCTACAGCAAATAAAGAGGTCAAAGGTTAACATCTTTCTTTCAACAAATGCCAAGGTCTCCTCCGTGTCAGGCCCTGTCCTTGGGTTCCCAAAGTGGAGGACCTGGACCGAGTGGATGAAGACCACTCCAGGAGAGACAAACAATGCCACAGCCTGGCAGACTTTTCAGGCCAATGTGCCAGAAAAAGACCAAAGAGATGGGGAGCCTGGCTGGCTCAGTCAGGAGAGCAGGCAACTCTTGGTTTCGGGATCAAGAGTTCAAGCCCAATGTTGGGCATGGAGACTACTTAAAACAAAACAAAACAAAACCAAAGAGGGCCGCCTGGGTGGCTCGGGGGGTTGAAGGTCTGACTCTCGGTGTCAGCTCAGGTGGTGATCTCACGGGTCCCGGGACAGAGCCCTGCACTGGGCTCCTTGCTGGGTGGGGGGAGTCGATTCTCTCCTCCAGCCCCTCACTCCACTTCTGCACACTCTCTAATAAATCAATCTTTGAGAAAAGAAACCGACCAGGAGAGAGAATAACAGGGCTGGGAACGACAGCCTCACTGGGAGCTGGCGCGCGTCCCGTGAACCGAGGAGGGGGGCACGGAACACGCAGGGATAGGGCGGCAGGCGTGCCACGCGGAGGGCTGGTCAGGTACCCACTTGGAAAGCGCAGTGAATGAGGAGGGGAGAGAGAGGTCGGGTCGCCAGCGGGGCCCAGACCATGCAGGAGTCGGGACTTCATTCTAAGGGTGACAGGCGAGCCACTGGAGGAGTCAGTGGCGATGGGAGGGGGTGTGACCTCTGACTGCTGTGTGAAGAACACGAGCGCGACAGTGACAGCGCGAAGGCTACCCGAGTTGGTTCGGAAGGAGTCCCGGCAAGCGAGGACGGCAGCCTGGACCAGGGGGCGGCAGCGGGGATGTGAGAAGCCCACAGATCAACAGCGTATTCGCGAGTCACCGCACACACGTCAGACGGGATGGACGACGAGCAATGAGCGGGCAGAGCTCAGATCCCAAAGCCCTGTGGGAATGCTAAGGAGCCCAGACGCGGGCCTGCAGGATTTCAGCAGTGGTAAGTCAAAAACATTTGCATTTTGGGAACACCTTGGTGGTGAGCAGAATGGCCTAGGGAGACTGAAAATGGAGGTAGTGTTGGCAAACTACTGCGGTAGCCAGAGAGAAGGAGAGAGGGAAGGAGGAGGGGAGGGAGGGAGAGGGAGGGAGACGAAGCCTAGAACAGTGATGGAAGGATGGAGAAAAAGGTCTTCATTTTTTTTAAAGATGTTTTAAAGATCATTTATTTGAGAGAGAGAGAGAGAGAGAGAGAGTGTGTGTGTATGAGCGCGCACGCGCGTGTGGGGAGGGGAGAGGAGAGAAGAGAGAGATTCGCAAGCAGACCAGAAGCTGGGTGCAGAGCCTGAGGCAGGGCTCGATCCCAGGACCCTGAGATCATGACCTGAGCCAAACCCAAGAGTTGGAGGCTTAACTGACTGAACCACCCAGGCGCCCTGATAAAGGTCTTCCTTAAACCATCTTCTCCTCCTCTAGCGCTTATTTTCAGGAGATTCCCAAATGCCACCACCATAAATTAAGATCATTATTGCTAAATAGACTAGCTTGCCTATCTGCATTCACCTTTAGGGGTTTTTTGTTTTTATTTAAAGATTTTTTTTTCTTTTTTCTTTATTTCACAGCGGGAGAGAGATCACAAGGAGGCAGAGAGGCAGGCAGACNAAGATTTATTTGAGAGAGAGAAGATAGAGAGGGCAGGCGGGGGGAGGGGCCGAGGGAGAGGAAGAGAGAATCTCAAGCAGACCCCAGCAACTGAGCACGACTCAGGGCTGAATCTCCCCACCCTTAGATCACGACCTGAGTAGAAATCAAGAGTCGGGACACGTGATGGACTGAGCCACCCAGGTACCTCCACCTCTAGGTTTTTAAATACCAACATCTCCTGTCTTGGCAAAAGATAAAATTTCTAGTCACCAAGTAAAAAGTTACTAAGTATGGGTTGTGCCTGGTTGGCTCAGTCAGAGGAGCGTGCGACTCTTGATCTTGGGGTCATGAGCTCGAGCCCCACATGGGATGCAGAGATTATTAAAAAAAAAAAAAGTTACTAAGTGTGGAAGCTGGCTGAAGGATATCTGGGGGCTAATTATAACATGCATGGAACTTATAACATCCCAGGCTAAGGGCTTTCCACTAAACTATTCATGAAATTACCTTTCCTTTTTCAAATACCTTTTTTTAGATCCCTGAACATCATGTCTTAATAATTTATCATAGATAGTTATACCTTAGAAAGAAAAAAGGAAGCACAGGGTCATAAACCTAGGCTTTCAACTTTGCAAAAATAGCTCCAAATTATTTTAAATTAATTTGTCTTCCCAGGGCATTATAGTCTGAAGTATGTGGCCCCACTAGGGACACAGATGATGCAGCATTCTTAGGACACTGGCCATCAATAAAGGGCTTTCACGCATTGTCGTTTAATATTACAATTTTCCACAGAAATGCAGACAGCAGCAAAAATGGGTTATCAACCCTGGAGGAGAGTCTGCAAGAGACTTGAGAGAAAAATTTGCAGATGAAAGAACTCAAAGACGGTTTTTCAGCTAAGTCATTACTACCTGGTACCAGATTGCTGTTGATGCCAGTTGACCTAACGAGACAGATAAGTGTAAAAGGGATTTATCAAATGTAGTCCAATACAGAAGAAAAAACATAGTGTCTACATCTCTCCTTTCTTCGTTGTAAAATGACAGGACATTTGCATTATCCTGGGAAAAGGGGAAGGAGACTTAGAGAAGAAAGAAAGAAATCAAGACTACAAGGAAGTAGAGCGTGACGACTTATACCCAATGTTAACGAGAAAAATGTTTCTGTGTTGCTCATAATATCTGCCTTTTAAAAACATGTCTGTTGACTAAACACAGAGAACAAAGCATGTTTAAGAAATCATTTTAGCTGGGCGCCTGGGTGGCTCAGTGGGTTAAAGCCGCTGCCTTCGGCTCAGGTCATGATCCCAGGGTCCTGGGATCGAGGCCCACATCGGGCTCTCTGCTCGGCAGGAAGCCTNATGTTAACGAGAAAAATGTTTCTGTGTTGCTCATAATATCTGCCTTTTAAAAACATGTCTGTTGACTAAACACAGAGAACAAAGCATGTTTAAGAAATCATTTTAGCTCACCTCCATTGGTCTCTTGATAGACCACAGATTTGCCCAATTCAGCACCAAGACGCCTATGGGGGGAAAAAGGCAATTAAGAAAGGCTCTTTAAACAACCCTCCAGTTCATATGGGTATGTTTAACAAAAAGGCTAAAATAACTCGACCAGCATTCTTTCCCAAAAAACACAAAGTTCAGAAAGTTTAACGCATTAAGAACTACACATCTACTAGCCCTCCACGGCTTCAAGTGCCCACCCTTTTGGGACACACTGTCTACCACGGTCCGCGGTCAAAGTGTCCTGTCCAGTTCATTGTTTTCTGAATCGTAACGGTCTTGCAAAATCATTCCCAAATGCGTGGTTATCAGCACTAGTTCTAAAACCACAAGCCAGAGGTAAAGGCCCCAATTGTCAAAAGCATATAGACTTCTGTGCCATTAACCAAATGCAGTGTGAATCTTGTCTGGATCCTGATTAGAACAAACCAAGAATAAGAAACCATTTTTGAGGGCGCCTGGGTGGCTCAGTGGGTTAAAACCTCTGCCTTCGGCTCAGGTCATGATCTCAGGGTCCTGGGATCGAGGCCCGCATCGGGCTCTCTGCTCAGCAGGGAGCTTGCTTCCTCCTCTCTCTCTGCCTGCCTCTCTGTCTACTTGTGATCTCTCTGTCAAATAAATAAATAAAATATTAAAAAAANCAGCAGTAAAATCTTAAAAAAAAAAAAAAGAAACCATTTTTGAGAGAGTGAGGGAAAAACGAACAAGGACTCGATACTAAAGGATATTAAGGAATTAACGGTATCAAAGGTTTTTGTTTTGTTTTTAAAGATTTTATTTTTAAGTGAGCTCTACACCCAACGTGGGGCTTGAACTCATGACCTGGAGATCAAGGCGTGATCCCCGGACTGAGCCAGCCACGCACCTCTGTGGAAGGTTTTTTTTTTCATTATCAGCTAGCATTACCACTTAGATGAGTGAAATACTATGAGGTAGAGGTGGAATCTGTTTAGAAATACTCCAGCCAGCTTTGCAGTGGAGCAGTGAGCAAGGACATGGGGACTGAGGTTCATTTTGAGAACGACTACGGCAGCTTTCAGGGCTCTCACAACACCTCAGATGCAGTCTTCTGGCCAAGCGCCCGCCATTTCAGACGGCTGGGGGTTCTTGTACCCCAGTGGGTTGCAGCTTTTTCTCAAGTTTGCTGTGGCTGAACCAAGAAAGGAGACATATGCAGATTTCCGAAGAAATGACAATTCCATGATAGGTTTTGAGATGAAGAGGGCTGGTATCTTTCAGAGGGCAAAGTGATGTTGGAACATAAAGAATTTCTTTGGGGTGCGTTCCATGGAAGTTTGTCACTGACCTGTGTTCCCCAACTATGAAACGTGAATGCTGGAGTATGAAATATTTCTTTTGATAAACAATTAACAAATAGTGTGCACAGTATAAATAAATAAGCAAACAAGCAAACAAACTTATTCTAGTCAGCCTTGGAATACTATTAAGCCTTAGAAATGGAATGAGGGGTGCCTGGGTGGCTCAGTCCGTGAAGGGTCCTGGGATGGAGTCCCGTATCGGGCTCCCTGCTCAGCGGGGAGTCTGCTTCTCCTTCTCCCTTTGCCTGGCACTCCCCCTGCTTGTACTCATGTTTTCTCTCTCTGACAAATAAATAAAATCGTAAAAAAAAGAAATGGAATGAAATTCTGACACATGCTGTAATATGAACCCAGAAAAAATTATTCTAAGTAAAAAAGTCAGACACAAAAAGACAAATATTGAGTGATTCCATTTATGAGAGGTACTTAGAATAGGCAAATTCAGACACAGAAAGTAGAACAGAAATTAGCAGGGAGGGAAGGGATTGAGAGTTAGTTGGATATGGAGTTTCTGTTCAGCATGATGAAAAAGTTCTGGAAATGGATCTTGGAACTTAATGGAACTTAAAAATGGTTAAGTGGTACATTTTACGTCATGTATATTTTACCGTATTAAAAAATAAAAAACTCCTGAGGCACCTGCGTGGCTCAGTTGGTTAAGCAACTGCCTTTGGCTCAGGTCATGATCCCGGGGTCCTGGGATCCAGCCCTACATCCGGCTCTCTGCTCAGTGGGGAGCCTGCTTCTCCCTCTCCTTCTGCCTGCTACTCCTGTTGCCTGTGCTGTCTCTCTGTCAAATAAATAAAATCTTTAAAAAAAAAAATACTCCTTAGGGTGCCTGGCTGGCTCAGTCAGTAGAGCATGTAACTCTTTTTTTTTTTTTTTTTTATTCAATTGACACAGAGAGAGAGATCACAAGTAGGCAGAGAGGCAGGCAGAGAGAGAGGAGGAAGCAGGCTTCCTGCTGAGCAGAGAGCCCGATGTGGGCCTCGATCCCAGGACCCTGAGATCATGACCTGAGCCGAAGGCAGCGGCTTTAACCGACTGAGCCACCCAGGTGCCCGAGCATGTAACTCTTGATCTCCTTGTCATGAGTTCAAGCCCCACGTTGAATGTAGAGCTTACTCATACAACACAAAACTCCAGCCAAAAAAAGGTGAGAGATGGGTAAAGTAAATGAAGTAAGATTAACAAAAAGTTTCTAAACTGAAGCTGGATGAAGGATACTGGAGGTTAATTCTAACACATATGTAACTTATACACATCCTGGGAATGTAACCCACCTAACTTTTTATTGATTAAAGTACATAACCAAAAAAGTTTGAAAATCCCTGCTTGAAGTTCAGATCCAAAAGCGATCATGGAAATAAAATATAACCTCAGGGACCTTCAAACTTTGCCTAGTGGTAAAGGCCTTTTTTTTTTTTTTCAAAATTTTACTCAGAAACTCCAGATATAAAACAGATAAAGAAAGTATTTACAAATATTATTTACAGTAACTTAAAACATTTCTGGAACAAGGTAGGGAAGAAACTAATATTTTAAAAAGCAAAACCATTGACCTTTTAAATGTGCCCTCCTCCCTCAGCAAGGTCATTGTGGTAAAATCTGACCCAAAATAAACAAATATGAACTTTATATTTGAAGTTAGGGTTTAGTTGACCTCAAAAGCCAGACCTTTATCAGGGATTAGAAACAGAAACTAGGTAGTAGATTGCAAAAGGATTTACTCTTCTGATCTCACTTAAAACTCCAACTGGAAAGAACATAGGTATTACTGAGAAAATATGACCAAAGTTTCCCCTCCCACATTTCCAGCTAGAATCTAAAAATGGATCCTTGCAATTATTAATCAACTCTGAAAAATCCAGAGGAACGCTAATGTAAACTGTTTAAGGTACAAAAATGACTTTATTATTTTTTTAAGATTTTATTTATTTATTTATTTGACAGAGAGAGAGAGATCCCAAGGAGCCAGAGAGGCAGGCAGAGAGAGAGGAGGAGGAAAGCAGGCTCCCTGCTGAGCAGAGAGCCCGATGCGGGCCTTGATCCCAGGACCCTGAGATCATGACCTGAGCCGAAGGCAGAGGTGTAACCCAATGAGCCACCCAGGCGCCCCGAAAATGACTTTAAATGTTAAAAAAGAAGCTATTCATTTTATATCTTACGTTTGTCACAAATTCATGTGGAAAGGGTTCCTGCCTTTACATTAGAGCTCTGGGACGCTGCGACAGAGCCAACTAGAAAAGAGGGATTATTCAGAGGGCCACTGTGAACCTCTGCTCTGCTGCATGCTTTATCTGCATCACTTTGTTCCTGCTCACGATGTTCCTGCCCAGGAGATAGCACCGTGCTTATCTCCCCAATGACATCCACGAAAATCAGGTCTCTTGCCCAGTGCCACGGGGCTAGGAAGGGGCAAGACTGAAAAGGCATCTCAGAGCTGTCAGACCCCAGAAGCCCCTTGAGATCGCAGGCTTCCTGGGGTTAAAAACACGAGGAAAGGCAGACTTGACCTCGAACGATGGCATCTAAAGTCGACTTAAGAAACACGGTCAGACTTCCCATTTCTACCACTAACTCCGCCAAATCTGGCGTGTCCTCACTGCCCTCCCCTCCACCTCGGCTCCCTCGGCGCATCACCTGCAAGGCCTCGCAGCCGCCCCCCCAGTGCCCCTGGCGCCGCCAGGCCCGGCCGTGCGTGTCCCGCTCCTGCACCTGCGGGCCTCGGGCCCACCGACGACGAGACCTGGGAGTGGCGACGAGCGGTCTCCGAGGTCAACTCGCACCGCGGGGCAGGGCGCCGCCCTCAGAGCCCCCCCCCCGCCCCGTCCAGGCGTCCCCTCCGGGGGTGATGACAGCCCCCCGGGGGCGAGGACCCGGCGCGGGGAGAAGTCACAGGGTCGGCGGCACGCGTCCCCGCCGCAGAGGGGCCACCCGCGAGGGTCGGTGCGGCCGGAACCCGCAGGCCCGGGAGCAGGGCGACGCGGAGGGAAGGGGCGCCCGGACGCCCCCGGCCAGGGCCCCGCCCCCGGCCCCGCCGCCTTACTCGGTGATGCGCTTGGCCAGCTCGGTGCAGGCGGCCGTGGAGTTGGCCGAGAAGACTCGGTAGCCGGTGCGGGCGGCGTTCATGGCCGGGCGCGCGGCGGGGCGGGCTCGCGGGGCGCGCAGGGTCGAGGACGCGGAGAGCGGGGGCAGCAGCAGCAGCTTCTTGGGCATCGTCCGGCCCGAGGCGCGGTTACGGCCGGCGGGCGCCCGGAGCGGCTGTGAGCGAGGCGGCCGCGAGGTCCGGCCGGGGGAGGCGCCGAGACCCCAGGCAGCGGAGGGGAGAGGCCCGAGACCCTCACGGCCGTCCTTCCCGAGGCCGCCGCGGGCTGGGGCGGAACCCACGCTCGCCGCGACCGGCGCGCCAGCCACCTCAGAGCCGCCGGCGAGGACCCCGCCCCCTCCAGGACGCCGAGAGGCGCCGGCTAGAGCGTCCCCCGAGCCGCCATCTCAGCTGAGGGCAGGGCGGTGGGCACCTCTTCTAAAGCTTGTCCTGCCCGGAGAAGTCGCACGAATCGCCCCGCCGCTCGCTTTCGTCGCTCCCACGGGAGCTCTTGTGCTCTCACATTCTTGGGAAGTGCAACCTGACTCGGTAGTGGGCCCAGGGGTTGTCCACTTTTCTGCCAGGATCCAACATGTCTGCGTCCGCGGAGGCCGGCGCTCTAGCTCTGCGCCTCTATGCTCACACAGCCCGAGCGCCCCGCGAGGCTGGAGCGCGCAGCTGGGATTGATTTGGAAAAGGGGAGGCGGGGTTGTTTTCGGCGGGTGCTGCGGTCCCCAGAGGTGGTGCGCGGACCCGAGCCCGATCTTTATTCCCCAGACAGACTCTACCCTCGTATCTGCACCCAAGGCAAAGTTACTCGAACGGGTCAAAAGGCTCCTGCCACTTTCATCTTGGCCCTCAGTCCTGGCTCCATCCTCCTCTTCCACGTGCCCCCAACCCTCGAAGACCTGTTGGGAGCAGCATCCGCTCCTCAGAGCCTTGCTACAGAGCCGCAACCACAGTAAGCACCCTCCGCCCCCGGGCTGTGCCGTGCGTGCTGCCACGCGTAGCTGCCTGTGTTTGACTTTACCATCGTGAGCCACCTGTCTTCCCACCCTCTCAGGGCAAGAGTGTGTATATTTGGGGGTTCAGATTCCCCAGGTCTAGGGCAGACAGGGTTCTCGAGGCACGCCAGCAATACATGCTGAGTAGGACCCAAGCAGTGAAAGGAGAAGCCTTTGGATCACCAGTTACCAGCTGCCCCCGGCCTGGGGAGGGAGGCTTGTGCGGTGCTGGTCATCACACACAGTACCATCTTCTGCAGATATCTTTTAGGGACTCTGCCTGTGGGGACCCTGGGCCCGAGGGGACCATAGACTGTGACTCATCACCTCAGGAAGGCTCACAATCCGGAAGCTTCGGGATTTGGAAATTGAACCACCCTGGGGCCCATAGCTGCCTGATCCACATTCTGCTGGCTTTCTGGAATGACTGCCCTACCCACCACCTCCCTCCCCCTGGGACAGGTTAAAAAAATAATATAAAATAAAATAATTTTAGAAATCACATGAGCGAAACAGCCTAAGCCAAATTGTTATTATTGTTTAAAGATTTTATGTATTTATTTTAGAGAGAGAGAGCGCTTGAGTAGGGGGTGGGGGTGGGGGGTGGAAAGGGGCAGAGGGAGAGAGAGAAAAAAATCTTAAGCAGGCTCCACTCCCAGCACAGAGCCCAATGGGGGGCTCCGTTCCACATCCCTGAGATCATGACCTGAGCCAAAAACCAAGAGTCAGATGCTTAACCAAATGAGCCACCCAGGTGCCCCCAAATTATTTAACCATAAGCCGTGTCACCTCTTTTTTGAAAGCTTTTTTTTAAAAAGTAATCTCTACACCAAATGTGGGGCTCAAACTTCCAACCCTGAGATCGAGTGTCATGTCCTCTACTGACTGAGCCAGCCAAGGGCCCCAAGCCCTAGTCCCTTCTAAAACAAAAGAAAACCACTTCCCTTCACATTTTCCTGTCTGTATCCCCCAGATCGCCCGTATCATGTTCATTTCCTCAGGTCTCCTTGAACTGTACCTCCTCCTCTCTTCCCTCTGTGAGTGAACATGACCATGAGGTTCCCAGCCAATAAATCCCATGATTTATCATCTTTTACTCTTTTCTTTCCCTCACTTTCTACATCTGCCCACTTATTCATGTGTTAACATTTACTCAACACCTGCTATTTGCCAGGCCCGTTTTAGGTGTTTGGGATACTTTAGTAAAGAAAAAAAAAAAAAGACAAAAACTCCTACCCTGGAGGGGTACAATCTATCAGGGGAAGAGAGATTTTTAAAAATGAACAAGCATAATAAATGAATAATGTACGCAATGCGGTAGCAGGTGCATTTTTTCCCTCTTGCTGCAGTAACAAGCTACCATAAACATAGTGGCCTGAAACGACACAAATGTATGACCTTCCAGTCCTGGAGGTCATAAACTCTAAAATCAAGGTGTTGTCAGGGCTGCATCCTTTCTGGAGGTTCCGGAGGAGAATCTGTTTCCTTGCCTTTTCCACTCTCCAGCGGCTACGTGCGTTCGTCGCTCATGGCCCCCCTCTTGAAAACCAGCATCTTTGAATCTGTCTGTCTCTCCGATCTGCGCTTCCATCGTCATGTCCTTCCCCACTCTGACACTCCTGCCTCCCTCTGATAAGGACCCTTGTAATTTCACTGGACCCAACAGGATACGCGGCACCTCACCCTCTCTAGGACCTGCACGTCATATCCGTGAGGTCCCTATCACCGTATAAAGTAACCTCTTTACAGGTTTTGGGGATAGGATGTCAGCATCTTTGGGGGGCTATCATTCTGCCTACTGCAGAAGGCAAAAAGCAACTCTGTGGGTTCCTTCGTAGCGACCTCTTTCTCATCCGGGACCTCCTCCACTTAACCTGTCCTGAGAATCACCTGACAGATGGGAGTCTATGCTTCCTTCTGATGCTTCTGATTCAACACGTTTGGAAAAGAGTAAGTAATGCATTCTGCACATAAGCTGGAGCGAGCTTTGCATATGCAGATGTGCTAGTGACTCCTCTCAAAACCTATCCGTGGCTACCTGTCACTTTTAGAATAAAGACACGCCTCCTTGTCATCTTGCCCATTTCCTTGTCTTCCGTTTTATCCTCTTATCCTTCCAGTCGGCATTACCCTGACTGGTGTCATCTAGCTCCGCGTTGGCCTTGTCCCCTGCTGCCACAGGGCTTTTGCATATACTGTTCTCTCCCTTCCTTACCACCCACTCCCCTCTTACTCGTCCCTGGTCCTAGAGAGCCTTCTCAGACCTCTCTGACCAGATCAGTTTCCCTGGCTATTGGCTCTCCCAGCAATATGTGCTTCTGTTTTAGACGCTGGTCACACTGGCAAATTTATATTTTGTAAAGACCATCAGTCATGACCCTGTATCCTTTCTCCCTTCTTCCTCTTACCAGCACAGCTGGGATCCTGGCCCAGCCTTCCTCGCAGCTGATACAGCCACTTGACCATGTTTGGGCGGTCGAGGGAGAACAGAAGTGATGCATGCCGGGCCCAGGCCTCTCCTCCCCCTGCTCTTCCACTGTCAGGAAATGACAACCCCGGGGACATCCGCTGTGGATCCAGAGACAGAAGCCACATGTTGAGGATGTCGCTGGCTGACCTGGCCAGCCTTAGACCACCCAGGTCCGCTCTGTTACACACGCAGGTAAGGTCGGGACTGGCTGGGAGAGCAGCTTAGCCTGTCCCCAACTGGTCCCCACTGGTTGGGTGACTGTTGATCTCCTCACCAGATTTAGCTCCAAAAGGCAGGGACGACTCTGTTCATCCTTGCGTCCCTATCTCTGGACTGGATCCTTGTCTGGGTGCAGCAGGCGTGGCCAGCCCATCTCGGTTGCAGGAATCTTTGATAAGAAGTCACAAAATGTAAGATTGGGAGGTACTCACTCTCCCCAGCCCCAGTGCCAAAGTTCCTATAAACGTCCCTTATCCCTCCACTGATGAGATGGGGAGGAGGCGCCATGAAAGATGAATTTGGGGTCGCTATTTGTGAGCGATCTCCAGGTCCCCAGAAACAGCTGAGCTCCCAGACTGTCCCAGGATGAAGCTGGGATTTGGGCACCTACTGTCACCAGAAGCACCCTCAGGCGAGGCGCTAATCTCAGCTTGGGATCAAGAACAGCGGAGCTGTGTTCTGTTTTAATGTGACACTTCATTAAAAATGAACATTTGGGGGCGCCTGGGTGGCTCAGTTGGTGGAGCCTCTGGGTCTCGATTTCAGCTTGGGTTGTGAACTCAGGGTCATGAGATCAAACCCCACTTTGGGCTCTGTGCGCACTGGGGAGACTGATGGAGATTCTCCCTCTCCCTCTGCCCCTCCCCTCCGCCGCGTGCGTGTTCTCTCTCTCTTTAAAAAAAAATTAAAAAATTAAATTAAATGTAAAAAATAGGCAATCTCTATGCCCAACGTGGGGTTCGAACTCACAACCCCAGGATCAAGAGTCACATGCTCCACCAACTGAGCCAGCCAGGTGCCCTCCCCACTTTATTTTCTATGTAAAAAATTAATGTGGCATCCGGGTGGCTCCCAAAATATGTCTGGGAGAAAGTACCCCTAGTGCCTATCCCAAGGCCTGGCACATAGTAGGTGCTCGATGTGTATTTGTGGACTCAGTGAGTGATATTGGCTAATAGCTGTTGGTCTCTTATTTTGGGCAGCGGTCTCCTTGCTTCCACCTTCCATCCTTCTCCAGTACTTTTCGCCGAGCCGCCACTTCCACGCCCCAGATCCCCTGGTTAAAGGCCTCCGGGGGTTTCCACTTGCCAACAAGCCCAAACTCGTCAGCCTGATCTGACCTAAGTCTCCCGGCCCATCTGCGTTCCCACCTTGAGCCACACTCTGGGTGTGTGGCTTTCTGAACAGTTCGCCATTTGTTGAAAATAACGTAGTTTTATAGTTTCTCGTAGCTGAGCATCTCTGTCATTGCCACTGTGATTTCTTCTTTGTTCTGTTTGTGGAAGTGTGTGGCTTGATTTTCAAACTCGAGGAAATTTCTAGTGATCTATTATTGATTTCTCATGAATTCCATTTGGTGAGAGAGCTCCAAGTGTTGACTCGGTGAGGCGCACGGAGTTTCTGGAGTCTGTGATTTGATTTCTTTCATCAGATTTGAAAATTCTTGGTCAAGCTTCTTCAAAGATTGCTTTTGTCTCATTTTCTCTTCTCCTGGGACTTCCTTTCACATTCGATAGACCTTTCCGTCCCGTCCCATGTGTCTCGTGCTAGTCTCTGTCTGGTTACGTGGAATCCTGTCAAAGATCTGTGCCATTTAAGAGTCAGTCAGCGGGCGCCTGGGTGGCTCAGTGGGTTAAAGCCTCTGCCTTCAGCTCAGGTCATGATCCCAGGGTCCTGGGATCGAGGCCCGCATCGGGCTCTCTGCTCGGCAGGGAGCCTGCTTCCTCCTCTCTCCTCTCTCTCTGCCTGCCTCTCTGCCTACTTGTAATCTCTCTCTGTGTGTCAAATGAATAAATAAAATCTTAAAAAAAAAAAAGAGTCAGTCAGCAACTGGAAAATAATTTGTTCACAGATCTGGGCAGTTGTGACCTCTCCAAGGACTTTGCCCCCTAAAGTCCCAGTCACTTTGGTGGCCCAGATTCTGATAGCTGTCGTTTTCAGTTAAAACTGCTGCTTTCTGGGGCACCTGGCTGGCTTAGTCATTAAGTGTCTGTCTTCGGCTCAGGTCATGATCCTGGGGTCCTGGGATCAAGTCCCGCATGGGGCTCCCTGCTCAGCAGGGAGTCTGCTTCTCCCTTTCCCACTCTCCCTGCTTGTGTTTCCTCTCTCACTGTGTCTCTGTCAAATAAATAAATAAAATCTTAAAAAAAAAAAAGACACATAAAAAAAAAACAACCTGCTGCTTTCTGCTTGGACATTACTGCCCCCCGCGCCCAGGGTGGGCATGAGGACACCTGCAGGGAAGAGGCCAAGTAACTGGGAATTTCAGTTACTTTGCTCCCCTGATGGGTCATCACACTCTCAAGCCTGCTCTTCAGTGGGTGCTCTCCAGGGCCAAATGTTTAACAGGAGTTTTTTTTTTTTTAATATTTTATTTATTTATTTGACACAGAGAGAGATCACAAGTAGGCAGAGAGGCAGGCAGAGAGAGAGGAGGAAGCAGGCTCCACGATGAGCAGAGAGCCCGATGCGGGCCTCGATCCCAGGACCCTGAGATCATGACCTGAGCCGAAGGCAGAGGCTTTAACCCACTGAGCCACCCAGGCGCCCCACAGTCCATTTTTTAAAAAAGGCTTTATTTATTTGAGAGAGAGAGCACAAGCAGGGGCCAGAGGGAGAGGGAGAAGCAGACTGCTCGCAGAGCAAGGAGCCCAGTGCAGGGCTCGATTCCAGGACCCTGGGTTCATGACCCAAGCCAAAGGCAGATGCTTAACCGACTGAGCCACCCAGGCGCCCCTCTTCACATTCCATTAGCAAAACTCAGCCCTGGGGTGACCCCAGTTGCGAAGGAGGCCGGAGTCTGACATTTCTAGCTGGGCAGCCATGTGCTCCGGAAAGGGGGTGAGCAGGTCTTGGGTAAACCAGTTAGTCCCCCCATAGTGCCCCCTACTGGTCCTTCAGCTCCTGGAGCGGTCACTGCCACGTGGTCCATTATTGGGTCCTGCCGGTTAGCGCATCCCCCCCCCGCCAGGTGCACAGTCTGTGTTTGAGAAAGGCTTTGTCAGTGGGGCGCCTGGGTGTCTCAGTGGGTTAAAGCCTCTGCCTTCGGCTCAGGTCATGATCTCAGGGTCCTGGGATCAAGCCCCGAGTTGGGCTCTCTGCTTGGCGGGGAGCCTGCTTTCTCCTCTCTCTCTGCCTGCCTCTCTGCCTACTTGTGATCTCTCTCTTTGTCAAATAAATAAATAAAATCTTAGGAAAAAAAATAAAAGAACCGGCAGGGGGGCTTTGGAGTGCAGTGCCCACAGGCCTTGGTCCAGGGCAGCCCAGAGGAGAGCCAGGGAGTGAAAGCCCAGCCTCTCGCCACTCCCCGGCGACAGCTCTGAGGGCTCCCCGGCTGGCCTGGGCTATACCCTGCTCAGTCACACAGCCCCCACCCTGTGCCATCTTCCTTCTCTTCCGTCTCCCCTATCACTGCTCCCTGGTTTCATTCCCTACATAAACTCCTCACACATTCTTGTCACGGCGCCTGCTGCTGGGCGACCTCAAGCTGAGACAAGGTTGTACCGCTAAGCTTCTGCTCATTTCTCTTTTCCTTGTGTGGATTCCCAGGGGTCTACAGTGGCTCATTTGATGTGTCCACTTGGCTGGGCCACGGTGCCCAGGTAGCTGGTTAAACATCATTCTAGATAGTTCTGTGAAGGGTTTTTTTTGTTTGTTTTTTTAAGATTTTATTTTAAGTAATCTTTACACCCAGCATGGGGCTCAAACTCACAACCCCAAGATCAAGAGTCACCCGTTCCACCAGCTAAGCCAGCCAGGTGCCCCAGATGAAGGTATTTTTTGGATCAGATTGACATTTAAAATGGTGGATTTTTGAGTAGATTATCTTCTATAATGTGGGTGGGCCACATCTAATCAGCTGAAGGTCTGGACTAGAGCAGAGATTGACCTCCTGAAGCAAGAGGGAATTCTGCCAGCAGACTGTTAGCCACCTTACCCCATCACATTTTGGATGTCCCGCTACATACAATGATATACATACAATGTTTATATTATATATAATGATGGTTCTATTTCTCTGGAGAACTCTGACTGATACAGGGTCTGAAATTAGGAGAAAGGGGACTCTCATTTTTTTTTTTTTTTAGGAGAGAAAGAGTGAGCCGTGTGGGAGGGGGCACAGGCAGAGGGAGAGGGAGAAAATCTTAAGCAGGCTCCACACCCCGCATGGAACCCAACATGGGGCTTAATCTCACAACCCTGAGGTCGTGACCTGAGTCGAAATCAAGAGCCCAACGCTTAACTGACTGAGCCACCCAGCGGCCCCCTCTGCTCATTTTGTAAAAAATGTCCCCCGACGTTTGAAGTGAGGCTTCACTTGACCAGTTTCAATCTTTCTGTTTCTCTGTAAGAGCCGTCTGATCCTTGGGGCTCCAGACCCGCTGAAGGTTTCCTGCAAGAAGGAAACCGCTCTGCTCAACACAAGGTGACATTTTCCATATTCAACCTAATTTCAGTCTTCAAGTCTAAAACAACGATAGTGCTGTTAAATGCACTGCTGATTCAACATGAACAGAAGAAACAGGATCTCCTCTGTTCTAAAAACGTGAGACAAGTGGGGGTTGGACAGGTTCAGATTGGGCGGGAAGAACTGTCCAAGAAAGGTCTGAATAAAACAAAGAGAGGTGTGTTTAGGATTGCTCAGCCTCGTCCCCCGATGGATGAATTATTTGGAAGGCAAGGTCATCTTTGGAACAAAAGAGAACAGTTCGGCAATGATTCAGGAATTTTGCCTCCACGATGCACCACTGCAACTTGAACTTTGGAAAAATATGAAGCCTTTCTCTGTTTTCTTTCTCCAAACAGGCCTCAGCAAGCTGAGACGGAATGATCTTTATTTCTAAAAATAATACCAACTTGGATCTCGGAGCCGATTCTCTCTATAGGACACCAGAAACCATGCTGGGGCAAGAGCGAAATACTGAGCAGACAGAGCCAAGCACGCAGGGAGTGACCCTTCCCAACTTCAGCAAGGACAGTGGTAGGGAGCAGCTGCTGGGATGGCCGCTGGAAAACCTGACATGGAATCACGGTGAAGAGTCCTCACTAGGACCGAATCCACCCATCACGGGGTTTTCTGTAAACGCTTGCTGGAGGCCTTTGGAGGCATTATAGGGTTTTACAAATGTCCATACATCGTTTAAGACTTTGGTTTGAGTAGAAACCTTCCAGTGCTTTCTAGTGCCTCTAGAACTTCTGAAGAAGCTCCTGCCAAACAAGAGGTGATACCTTGCCCATATCACCAGGTTTCGAGCAGCACTGGCAAGATGGGATCAGAGAGAAAGACCTGGAAGGAGGAAAAAGGCCAGAGGCAGAAGAGCGTGAGAAGGTAGGAGATGAACATTAAGGACACAGGTTATAACAAGTCCTGTACCAAATAATTGAGAAAGTCACAAGGTGCCTGGCTCAAGTGTGCCACATTTCAGGTCTGAGAGGGCCTAGGCTCCTTAACAGCGAAAATCCCCAAACAGTACAAACATCCAGCAATAGCTACAGTCCATTCACAGACTGGGACATTGTGGGGAGTGGAGGGTCTCACGGCCCCAGAGGCCGCAGGTTGCATAGAATGAGCATGGTCTTGGGAGCCCGTCTCTGGGAGCCAAGTCTTATCAGTTGTGTGACCTTGAGCAAGTCTGTCTTCCTTTGCCTCCTTTTTTCTCCTATATGGCAGCGGTAGTAGTAACTCCTACCTAGAAGGGTTTTGTGATGGGTAAGCTTGTTAATACATGTCAGGCAGTTAGAACAGGCTCTGACACATATGAACTATTCAGTGAAGCGACATGGGAAATGTTTATACATATTTATTCATCGGGAGGCAATCAGGAAAAGGAACCATGTTCACTGTGTTATTTTTATTTATTTATTTATTTTTAAAGATTTTATTTATTTTTTTGAGAGAGCGAGAACGAGAGAGCACAAGCAGGGGGAGTGGCAGAGGGGGAAGGAGAAGCAGACTCCACGCTGAGCAGGGAGCCCGATGTGGGGCTCGATCCCTGGACCCTGAGATCATGACCTGAGCCAAAGGCAGACGCTTAACTGACTGAGCCACCCAAGCACTCCCCACATTTGTTACTTTAGTTTGATTTATTTATTATGTATTATTTATTTATTGAGATGGGGGAGGGACCAAGGGAGAGAGGGAATCTCAAGCAGACTTCCCACTGAGCACAGAACCTGACTTGGGGTTCAGTCTCATGACCCTGAGATTGAGACCTGAGCCGAAATTGAGTCAGACGTTTAACCAACTGTGCCCCCCAAGGTGCCCCAAGACTTGTTACTTTAACAAAGAACTGAGCACAGAGAATTGGTGAAATGGACATCACAGGACAAAAATGGGAGAAAGCAGACCCTGAGGGGGTGAAGGGAGAGAAAGGAAAGGCAGGAAACAGTGGCCCCACCTCAGCCTGGCGATGGTAGATTGGAAGAGGAGGGGGTGGGCTGCATGAAGCCAGAAGAGTAGGACCCTTAGCAGGTGGTTTAAAGATAGGTCGGGGGTGGGGGGCAGCGCCTGGGTGGCTCAGTCGGTGAAGCATCTGCCTTGGGCTCGGGTCGTGATCTCCGGGTCCTGGGATCGAGTCCCACATTGGGTTCCCTGCTCAGCAGGGAGTCTGCTTCTCCCTCTCCCTCTGCTACTCCCCCTGCTTTGTGTGCACACGCACTCTCTCTCTCAAATAAATAAATAAAATCTTTAAACAGAAACAACAAAAAAGATAGGCCAACAGGTGCCTGGCTGGCTCAGTCCTAGAGCCTGTGCCTCTTGATCTCCGGGTTGTGAGTTTGAGCCCCCCATTGGGTGTAGAGATGGTTTAAAAGAAATGAACTCTTTAAAAGTAAAATAAAGATAGGCCTGAATGGAAGTGTAGCCATAGTGGGGAGAAGACAGGACAGACGGGCATAATGGACCTGAGCATGGGAGAAACAGTGTGTCCAGCCGCAGCCCTGAGAGTGGGGGCTGAGGTCAGCTGAGGATGCAGAATGTTCTAGGCCAGGAAGAGACTGTGGCAGGAGTCCAGTTCTCAGATCCCAAGGTCCTCCTCGTTCTCAGGAGGAGTGGGAGCGGAGCAGATTGGGACTCTTGAGCAGAGATGTCCCGGATGAGATAGAGGAGGACCCTTTCCCTCCCACAGCAGGCATCAGAGC
>LNAC01000251.1:1461950-1473585 GCA_002007465.1 Ailurus styani
GGTGCTCTGCAGGAGGAAGTCAGGTGTTTTTGGAGGCTGTGTGGGGAGCTGGTGGAACAAGGATGCTGTGCCTGTCGGGGCAGGAGTCAGAGCTCCCGGCCCGTGAGGGGGCAGCTCTGGGGTCCCGGGCACCTGCAGTCCGTCCGGGTTCTGCTGGACCACCTGGGGCGCTCCCTCATCCCACACCTGTGTTTCTTCATCCGTAAAACAGTGACCACGACAACACCTGCTCAGGGTTATGAGATGGTGCGTGTGTATGACAAGCTGGAGGGAGGTGCCCAATGGGATCTTTCCTGTCTTCCAAGAATTACCTACCAGACCCCACTACCAAGAATAAAATGCATCCCACATTTTAAGTTCATAAGAATACCAGCCGATGGGCTGGCTGGAAGATGTCACTCAGCACTGACACTATAAACCCTTTGTGTAATCAAGAACTTGGCCGGCTTTCGTCCCCGGGTCCTGAGAGGTCACCTCTGAATCCTTGGAATTTCCCGAGTGATAGGAATGTCTGCTATTCATGGTGGGCTCCCCCCAACTCCTCCAGATGGTTGATGATAAACCACGTGATATGAGCTCCACCTGCAGGGAACAGAGGGGGCTGGAGATCGCATTGGGTCGATGGTCGGTAACTTAATCAAGGTGCCTACACAATGAAACCCCAATAAAACTCTTAGATCCCAAAGCTTGGGTGAGCCTTCCGGGTTGGCTACGCTCTGCATACTGTCACATAATCATGGGCAAGGATGTGTGACTCGGGGGAGGAGCCCTTTGGGAGAGAGAGCCTCGTCGGCAGGCCTGTGTGGCCCCCGCTTGTCCACGTGACATCTACAGGGCACTGAACCAGGTCGTTTGGCCTCCAAGGGACATTTGTCAATGCCTGCAGACATTTGGATTCAAAGCTGGGGAGGAGCTACTGGCATCCAGTGGGCAGAGGCCAGGGATATTGCTAAATTATGCCCAGGCCAGGCCGCCAGGACAAAGAATGATCCAAGCCCCCAAATGTCAGTAGCGCTGAGGACGGGGAACCCTGCTTTAGAGAATGAGCTAGATCAGCAGTGAAGATCCAGAGCCCGGGACAGCCACACATGGCCACCGGCCGGTCACCGCAGGGGACACATCTCGTTTCCCTCTCTCCTCTCAGCCTCAACCTCACAGAAGTCAGCACAGAAGAGGGGACACAGTGTTAGCAGAGACCTATGTGTCCCTGCTTCTTCTCACCGGGGCCTCAGGCCTGCCCTGGGGAGGGGAAGGACGGGAGGTAATCCGAGAAAACTTTGACTTTTTAAAAGAACAAGTGTTAAACACCAGAGGGAGTCTGCGTTAACAACCAAAAATGGCTGGAAGGCAGACCCAGGTGCCTTAATGTGATTTTAACAGAACACAGCTGGTGGCAGCTGTTAGAAAAAAAAAATAAAACGGCGCCTGGGAGGCTCAGTCGGTTAAGCTGCTGCCTTCAGCTCAGGTTGTGGTCCCAGGGTCCTAGGATCGAGTCCCACATCGGGCTCCCTGCTCCTCGGGGAGCCTGCTTCTCCCTCTCCCTCTGCCTGCTGCTCTGCCTACTTGTGCTCTCTACCTCTCTCGAATAAATAAATGAAATCTTAAAAATAAATAAAGTAAAACCTTTTGCTCATGTGCACGTCAACAAAACGAGTTTCCTTAGTGAAAGTGGCTCCTTAGTGAAAGTTAGCACACACTGCCGGGCACTAATTCAGAGCTTAGTAAAGGCGAACCACTTGTATTAAGAGGGAAGTGGCAAGTCAGCAGCCTCCAGCAGACAGAGTGGGCTTAAGGGTAAGTGGTGTCACGCAGAGACAGCTGGTTTCAGTTAAAGCAAAAGGATCAAAGAAGCAGAGTCCTTCGTGAACAGGGCACCCGGGATCCCGAAAACATATTTGAAGGAGTGTATTCTGTCTCTCTCTCTTTTTTTTAAGATTTTTATTTTTAAGTAATCCCTACACCCAATTTGGGGCTTGAACTTACAACCCCAAGATTGAGAGTCCCATGCTCCACTGACTGAGCCAGCCAGGGACCCCTGAAGGAGTCCATTTTTAAGCTACAAACCAGTTTCCTTAAGGACAAAGCAGTTCTCTAAAGTTGCATCAATCATGGGGTGTCTGGGTGGCTCAGTCAGTTAAGCTTCTGCCTTGGGCTCAGGTCCTGATCCCAGGGTCCTCGGATCAATCCCCACGCTGGGGCTCCTTGCTCAGCAGGGAATCTGCTTCTCCCTCTGCCTCTGCGCCCCCCACTTGTGCTCCCCCCTCTCAAATAAAGAAATAAAATCTTAAAATAAAGTTGCACCAATTTTAACTTCCTGAGGTAGGTAACCAAGACTCCAAGATGGCTGCCATCAATTCCTTCTCTATCTATAAGCTGATGCAGCTCCTCATGCTGTGGGGCAGGGGCCATAATCCCCTCCCCTGGAATCTGAGCAGGACTTAGTGATTTGCTTGAGCCGTAGAATGTGGTACAGGTGAGGTTCTGGGATTTCAAAGGCTGGGGCACGAGAAGCCTCCCAGTTTCTGCCTGGATCTCTTGGAATGATTGCTCTTGAGACATTCCCCCTGGTAACCCAGTGGCCATGTCACATGGAGAGACCGAAGGGAGCCACTCTGGCTGACAGCCCCAGCTGAACTCTTCGCTGAGAGCCAGCCGCAACTGTCTCCACATGAGAGAGCCATCTCAGACATTTAGCCCACTGCCGCTATAACCAGATGAGTCTCCAACTGTGAACCACCCATCTGAGCCTCGTCAACCCATGGTGAACCCAACAAATTATTGCTTCAAGCCACTAAGTTTTTGGGTGATGTATTACTCAGACACAGATAAGTGGAACACTTCCCTAGCGAATCAGTGCTTTCAGACACATATGCTCCTTTCTTGGGTGAAAAATTAATTGTCTTTCCAGTGATTGCCCAGGAAGGGTTCACACAAGTGGGCCGTCAGGTGGAAAGACAGAAGGCAAACACCAACACAAGCTTACCAACTCATAAAGCCAGGTAACCTCTGATAGGAGAGCATTTCAGCACTGCCCTTCCCCACCTGACAATGTCTTCCTCCTTTCCATTCTTCCATAAATTTCAAGCTGCTATTCCAAGGTAGTCATTACAGAAACACGGTCAGGTTGTTAGAAATCTGACTGGTGTCAGAAAGCACCATGTGGCCCGGCAGAGGGGGCTGGGAAATTCAAGGCTGGCATCTGAGGCTTAGCCACCAGGGTGAAGTCTTTAAGTCCTCCTAATGGGAAGGCAACTTTATCTTTCATTGACACACAAGGGAGAATAGAATCCCCTGGTAATTAAATACCAATTAGACATTAAGAAAAAGCGTTTATAAAATTGTATTACCATTCAACAGGGAAATAAGATTTAATTGAGCTCTTTAATTTACGAGCACTCCTGCTGTGACACCACCTAGTGGGAGTGGCTGTAATAGCTCCAGAGACCCCTGTCCCCTTCTTTTTTTTAAAACATTTTTTAATCTATATATTTAACAGAGACAGTGAGAGAGGGGGGAGGAGGAGTGGGAGAAGGAGAAGCAGGTTTCCCGACGAGCAGGGAGCCCGATGCAGGGCTTGATCCCAGGATCTTGGGATCATGACCTGAGCGGAAGGCAGACACTTAAGGACTGAGCCACCCAGGCACCGCCCCCACCCCCCGCGCCCCTTCTCACGGAGCCTGGGCAGCCAGCTTTGTCACCGTCCCACATTCCCACGCCAGCGTTGGGGAGAATGTGGGGAGAGACTGTGGTAGTGTGCATCATTTCTGCACTCTGCCTGATTCATTCCCAAACGTGAAGTAGTCACTGGGACCTTGACAGTTGATGCTGAAAAAATTTGAGAATTTTTCTGTGGCATTTTACAGACATCTGTGATTTCTTTGAGCTTGCCCACCTGCTTGGAAAACAGGCTACAGATTCCCCTTTCATGCTAAGTCAGCGGTTCCCAAATTTGCACATTAGGAGATCCCCAGAGGGGTTCCAATGTGTGCCTCATTGGGAGCCTCCGTGCTAAGTGACCCAGGAATTAGCTCGGGCCATCAGCAGACCTGGCGGCTATTGTCTCTTGCCTCCTCTCTGTTTTCCATTCGGAATATCCATCCCAAGGCTAAACCCGGTTAGAAACCTCTAAGCACTTACCACGTCTGCTCCAGTTGGTAGAGCCTTCACAGATTAATAAAAATTCTGGATTTAAAATTCTTCCATCTCTAGGGGTGCCTGGCTGCCTCAGTCAGTAGAGCATGCGACCCTCAATCTTGGGGTCGTGAATTCAAGCCCCACCTTGGGTGTGGAGCCTACTTAAAAACTTTTCCCTGTCTCGAATGAATTTTTCCTTTGGTTAAATTTTAAGGTTCTTTTTTTCCTCAATATAAAAATATGTCACAGATGTGGTTATCCCTGGGTGGTTGGGGAGCAGGGCTGGAAGGGGGCATGAGGAGTTTCTAGGATGTATTTGTTTTTACTACTATGGGTGCCTATTGGCTCAACGGGGAGCCTGCTTCCTCCTCTCTCTCTGCCTGCCTCTCAGACTACTTGTGATCTCTCTCCCTCTGTGAAATAAATAAATAAATAAATAAAATCTTTAAAAAAAATTTTTTTAATTTTTATTTTTAAAAATTTTAACTTTTTTAATTTTTAATTTTAATTTTTTAATTTTTAATTTTTTTAATTTTTAAAAATTTATTTTTAAAAAATAAATAAAAAATAAAAGGAATCAACGCAAAAGATGGCCTTTGGACCTGGCTTTTTTCATGTCATTTTTTTTTTTAACATTTTATTTATTTATTTATTTGAGAGAGAGAGAAAGAGAGGGNAATAAAAAATAAAAGGAATCAACGCAAAAGATGGCCTTTGGACCTGGCTTTTTTCATGTCATTTTTTTTTTTAACATTTTATTTATTTATTTATTTGAGAGAGAGAGAAAGAGAGGGAGGGAGGACGCATGTGAGCACTAGTCGGGGGAGGAGCAGAGGGGCAAGCAAAGGAATAAGCAGAGTCCATGCTGAGTGCAGACCCCCATGAGGGGCTCAATCTCAGGACCCTGAGATCATGAGATTATGACCTGAGCTCAAACCAAGAGTCCGATGCTTAACCGACTGAGCCACCCAGGTGCCCTAAGGAACCTCATTTTAAAAGATATTTTTCTCAGGGTGCCTGGGTGGCTCAGTCATTAAGCGTCTGTCTTCGGCTCAGGTCATGATCCCAGGGTCCTGGGATCGAGCCCCACATCGGGCTCCCTGCTCGTTGAGAAGCCTGTTTCTCCCACTCCCCCTGCTTGTGTTCCCTCTCTCGCTGTGTCTCTGTCAAATAAATAAATAAAATATTTTTTAAAAAAAGATATTTTCTCAAGGCCTGGTGGGTAATCCTAGCTTCATTTCCCACCTCTGTGAGGTTCAGTTTTTTCATGGTTGACCTGCTAGACTTTACATGTGGGTCTTAGTCCAGAATTAGAATTAGCGCCTCGCCCCCACCGCCCTCCAGTCTGGGTCTCTGACATTTCAGAAATGCCTGAGACTGCAGGGACATGACCCTCAGTGTCCCGGGGTTTGCTGTGGATCCCCGCTCCCACTCAGTCTTGCTCCAGCCCGTGTGGCTCCCGCAACGCTGAAGGCTGCAAATCGGAGTAAGAGATCCAAGGACACAACACACCTCTCCGCTTGGGAATGAGCCTGCCAAGCGCTGGAGGAGGCCGCCCCAATCCCATGCTAATCATATTCTGCAGATACTGCGTTCTCCCTCCCTAAGTGCTCAGAGTTCTCAATCTGAGAACCGAGTAGTCACAGATACTTGTCCCATGGCACCTGGAACTTAGCCTAAAAGGGTAGGATCTTTTTGCTTGTTTGCAAATGCCAAGTTCCGATGCTATGGATTTTCCTAGGCCATCCGAGTCAGGAAGACGGATGCACCATTTTAACTCTGCGTCGGAGCCATCTGTCCCTCCCTCCGGGGAGCCGCCAGCCTGCCGTGCCGGCCAGGAGGAGGTGGGGTGTCGGGCCGTGCCCTTCCGGGCTCTCAGCATCAGCGCAGCGGCCACCTGGCACCCAGGTGCGGCTCCTCCTCCTGGCCGTCCTGCTGCATCCGCCAGGGGCATGCGGTCGGGGAGGTCAGCCCGCAAGCCCTTCTTGAGGACTTCCGTGCTCAGACCCGCGAGGATTGCAGTTCTAGGAAGGAGACAAGAAGAGAAAAGAAAAGACGCGTTCTGCAGGCACCTACCAGCTCCCCGTGGCTCAGGAGCACTCACCAGGCCCGTCCCGTTTTGGGCTGGCTTCCAAAAAACAATGTCACTAACTAATTAGTCTCTGAGCTTTGACAGGTGATCGTTTGGATCCCCATTCCATTTTGAAAGTGAGTTTCAGCGAAGGCTGCTAGGATCATCTGAGGATGCCTTGAAGGAGAAATGACATCTTAAGTCATTCTCAAGATGCTGGTCATGTGGCCGTGGCCAGGACTTCAGGGTGGTGAGCAGAGAGAACAAGGAACTCTGCTTTGGTTAACGGCTCTCCTGTCGGATCCTCGAATCACTCCCCGTTGATGCCCGGAGGCTTAGGGGCACACGTGCATAATTAGGTTACAGTGTCCCTCGGCCCCAGCTGTCCAACCCACCCTGTATAATCATTGCTTAGATTACTAGGGTTGTGTCTGGAAAAGAATCGAAAGGTTTGACCTTGAAGAAGCAAGCCTCCAGGGAACGGGAATTTCTATTTTTAGGATGTGGATAATGAGGAGCAGGGTAGGCAAGTCCCGCTCCAGCACCCGCGTCTTTGTGCAGCTGGGCGTGAAGTAGGGCATCCGTGCCCCTCTTTTGCCCCCAAGCTACCACCCCCCCAAAGGGCATCTGTGGAGGAGGAAGCCAGAGCGGCTGCAGGATTGGAATGAAAAAGAGGGACACATCTTCCGGGTGGCCACCAGGGGTCAGTGGGGTGCCTCCGGCGGGCGATCCCAGAGGCCGCGTGGGCTTTCCCTAAGGTCCGGGTGAGAAGGCACTTCACCTTCCCCTGGCAGGCGGGGTCCACCCTCAGGTAGGAGGAAAAGCCCCAGACCCCTGGCGCAAACGCGATGTCCAGCTTGGGGCTGTGTCCAGCCCACTGCCTGTTTGCTTTGGGAACAACCCAAGGACACATCTCCGCGTTTGAGAGATGTGAAAGTGGAAAACATTGCACAACAAAAAGCCCCCGGAAAACTGTGGACACACCCATCCCCTTGGCCTGGAAGCTGCCTGCTCTGCGTTCCTGCTCCCCCACGCGGAGGTGCCAGACCCCCCTCCCTGATTCCCAGAAGTTTTCCTTCGGGGGACTGCCCAGGGCGGTTCGACGTGGCTCCTCTTCCCTCGGATGCCCCTGGGTCTCCAAACCAGGACAAATGAGCAAGGGGACCTAGTCGGGCGGGGTGGAGGGCTGGCTGCAGCCTCAGAAAGGGACACTCTCTCCGCTTGCAAGTATCCGGGACGTGGGGTTGGGCACCGGAGACCAGGCCAGAGGCTGCTAGGCTGGGACGGGAGCCGGTGTCAGCGACAGCCTGTGGAATGTTCCTAGCCATGATTTTCTGTGCGGCTGGCTGGTCCAGGGCAGCTCCACCACAGAGGAGGGACTGCCAGATCACATGATGGGGGGTGAGAGGGCCACTCGCTTCCTCTGGGCACCCAGGGGGCCGAGCCTGCAGCAAACTCTTCCTGCAACGCTGAGTGGGGAATTCAGCCAGCCTGAAAGAGGATGATGGGTTGGTCCGCTTCCCAAACCCTTCCTCAGGTGGAAAGCTGGGCTTTTGGAATCCTGGAATTGCTATGCTTAGCCAAGATGCCAATTTCTCTCTTGGGTCATTTTCAAAATTGGAAACCAGGGTTTTTTTTGTTTTTGCTTTTTGGGGTTTTTTTGTTTTTGTTTTTGTTTTTGTTTTTTGAGGGACCTCTACCCACAAAGTTGACAGAATCACGTGTTGATGCCAGCAAGAATGTTTTCACCACCACACGACAGACACTAATTTGGGGGAAAGCAAGCTCCTGGTTTGTGTTCACTTGGTAGGGCTGGGGAGGGAGGGAAGGTCAGAAAGTTCTGTAGCCCAGGCACCTGGGTGGCTCAGACGATTAAGCACCTGCCTTCAGCTCGGTCACGATCCCAGGGTCCTAGGATGGAGTCCCTGCTCAGCGGGGAGCCCACTTCTCCCTCTCCCTCTGCCCCGCCCCCGTGTTTATACTCTGTCTCAAATAAATAAAATCTTAAAAAAATAAAAGTTCTGTAGCCAAGAAAGGACACAGTTCCCAGACTTTCTCTCCGCATCCGTGGTTGGCAGAATACCAGCCCCTCAAATGTCCAGGTCATAATCCCTGGCACCAGTGAATAGGTGACCTTATATGGCAAAAGGGACTTTGAGGAGGTTTAGGAAACTACATTAAAGTTCTGGATGGGTGAGATTATCCTGGATTATCTGGGTGGGGCCAATGCAATCAAGGGTTCCTAAGAGGAAGAGGGAGATAGGAAAATCAGAGATGCAACAACAGAAATGAAGGTCAGACAGAACTGAAGTCCCGTGCGGCTGGCTTTGGAACGAAGGAAGGGTCCTGAGCCAAACAACGCAGGTGGTCTCTAGAAGCTGAACAGGCAGGGCAACGCAGCCCCGCTGATCCATTTGAAACGTCTGACCTCTGGAGCGGCAAGATAATAAATCTGGGCGTCAGTGGAAACCTCACATCCTAACACACAACTCAGTTTTGTTCTTCCAAGGCCTGGGGAACAAACCCGTCTTCTCAAGGAGCCAAAGACGCCATCAGTCAAGGTTCGAGGCGAGATCTGAAAGTCGAGGGAGCGGTGTGCAAGCCTGGGCATGCAAGGAAGTGTGGCAGCCCGTGCAGACATAAACAGTTCCTCCCAACAGATCATACCCTGACAACGCAGGGAGGAGGGTAGGTCCGCCTTCCAGACAGCCCTCTCCTCCAACACCCGCATGTGCATGTCCCTTTTTCAGGACACCTCGTATCTGCACATTTTTTGATTGAAAAGGTGAAACATTAAAAAAAAATTGTAATACATTACTTCACACTAGGGTCCTAATGACTCCTTGGTTTTTCCTCCCAGAGCAATTTGCATTTGCAAAAGAACACTTCCATAGAAAATATGCAGACCCTAAGGGACAGATCCAGCCAAATCTTTCATGGGGAGAAGGCCACCGGCTGATGAAGGCAGAGATGGGGTAATGCGTTGCCCGGCCAAGGGACAGCAAAGTGTGCGGGCCAACCACCAGCGCCAGGAGAGAGGCCTGGGACAGATTCTCCCCTACAGCCCCAGAAGCACCTGACCCCGCCGACATATCGATCCTAGACTTGGGCCTCCAAGTCTGTGAGACAGTAGGTTTCTGGGAAGCCATCGAGTTTGTGGCAATGAAGCCAAGAAACGAAGAATGGCCTGCAGCTGCTGGGCAGGGGTCGGAAGTGAGCAGAGCGCGTGTGGCCTGCAGGCTGCCACGTGGAGGGGGCTCCGAGGCTAAGCTGGAATCATTGAGCTAGAATCGGCAGGCCTGCAGGTGAGGGTGGAAGGCAGAGACCGGATAAGCCACAGCAAGGAAACCCAGGAGGGCGAGGAGGCCACGCAGAAGGTAGAGCGAGGCTGTCCTCACCACACGCCCAGAATCGATGAGCCACAGCAGAAACAGAAACTCCAAACACTCCCTGCGAGCAGCCAAGAATCCTGCGTGACCAGTCTGCCCTCCTGGATCGCCACCTGCAGCACGCCCCGCCCCCCGCCCCCCACCCTGGACGCCCGGCACGGTCACCCGCATCTAGGAAACTCCGAATGGAAAGCCTCATCCAGGGCTGTCCGAGAACACAATCTGAAGAGCAGTTTGCAGGCGGGACACCTCCCTTCCCTGCTCTTGCAGCCTCCCGGGCATAAACGAGTCAAGGTCAAGGGAGGCCTGGAGGCTCTGCAATTCGCTTGTGAGCTGAAACCTCCCAGGGAATTCGGCTTCAGGCACCGGTGGGATGGCGGGAATCCTATCCTAATAAAAGCCAGTCATTTGCCATCTGGCGGCCTTGGCTCCAAGTTTCTGGAGAGCTGGTGCCAGGCCCAGTAAATTCCTGCTTTCTTTCTCTGAAGAAGAAAAGGGGCTCTCAGGTGTGTCTCCCTGGGGAGGGGGCTGTTCATGAGGAGGAAGGGGGTGGCTGGGGAGATGGAAAGTCGGGCTCTTTTACCTGTGAGACCGGTATTACCGTCAGGCTGAGCTAACCCAGTGGCGATCAGGTCCGATCAGGCCTGAGGCCAGGCCCGCGGTGGACCGGCTGGGCACGGGGGCCGGTGCTTAACCAGGACTTGGGGAAGGAAGCCTGGAGAGGGCTTCAAGATGTTTCCTCTTTCTCTGGGAGACCCTGCCCAGCCGGGCCATTGGGCCAGCTCTGTGGCAAGCCACCTACCGGGTCAACAGCGACTCAAACATCAGCGAGAAGCCTGGGGTGGGCTCGTCTCCCAGGCTGGGGACTGGCCTTTCCCCTTGGGTCTGCGGCTCAGCTCCGTTGGGAACTGGTTCCGCTGCTTGGGCAAGACCCTTCACCTCCCCGGTTTCTGTTCCCCCGGTTGTCAAAGGGCTACAAGGATCCTGCTCTTGCCCAATCCCTTCTCTTGGGCCTCGGATACTGCTGGGTGACTTGCTGGAGATAGATACGGTTCAGAGGCAGAGGGTGGAGGTCAGTGAGGGCCTAGAGAGACAGAGCCTGGGAACCGGGAGGTGCATGACAAGAATGAGGGGGGGCAGAGCAGAGACCGCGGAGGTGAGGGGGGCAGGGGAAGAGGCGGCAAGGAGCACAGAGGAGCCACTGTGCGCACTGGAACCGGGGCCGGAGGGCTTTGCCGTCACCTTCCCCCCACTGGGCCCCCGGAGGCCGGGTAAAGAAGCCAGCAGGCTGCCCCGCGTCCCCTTGCCCGCAGGCTTTCTGGTCAGTCCCGCCCTGGCCGGGCCCTGCGACTCCTGGGGCTCCAGCCCGGGGCGCGGGAGGAAGAGAGGGACCCTGCGGCCGGCGAGCTTTCTCACCACGCACTCCTTCCCGCACCCCCAGGTCTTCCCCTCCCTGTGCCTCAGTTTCCCACCAGACTCCAAGGTTCAAAGCGGCGGCTCTGCGGGCCCGACTGAAGTGCCCCCCCCCGAGCTGGGGAGAGGGGGAGGCTGCCCTGGCCTTCTCCGCAGCCACCTGCCCCCCAAGGCTGAGGTCTCGGGGGGCACCGTCCCGCGTTTTCCAGACGCCGGATGCAGGCTTCGACCATAGCCTTCAGTGGAGGGGAGGAGAGGGGAGGACTCGGGGAAGGAGGGCTGGATCTGGCCCTCCGGCTCCCGCACGCAGCCGCCTCCTCCCGCCGCCGCTCGCGTCCCCGCATCGCGTGACCACGGCCCTGCGGCTGCAGCGCTGCGCTCCCCTCCCGGTGCCGGATTCCTGGGGCGTGGGGGGTGGGGGGCCCGGAGGTTCAAGGCCGCGGCCGCGGCGCTGCGAGAGGCCGACGACGCCCCAGCGCCTTCCCCCTCGCTCTTAGTTTTGCGGAGTTTCTCGACCCTGGAGCGCGTCGCTGAGTCACCTTCCCGGAACGCGCTCGGGACGCTCGGGACCCAGCCCGGGCCGCCCGGGGGCCGCGCCAGGCGGAAGCGCGCCCCGCTGCGACGCGCG
>LNAC01000251.1:1493546-1534401 GCA_002007465.1 Ailurus styani
GGCGGAGGGGGAGGGCGGGGGGGCCGCTCACCCAGATGTGCTGCAGGTCCTTGCTGTTGACAGGGTAGATGATGCAGTTGGTGCCGATGAGCTTGACGGCACAGTCGATGCTGACGTCGATCACGGTGCCGCACTGACTGTCCTGGGGAGGAGAAGGCATCCAGGCCCGAGCAGGCGCACGGCACCAGCCACCGGGGCAGACCCGGCCCAGACAAGCCCCAGGCCACCCCCGCACCAAGACTCACGGTGGATCGCATGTGCCGGACCACGTCCCGGGGCACCACGGAGCGGTCCTCCAGCTTCAGCTGAGGGAGAGAACACGGTGTGACAAACGGCCTCTGACGTCAACACGAGCTTCATTTTTCTCCCAACTTCTCACCCAAGGGTTCCGACGCGTACAGCTGACCGCACACACCCCAAGGGCGGCGTCGGCCAGCGCCACAGCCTGCTCTGATCGCACCCAGGCGGAGAGGCCGAGCCTCAGACGCTACCTCCACCCCCAGGGCGAGCACGACGGTGACGGACGGTCACCGTGACCATACGGAGAAGTGGGGCTAACTGGCAGATCGCCGAAGGCCTCGCTTACATGAAGCGTCCAGCAGCCCCTCACACAGCAAAGCCCTTTGCTAGGAGTGAAATCCTTTTTCTACTTTCTCCAAGTGCCTGCCCGACCCCTGCTGCTGAGAGCTGAGCAGAGGGGGCGGGGGACAAGCATGACACGGGACTGCGCGGGTCACCCCGAGGCCTGCTATCACCCGACGCGACCTCCTCATCTGCGCTGTCCTCTCCGGCCAGCCGCAGCCTGCTCCTTATCCAGTGCGCTGCAGAGGACTGCGGGCGTGGGCCAACTCCCAGGCTGGCAGGCGCCAGAGCCCGGCCAAGTGCACCGCAAGCACCTGATCCATCCCTCCGCAAACACCCCGCGGCAGCGGCCTCTGAGGACAGCCAGGCCTCTCGAAAGCCGTCCCCGCCCCCTCCCTCTGCCAGGCACCGGGGCGCCCCCTCCAATGGCCCGGGCGCAAGACAGTCCTCCACCAGCCCAGTGTGTCTTCCTTGCTGGCTCCGCAAACCGGGGCCGCGGCTCTGGAGTTCGTCATGGAGCCGTGGTACCGGGTGAGGCTCTGCAACTGCCCATCTCCTCGGGACGGGCACCTCCAACATCCCAAACCACAGGGATGCGAGAGCTGTTCTCTTAAACAACGGCCAACCTAAGACCCCTAAGATCACTGCCCCTACTCCAAGGCCTGGGGCATGGAAAGGAGAATGGAGACATTAAAAAGGAAGACACTGGCTCGAGGTCCCCGAAACGGTGGAAATGATGGTTAAGACGACCCTACTATCAGGAGGATATGACTTAGAAAAACTAAAGGGCAGGGTGCCTGGCGGGCTCACTCAGAAGAGCACGCGACTCTTGGTCTTGGGGTCGTGAGCTCAAGCCCCATGCTGGGTGCAGAGATGAACTTAAGTAAATAAAACTTCAAAAAAACCCAAAAAATAAAGGGGGAAGCAATGGGCTCCACCACCAAGCAACAGAGATTTTCCTACGTGGGAATATAGCCCATGAGCCAGACAAGAGTGAGTCCAGGTATTAAACTCAGGGGGTCCCTGAGTCATGCACGGAGATGTGTCAGCTCCGAAACCTCAGGCAAATCGCTTACGTCCACACGCACAAAGTGGGGTGGGAACAGCCATCTTGCAGGGGGTGAGGGGATTAACAAGGCAACTAAAGCACAGATGATTCCAGGGCGCCTGGCACACAGTAAGTGCTCAGCAAATGCCAGGTGTGACCACTCCACCTGACTCCACCGGCCCCCCAGGCCCCAGGCGGAGACCCTCCGAGTTCAGGCTCTTCTCCCCGCTGCACAAAGATCCCAGGAGTCCGGGAGGGGCCACATGGAGCTCTGCTAAGGCTCTGCTGCGATGATAGTGCCACTTTTCTGACTCAAACAACTTCCTATCCCATGACCCTCTGTGCCCAAAGCTCTGGTCTGGGACGTGGTATTTTCAGGGCCGTCCCACCCTATTGCAAACCTCTGCACCCAGTTTAGACTTCAAAAAGCCACAATTGTAGGTCTTTGCAAGTTGCCATAGAAACCGAAGTTGTAGCGCCAGGAAATCCTGGGAGAGGGACTGTGCTGTGCAGGGCAGGGGTGCCGTCCTTGCTGGGGGCTGTGGTCTGGGGCACAGGCTGCCGCAGCTGCTCAGGCATCCCTGAGGAACGGCCCATGTTGAGCCTGTGGATCGCGTGCCCAGCTAGGGGTCTGTGTGGGTCCCTGACAGAGCTGCAGGGAAGGGAGTGGCACAGGCACAGATCCTGCATCCACGGCACGCTGCCAGGCCTCACGGCAGCCCGGCCACAGGACACTGCTCCTGAGTGCACAGGGAAAACTGAGGCTCCCGGTCGGAGGCTGAAGCAGGAACAGGGCAGAGGTGAAGGCTGGCATCACTGCAAGGCCAGAGTCCACTCCAGTGTGAGGCCTGGTCTTCAGGCTCTTCTATCAACCGTCCATGACAAGGAGGGACGTTTCTCCGAAGCCCTGACAGCGCTGGGAGCGGAGCAGAGTGAAGAAACAAGAAGGAGGGGGCGCGGCGGCCACTCTTCTGACTACATCGCCTTCCACTGGGAATTCCAGAAAATGAGAAGAGCGTCTAGAAGGGCTTTGGACAACTTAAAAGGCTCTCCCATTTCTTTCAACACTTTCTTCCCAACTGCCTATGTCCCCCCACATGGGGCACCACTTTCGTCCCAACAAGCCAGTCCTCTCCCATCTGCGTGCCCCCCCACTGCAGTTCCTTCCAGACGCCCCTTCCTCTCCCTGCTCCCATCATCCGCTACCCGCGTCACGAAGGCTCCCCACATCCCCACTCTGGAGGGCACCGCGGTGCTCCCCGGGGCTCGGGAGTCCTCTGCCCACAACAACCGGTGCTTATCACGTCTCAGGCAGTTTTCTCGCACTTCGTGTGTTTTATCCACAGCGCTATGAAGTACGTACTATTACCGTCACCCCCATTTTACAGGTAAGTGAACTGACGTGGACAGAAAATGAGAAACTTGTTCACGGTCACACAGCTCCACATGTGGACCTTGACTCAGTCTGGCTCCAGAGGCCATTCTCCTAACCACACGACAAGCTCATCCGTCCCGAGCTGGGGAGATAAGAGCAGAGTAAATCCCATTCCTGGCGGGGCCACACACTGTACGGACACGGAGTCTCCTGGTTATGAAGGCATTCAATGCTCTATCCATTCCTGGGGCTGAAGAGGAAGTCACTGGGCACCCGGATGGCAGGGGCCAGAGACCCGGAGGCCCCCACTAGAGCACGCTGTGCCTGCTCCTGAAAACGCCAGATCGCGGTGAGGTGAACCCTGAGGTGGGGCACAGAGAGATTCATCTGCCACCACGGGCTCGAGATCGCTGAACCACCTCGGAGATGGTGACCGTCAACACTTCTTGAGGAAGACTGTAGCCGGCTGAGGATTCGGAACAGAGAAAAACAAGACACCAAACCCAAGTGTTCACGTGTCTCTCAGAGAGGAGGAACTATGGCTGGCTTTTAAAGGGGGTCCTGGGGGGCTCTGTCCTTAAGCGTCTGCCTTCGGCTCAGGTCATGATCTCAGGGTCTGAGTTCGAGCCCCGCATCGGGCTCCCTGCTCGGTGGGGAGCCTGCTTCTCCCTCTCTCACTCCCCCTGCTTGTGTTCCCGCTCTCGCTGTGTCTCTCTCTGTCATAAATAAATAAAATCTTCAAAGGTTACTTTAAAAGTTACTTCAGGCAACTTTGGGACATGACTGTGGGACATCCTTTGCTGCCCCTGCCTGCTCCGGAAACAAGCGTCCGACGACACCTCTGCCTCCTGGGAGGTGACTCATCTGAACAATGATGACTGAGCACCTCCTGTGCGCCTGCTCTCACAAAGCTTACATTCTAGCGCAGTGGAGATGCACGCATGCACGTGTGTGTACACGTGTACACACACACACACACACACACACACACACACACGTCAGGTGGTGCTAAGTGCCATTCAGAAAAACAAGGCAATGAGGAAAGGCCACTCCAAGGTAACATCTGACCAGAGGTCTGGTACAAGAGGGAGTGAGCTTTCCAAGCAGACAGAGGGCTGCCATCAAGACCTGTGTGCCCAGCGTGTTGGGCGACCAGCGAGCAGGGCCGCAGATGAAGCTGGTACCAGCGAGCAGGGCAGGAGGTGAGGCTGGTAAGAAGGGCAGGAAGGACTTGAGGTTCCACCCTCACGGAGATGGAAGGCCCTGCCGGCCCAGAGCAGAGAGCACGTGTGACAATAATGTTAAAAGGACCCTCTGGCTGTTTGGTGGAGAACATGCTGTAGAGAGGGGAAGGGAGACCAGTGGGCCTGGCGGTTCCAAATGGAGGGGTTTGGGGGGGGGCAAACCTTGGCCCCCAGACAGCATCTGGAATGTCTGGACATGTTTCTGGGTGTCAGCCACTGGGGACGGGGGTTTGTGGTATGTGGCAGGTAGGGATGCCGCTAACCCTCCAACAGGGCACAGGACAGCCCCCCACCCCACCCCTGCTGCCACGACAAAGAACGATCCAGCCCAAAGCATCAGCAGCATGGAGGCCAGAAGCCCCGAGGCCGCCCCCAGGATGGTGGCACGGGGACCAGAGCGGCAGGGAAAGGATTGCCCGGGATGCATTTGGAAGGCAGAGCTCAGGAGGCGCCTCATGTCGTCAGGAAGCAATAAAACTGCGGGGAAAGGCAACCTGGCAGCGAGGCCGGGCACTTCCATCCCACCCGCCGGTCAGCTCCGCGGCGCTCTGCTCCGACCAGGAGGGCCACTCTCCTCCCCTGCCCTCCGCCGACGTGCGCACTGCTCCCCCGAGCCACAGTCTCCAGGTCACCACGGACCACACGGCAGGAGCGAGAGCAGGTCCCGCAACCCTTGGTCCAGACCCTCCCGCGTAGCACTGCTGTTCACTGACCTGGAGGAACTCACGTTCACTGTGTAGAGATGTTTCAGGAAGAGAAAGAGGCAGCCGAGGCTGATCGAGGTTGAAAATACAAGGAAGCAGATACAAGAAGCAACTTTCAAATGGTTCTGAACGTCACATTCATGGGGCTGGGGGCCCTACGGGCTGGCCTTCTCAGTGGAGGCCTAGCGTCTGCTCCAGGGAGAAAAGCTGGCTCCCTTCCTGGTCAGCGGCACAGCCCGGGGCTCCCAGTGTGACAGGGGAAGTGGCAGGAAGTCCCCAACAAAGGGCAAAGAGGGGCTTAAAGGTGCCTAAGCCCTCGTGTCAAGGCTAGAATCCACACACCTGACCGTTGTCCTCTCCTGTCGGACTCCAGGGAAGGCGGGAAAGAAGAGATGTGAGTGTTCTCCGTCGGTCCCACCGCAGGAAAACCAAGCCGGTCTTTCCTGGGAGTTAGTGATGTTCTCAATACCAGACCCAACTTACAACTGGGAACAGCTTCAAACTCAAAAAGGCTCAAAGTCTAAAACTCAAAAGGCTCATCGTGCCAGCACCCAGGGGGGCTTCACAAAGTCTCAGCTCACAAGGACCAGCTGAGTGAGGGCCAACCCCACACTGTGCCCCTGGTGAGCGAGTGGAAAACTGGGGACAGCCCACAGCGGTCCTAGTTTGGGTTTGTATTCAGAGCAACGTTTTACTAAGCTTCGCTGGACTGAGCCAGGCCCGAGGCCTCGGGGAGACCTCTCAGAAGCCTCACGGTGCTCAGCAAGGAAACCAGGATCTTTCTTTGGAGAAGAAAAATAAACTACCCTGCGGCTTTGCCTGGGGAGGGGGAGAAAGTGGCCCCGCGGACACACGTAGGAAGGAGGCTGTTCACCTAGGCCAAGACTCAGAGGAGAGAGTCCTGAAAGGAGTATGAGGTCAGACCAGCACTGGAAACTTCTGAGGGCTGACTACTTCCTGTGGGGTGGGAGCAACCTGCGAAACACCGTCCCTCCTGCCCACCAGACAGCCTGAGTGGAGTCTGAGTCCGAGACCAACCGAAAACGGTGAAGCAGGTCAACGGGGCTTCCACTTGTGCTGGGGACCCTGGGGCCTTCTAACCAGACCGCTGCCCCTCCAGCTGAGGTCACAGACGCTTCCGGGCTGCCCGGGGGTCCGCGGCGAGCACCCACCGCACTGGGAGGGCAACCCTGCGGTAGAAGGGGGGGTGGGGGGCACGCTCGTGGGGGCACACACGCAGGTGCGCCTTCGGCTGAGAAGCCCCTCAGCCCGACTCCGTACGTGGGGACGAGAAGAGAGGGAACCATTCCATAGGAACTTCGCTGAAACCTAGAATTGAGGTCAATTAATTTCTCTAGTGCTTCCTGTAGATTGAGGGCTAGCGAAGAGCACACAGATATAAAATAAGGAGCGCACGCTGCCTTTAAAGAGTTTACACGGAGCTGGTACAGAGGCCTTAATCCTTTCCCCTCCAGCGCCAACGCGGCCGGCTGCGCAGACTACGTAGGTCAGCCTGGAAAGGCCGGCAGGGAGGAATTCTGGAGAAGCACTGGAAATCCTCGAACGGAACGCTCCCTAGAGCAGTGTTTTTCAAACTGTGGGCTGTGACCCATTAGTGGGTTATGAGATCAATTTAGAGGGTCATGGCCAACAAGGGGGGGTGGGGGGGCGGGGAAGGAAAGTATCAGTGACGTGACACAAAGTAAGGCTAGGGACCGTTGAGAGAAATCCTATCCAGCTGCGATGTATGAAGCACACGCGTCCTTGGTCATGAAGTAAAATGTATATTCCACAGCGGGTCACTTTCGGCAAGTCCAAGAGCCCCCACCTGCCTATCTGCCAGTCCCCGTGGCCGGCGCTGCCGGTTCTCTCCGGCTAGGCTTTTGGCCAGTTACATCAAGGGGAGAGAGACTCCTCTTCCCATCGGCGGGTCTGGAGCCAAAAATAAGCCAACAACAAAAAAAAACCCAGGATCTATACGTTTGCACAGAGACACCATGAGGGTGGGGCACCTGGAACTCCTTCCGGCATCACTTACAGACATCAGTGTGGTGGCTTTCAGAACAGGAAAACTGGAGGGGCAGGAAGTGGCACTGTGGGCGAAGCTAGGCTCCTCTTCTGGCTCCTTCCTAAGCCCGAGTTCCCAGTTCACACTGGGTCCGGGGACATGACTGGTCAGTGAGTCTAGTGTATGCCAGGGTAAGGACTTTCTCGGAGCAGGTGACCGTCATGTGGCCAGCCCCTGACAACGCCTGACAGCAATCAGCAAGCTGCCCACCTGAGGACAGAGGGTTTTACCAGCAAAACACAAATGGCCAGAGGGCCTCACATGCCTGGGGAGGAAGGGGACAGCTGGAAATGTCTGGGCAGTACGGAAGAAAGGACAAAGGTCAGTGCCCCGAACTAGAAAATTCTGTCAATCATGTGCTATGGAAACCATTCACCAGAACTTCTGCTAAAACTGTAGACTCAGGTCGATTAATTCCATAATTTTTTAGTGTTTCCTATAGATTCAGAAAGAGATAAGAATAAAAATCTGTAGGAATGTGCCGTGTATTTAAGGAACGTGCATTTAGGTGGGGGGACAAAATGAAAAGAAGTGAAAACATTTATACACGAGTACGCGTACTGCTGAGCTGGATGGGGAGACAAAAGTTCCGGCTTCTGGATGGTAGGTGGGGGAGGGCGGGGAGGGCCAAGCTGCACAGGAACTAAGGACAGGGAGGTCCAGCACCTCCCCTGCTTCAGATGCAAACTGGCCAGGCCTCTGTACTCCCCGCCCCCAGGGACCCCCCAAACCTCCGATCACACACCCCAGACCAGAAGCTGCAGTCGGGGCTGGGCAATGCAGCATGACTGCATCATTGCCTGGAAAATGCAGCTGTAGCCTGCCAGCTTGCTGGAACGGCCTGGAGGCCCAGCCCGCCCCAGGGGACAGAGCAAGGGGCTGGAGGCCCTCTGCCGCTAAGTGAGGGGGCAGGCCCGGGCGCTGCGGTTGGCGGCAGGTCAGCGGGAGCCTGGCAGCAGAGCTGGGGNGGGGGGGGGGGGCGCAGTTCGTGCATTCGGTGGCCCGAAAAAGGAGCCTGTTCCCGCCCTCCCCAGTCTTGACCCCACGACTTGTCGACCTGGCTTTCAAAAAGACAAGACAGCCCGGGGCCTCCTGGATCGGGAGGGAGGGTATACATGGGAAGCTGCAGGGGGAGAGCTCCCCCCTCAAGAAGTATGACTAGAAGTGGCTCTGTTCTCGGGGCCGGGCCACCGTCCTGGGGCTGCCAGGCATCCCTGGGAGGGAGCAGGCGGCAGGCCACCTGTCCAGGTGCAGAGAGGGCTCAGGGCCTCAACACCGCCTTCCAGACCTGCCCCCCACTTCCATGCCCTGGGGTCAGGCGGGCGCAGGGGACGCCGAGAGACCTTCGCTGACACGGGACAGGGAGGAGCCGCCGTGCTCTGCCTCTTCCACGCCTCACGTCCTCCACAGGGGAAGCACCATCACCGGTGCTCTTGCTCCACAGACGGGTCCGTAGGCTCGCAGAGGAGGGGGAGCTGCCCGAGGCCACCCCGGCCACAGCGCTGCACAGCCCTGGTTTCGCCAGCTTGTCCTTCCTCTCTGGGCACATAGAGCCTACGGCATGGCCCGCGGGCACAGCCCTGGAGCGGCGAGAGCCGTGCCCACACTCCCAGGGTGGCCTCTGACGGCAGCCCTGCCATCTCCCCAGAGCTCGCTGACGCTCAGGCCCCACCCCGGCCCTGTGGCCTGGGAATCCATACGGCAACAAAGTCTCCGGCCTCCGGGTGCTGTGTGCACGGTACCTCGTGTGTAACAGAGGGTCTTAACAGAGAGGGTATTGGGATGGACGGAGGGAGGGCCCTGTCCCCGTCCGGTCCCCAGGAGGGCATTCCGAAAAGACGACCCGAACCCTGGCTATTCTAACTGGCCTCTTAAAAGGCAACAAGGGAGAAGGAGCTCAAAGGGACGGTCTCCGAGTCCTGTGGGGCAGGCCAGGCCCACCCTCAACGACGAAGGACCCCGGGCGGAAGAAACACAACCTCCGGGCGCCTGGGTGGCTCAGTGGGTTAAAGCCTCTGCCTTCGGCTCAGGTCATGATCTCAGGGTCCTGGGATCGAGGCCCGCATCGGGCTGCCTGCTCAGCAGGGAGCCTGCTTCCTCCTCTCTCTCTGCCTGCCTCTCTGCCTACTTGTAATCTCTCTGTGTAAAATAAATAAAATCTTTTAAAAAAACAAAACAAAACACGACCTCCCTGAACCCACACCGACCCCTGCTTGCTCCTCTGACACCTGCAGTCACCACCTCGGGGCAGATGAAACAAACCCGTATCCTGGGCTACTGCATGTCACCGGGGCACCAAATGGCCTGGTGACTCTGGCACAGACGGAAGGGCTCCTGGGGGCTGATGCTACCTCGTGGTTTGGTCGTTGAGTCGGAAGAACCTTGACTGCTGCCCCGCCGATGCTGATTACCCAGAGCTCACCCACAGCGGCTCCTGTTGGGATGGCTCCCTGAGCTGGGACTGCAAATACTTGCGAGCCGAACAGGAGAACCGCCAAGTACTGTCACGGCAGAGAGCACGCCCCGGCCCCCCAGCCTGTGCCCTGAGGACGTCCTCTTAGCTCTCTGGGCCCGAGACACCTCACCCGGAAGGCAGCCCTGGGCTGGACAAGCTCTGATGAGCGCGCTCCCTGCAACATCTCCAGGGGCCTGGCCGCCACCGCGGAGGGGCCACATGGGCGGCCTGTCTGGAGTGTGCCTCCCCCCAGGCCCCCGAGGAGCAGGCCGAACGGACAGATGTCCCTGGTCTACCCGGTCTCAGGAAGCCCCATGCCGGGCACACCGGGGCACAGCCTAAACCGAAAAAGCAAGCACATGAAACAGTGCTTACCGAGACCGAAACAAGATGCAGAAATTAACGTAAGGGTGCTTCTTGACTTAGATGCCATTACTAAAAAGTCTTTTATAAGAAGGGATTTTAGGTACACCGGGGGAGCTATTTCAAGAAACCCGACAGGAAATCTCACAGTATGCAAATACCTGTGTTCTCTGTGTTCTTGTTCACACGGTCAAAATCCCCCCCCCTTTAATGCGTGCAGACACACCCACCCACCGCGACGAAGAGATCCGATGGAGTGTGAATCAGACAGCGTGGGACAGCCAGCTCCCGGCTGGGTCTGCAGGGACCGCCCGACCACGGCCAGATCGTGCCACCCAGACTCCAGCGCAGGAGGAAACAGCCCTGCTGGGACCGAGCGAGCGGGTCCAGCAGACAGGTCATCTCAGGCCTGAGGGAGGGGTGGGGAGGAGGAGGAGGAGGAGGAGGAGGAAGGCCTGTCTAGAGGCTTCTCGGACCTCGTCCACCCCCCACCGCCACCTCAGGGGGGAGGGCTTCAGCCCATTTCAGGAAAAGTGCAGGGACCGCCACAGAGCGGTCCCACCTCCCGAACAGAAGAGCCTCCCCACCCACACTGCTCAGGGCACCCCTGTGGGGTCAGGGAAGGATACCTAGCGGACACACACCAGCACACAGAACCTAGGCCTCCCAGTGATCTTTTCTGTACAATCAGGCATGAAACTTCTTCCCCTCCTCTGGGCCCCTCTAGGTTCCACGGAGGAAGGACCTCTCAGTCAGAATTCATAGGATCACGGGCCTGAAGGAGGACACGTTTCCCGAGAGCAAGAGATCACCATTTATTTGCTCTACGGGACATCCACTTTTAGATGCCAGGCTTTACTGTCAGCAGGTGCAAGGGCTGTTTTGGCTGACCACACCCTACTGTGCTGGTCTTTGAAGGGTAACTGGTGGAAACCAACAAATGGCCCCATAAAAATAGAGTGGAGGAAGTCTAGATATTTAATTTAGCAGTGTTGAAATAGCAAAAGATTATGAGGAAAGACAGAGGCGGCCTCAGGAGGTCTCTCGGGAGCAGGACTAAGTTCTAAGGCAGGTGAATCCTTAGCGCTCTTTCAAACAGACTCTGGGGCGCCTGGGTGGCTCAGTCAGTTAAACGTCCAACTCTTGATTTTGGGCTCAGGTCATGATCTCGGGGTTGTGAGACAGAGCCCTGAGTGGGCTGTGCTGGGTGTGAAGCCTGCCTGGGATTCTCTCTCCCTTTCCCTCTGCCTCACCCCTCATCCAAATAAATACACACACACACACACACACACACACACACACACACACACGCACACGCACGCACGCACATGCACGCACACACACATACCAGACTTTTTTTTTTTCAAACCCAAAACCTACCGGATAAATCTCTGGGTGAAGCCAGAAATGTACTTCTTAACATTCCCTGGGTAAGTCTGATAATGAGCATGGTTGAAAGAGTTCTGCTCCAACCACTAAGTTTCTCTTTCTTCTACAACAAAACAGAACCCCAACGACTCAGGGATGTTTGTTTTTAATTAAAACAGTATTTTAAACATACAAATCTGAGGATGCAAAAACCAGATGATTAAAATAACTGTGAGTTCTGCCTGAGGACCGTTGCTCACCTTGGGTTTCCCTGACATGCTCGTGGTTCAGGCCTCAAACAGACACACAGGTTCGAGGTCATAAAAGTAACACAGCCCCCACTTTGACCAACCTCTGCTCAGGTGGTCCAGACCCTGTTCTAGGCCAGTTACCAGACAGATGCCAAGAACAAAGCCCTAGGCTCTGTGACAGCATTTAGCACAAGACCCCCACGGACCAAAGACGAGGGACCTGACCCAGGCCAGCAGCTACCACGGTAGCAAAAGCAGATTCTGCCAGCACATACCCCTCAGACAGCCCGGGGGACACAGTTCTGGCACCTTAAAGACTTTTAGGCAGGAAGGCGGCCAAGACAACCTGATTTTTAGGACACGTTTCTGGATGGGCACGAGCTGGTACACACGATGTGTCCACATGCACGAGCCCCAGATCTGAGAAGAACTGCCCCGGCATGAAAGGTGCATCACTGTCCGGTCCAAGTCCTCCGAGACGGTCACCAGGACCTCAGCTTACAGACACCCCTGCTCCCTTTCTTCACCTTCCCCGCCGTGAGCCCACAGAAACATGATGTCATCTTCAAGATGATGTAATCTGCAGTCAGCAAAGAGCTGACACCTCATTTCCACAGCGGCTTGTGACATCCAGCTCTACCTCCACCCACAACACCTGCATCCCCTTCGGGCCATGCTCCCAAACCCCGAGAATCAACTGCTGATCAATAGCCACACTCTGCAAAATGCATCCTACCTTCTGAAGCAGACTCCGACTGAAAGGGATCCACTCAGCACTGCTATTTTAAAAAATGCAAATATGGTAGGAAGAGGCAGTAAAAATAACACACCAAGGCCCCGATCCAAGGCCGAGTCTTTGCTGAGGGGCTAGGTTCTCACGAAGTAGGGGTGGAGTGTGGGGGGCTCAGGGTGGCCCATCTTCCCACAGTTTTTTTTTTTTTAAGATTTTATTTATTTATTTGACACAGAGAGAGAGAGAGAGATCAGATCACAAGTAGGCAGAGAGGCAGGCAGAGAGAGAGGAGAAAGCAGGCTCCCTGCTGAGCAGAGAGCCCGATGTGGGCCTCGATCCCAGGACCCTGGGATCATGACCTGAGCCGAAGGCAGCAGCTTCAACCCACTGAGCCACCCAGGCGCCCCAGAGTTTTGTTTTTTATCATGCCTGTGAGCGCAGAGCCGAGAAGACCACACAGACTTCCCCTGCCCCCACCAGGCCGTCTCTCCGCAGACACACAGCTGAGCCACCGACAGCAGGTAAGCCGAAACCGTCCTTCCCAGAACGACTACGCCAAACACACACGGTTCCCCACTTTCCTCAATTCTAAGACGACATCTTTCCGAGACAAACTAGGGTGGGTGCTGCCAACATGCCCCGGCCCCCAGGAGGGCAGGAGCTTGGTAAAGGCACAGCAAGCCATGGAGGAAGACACCCAAGACCCTGGGGTGGAAAGCAAGCTGGGTCTCGGGTCGGTCAGCGAGGGTCCTGACAGCCGGATGGTCCCGAACTGTGGGCTGCCTTCCACACGGGCCCGATCCACACCGTCGATGCCACGGCCACGGACGGCCCCACAGACAGCAGACCCCGCTGCTGGGAGTCAGCAGACACGGCAGCGCCAACCAGGACAACCGACCCTTCCTCTCCTCACCTCCCCATGTTACCAGAATTAGGTCAGGACAGAGGCAGGTAGCCTGCTGCCTCTGAGCAAGGATGTCTAACAAAATTGAGCACAAATACCTAGCAGCCGGGCAGAATTCACCGGCACTGGCACGGCCGGGAAAGTGGGAAGGACGCGCCAGCGCGCACTGGAAGACGACGCACGGAGGAAACCCCTACGGGTGCCGCCCTTCAGCCCTCGACCAGGGAACGGGGAGAATCACAGCCACAAGTGCCCCACAGCTGCACCCAAGGGTCTGGACGGGCTGGGGACTTCCTGCGCTACGGGTTACAGCTTCTGTGGAACAAACACCCCAGCTCTCCTATCTCCCCTATCCGGGCCGCCTGTTTTCCCTCATCCCTGGTCTGGGTCCCGGGAGCCGGCCAGCGGGCTGCCTGCAGGACCGGGAGTCTGAAGAAGAACCAAAAGGCAACGGCAGACTGGCACCCGAAGAATCCTCCCCTCTCTCGTTGAAGCCAGACCTTGTCAAGGACCACCAAGTCTCCGTGCAGGAAGACAGCGACAGGTGCATGACGGCATCTCAAGGGCCCCGCTCGGTCCTGCGCAGGCCAACGAAGCCACGGGACGGCGGCGCCAGGACACGGGTGACAACTCGTGAGGAACCAGAAATGGTTCCCCTCTCCCCTCCCTGCCCGTGCCCGTGCTCCCAACAGTTTCTGAGTTTACTTCACTTACCGGGAGTCTGAGTTGTCCCCGACCAGCAGACCGCGCAGAAACTGCTGACGGGTGAGCTACACAGGCAGAGGTGTGACGGGGGCGTCCAACGGTGACCCCCTTCCCTCGGGCTGCAGCTCCAGTCCTGTCTCGCCTCTTGCAGGGGCGAGGCTGGGACAGAGCCTGCCCTGCAGAGAAGTCTGGGCTCCTGACGACGGACTGCTTCCTTCGATCGTCGGGACTGGCTGCTCACTCGATCGCCTACAGACCGTCCACCCAGCCACGCACGCAACCCACGAAACAGCTACCAGGATGCCAGGCGCGGCGTCTGGTGCCAGCGAAACACGGGGAACCGAGAGGCGCAGCCCGGGCAGAGCCCGGAGAAGGGCGGGGAGGACAGGCGGCGCCGCGGGCAGTTACGCGGTGACGAGCGCCAGGCCGGGGGCACAAGGAGCTGCCATGGGGAACAGTCGCGGCGTCTGTGTTCATCCCGATGGCAGCGCTCAAGTCTTCACTCGGACGTCACCTACTCAGACGGGCCTCCCCTGACCGCCCATCTGGAAGGATTCCTGCTCATTCTCTGCACGTTCTGTGCACACCCCCACTGCTTCCCCACCACGCTCGCCAGTCCCCGCATCTGCTACCATCCGTCTGCCCCAACAGAATGCGAACCCCACGAGGGCAGGCGTCCCCAGCACAGCGCCAGGAACCCCCCGGGGGGCGACAGGGTGCACCTGAGGAGCCTCGAGACAGCCGGTGGAGGGAGAACCTGAAGACCCGGGCCCGGGAGGGGACCCACGGGGGCGGCCTGCCTACACACAGCACGGCATCCATGAGGGAACGAGAGCCCAGGCACCCGCACACCGGAGGCTCTCTGTTCAGAAACCCCGCGACCTCTGGAAGGTCGGGCTTTCTCAACAGCAAGCCCGGAGCCCGTTGCCTGGGACCTCTGCCGCCTTCCCTGGGTGGAGGGCGGTGCTGAAGGGTCCACTCCCCGTGCTCCTAAGCCCGGCCCAGTGGCTCAGCCCCGCCACCCAGCACCACGGTCTGCCGGTCTACCGGGCCAGTTCTGATGGGCACCCAACCAGGAGACCCGCTGCACGGCTAACTGCGGCCTGGGAAGCAGCGCTCACGCTGCACTGGCCGGAGCCACACGAGAAGAGGCACCTGGAAGAGCGAGGCAGCCTGTCAACAACATTTTAAGCCCAGTTTTGATTACACTCAGAGAACGCAGAGCATTTTGAGAAGATTCAGAGCGGCACTAGAAACAGGCTCTCTGAGGAAAGAGGGAAACAAATCCTGGGACAGAAAAGAGAAGCCCAGAAGTTTCCGTCTTCGAGTCTAGAACGTCCATGAGGACGCACGACGACTCCCAACGTCTGCGGAGAACCTGGAGGAGGGATGGGTGGGCAGAAGAAAGAAACCGGGGCCGGGAGCGACCCGCCGGCATGGGCTCCTCCACCGTTCCCGGGTCAGACCTACACTGGCCCACAGGCACGCCACTGGCCACCCCTGGCTACAGGGCACCTGAAACGTGACCCGGCGTGAGAGAAGGTGTGCGAGGGCACAGACCGGAGTCGGAGACGGAGTATGAAGAACGCAAACCACCGCAGGAATAGGTTACGTCCTGTACGTGCTGAAATGACATCCTGGATCTATAGCTTGAACAAAACATTAAAATTAATTACACCCGTTCCTTTTTTGCTTTTTCTAACGTGGCCACTGAAAATAATCTGAAATTACAAATGTAGGCTTATACTGTATTTCTTCTTCTTTTTTTTAGAGAAGGGGGGAAGGAGCAGGGGGGGTGGGAGAGAGAGAATCCCAAGCAGGCTCCACCCCAATGCAGAGCCTGACGGGGGGGCTTGATCCCACGACCCAGAGATCCTGACCTGAGCCGAAATCAAGAGTCGGACGCTTAACTCAGGGAGCCCCCCAGGTGCCCCGGCTTATACTGTATCGCTACTGGACAGTGTTGGCTTAAACCAGTAAATTCTTAAAAACAACAACAGGGTACCAAAAGCATAAAAACACAAAAGAGCAGTTTTTACTGTTTCAATAGTGCACCCCTGAGGCAACCACTTTCTACTTTCTTAACGGGTAGAACATTGGGCCACATCTATCAACAGTATGCTTGCGTCTCCAGTTCCTAACTTGTTAACGGGAGACCTTACCTCCAGACTGCCTCTCCCCCTCCTCTGACAGCCCCGGACCTCGAGCCCCGGCCTTCGACAGTTCTGCTGCTCTGACCGAAGCTACAGAGACATGCCATCGGAGGGAACAGCGCGTAGAGCTGACCCAAGGGGCACTCTGCCAACACACACAACCCGCGTGTCTGCTGGTGATTCTGCCAAAAACCTACCCCTTACTTTTCTGAACACGCTCGAGTAATCCATCAGGTGTTGTCCTGTGCAGTTGGGCCCTGCCTCTCCCACACGGACTTCCCTTTGCAGCAAGGAAACAAGGGATCTCCTGTTTCCCAGATCCCAGAAGACCCCCTTGTTTTGGTGAAGCACACCTCCCACCAGCTTCTGGAGAAAGGGTCTGTGGGATGTGCTTTCCGCCCCCTCTGCCGCCCCCAGTCTTCGTATGCCCGAAAAAAAATTCCCTGCTGGGTGATTTGCCTAGATTCGGAATTCCCTCAGAACGTTGAGGGCTTTGCTCTACTGTCCTCCGGCCTGTCCTGACTGGCATGTTACTCTGTCTGTATTCACTGTGATCATGTGGATTTATTTCTATTACCTTTAGGGCCTTCTACCTACCGCATTTTTTCTTTGCTCTCTTTTTTCTAGAGGAATGACCTAATTTTTATAATTCTGAGTATTTTGCCTCTATTGGTTTGAAAGCTTGCAGGCCTATTTCCACTTTTTTAATGGTTACCCTTAATACTTTAATACCTCTACTTGACTCAGAAAGGCTGAAGCCCATCAGTACCCCTCCAAGCAGTTCAGAGATCTTGGAATGTGTCCATTAATGCTGTTTCCTAAGTTAATGCTTAGTTAGATCCGCCCATGCATTCCCCAATGTCCTGGTACACCTTTCCTCTTTGTCCCCCTCCATTCTCTTGGGTTTAGTTTCCTTCTTCCTGAAGGACAGCAAAGGTCTATTAGGGAATAAACTCCATTTTTTTCTTTCTGTAAAAATGCCTTTATTTTGTTCTTACTACTGAATAAAAGGGGGTTACTGAAAACTAAGTTGTTGTTTTTTAAATGATTTATTTACTTGACAAAGAGAGAGAGATCACAAGTAGACAAAGAGGCAGGCAGAGAGAGAGGAGGAAGCAGGCTCCCCACTGAGCAGGGACCCTGAGATCATGACCTGAGTCGAAGGCAGAGGCTTTAACCCACTGAGCCACCCAGAAAGCTAAGTTAACATATTTTCATTAGCATGCTGAAGAGGTTATTTCATTCTGGTCTGCTCTCTAAGCTACTACTTAGACCTCTGCTGGGCTTCACTGTTGAGCCCTGGGAGTAATCTGTATTTTTCCCCCAACCTGCTTTTCAGATGCTCTTTTTCCCTGGGGGAACTCCCATTAGACACAACTTGGGCTTCTCTTCCTGTGCTCTCGCTAGTTACTTCTCTTCCTTGCGTACTGTCTCTGTCTCTCAGCTGAATCCTGCTTCATTTCTTCAGATCTCTTTCCTGGTTCATATAATTCTCTCTTGGGGTGTGTCTACTTTGCTCTTGAACACTTCCACTGGGTTCTAAATTCAATTAGAATTTTTTTTTAAGATTTTATTTATTTGTCAGAGAGAGAGAGAGCGAGCAAGCACAAGGAGGGAGGCAGAGGGAGAAGCAGGCTCCCTGGTGAGCAAGGAGCCCAATGTGGGACTCGATCCCAGGACTCTGGGATCATGACCTGAGCCGAAAGCAACTGCTTAACCAACTGAGCCACCCAGGCATCCCTAGAATTTTTCACTCTAGAGGTTTTTTGGGTTCTTTTTTTTTAATTTCTTTTTTATTTTTATTTATTTGACATAGAGAGAGATCACAAGTAGGCAGAGAGGCAGGCAGAGAGAGAGGAGGAAGCAGGCTCCCCGCCGAGCAGGGAGCCCGATGCGGGCCTCGATCCCAGGACCCTGAGATCATGACCTGAGCCAAAGGCAGAGGCTTTAACCCACTGAGCTACCCAGGCGCCCCCCCCAAGAAAACACTTTTAAATGTATTGTCTCATGCTTTCCTTCAGCCCTTCACACACTTTAAACATTTGTACTGTAATCTCTCCTATTACCTGGAGTTTTAAAATGTTGGAAATCCTGTGTGTTGTGGCAGCTGATTCTTGCTTATAAGTTCTGCATGTTTAGTAAATTCCTGGCATGAGCTCATCATTTGTGGAGATGGTAGAGTGAACGGTCATTCAACACAAGTTTTGCTCCTCCTGTAAGGAGCTCCAAGGTGCCAGGCCAGGGCTAGTGTGGGGATTCTTAAACCATGGGGGGGGGATTATAAATATAGAATTCAAACCTGGATGTTTCAACTGTTCATGGGAGACCTCCCCCAACACCTCAGAGCGTGAGGAAATGCTAAACTTCCTTGCTGGGGCGGCCTGGCTGGCTTGGTGGGAAGAGCATATGACTGCTGATCTCGCAGTCGTAAGTTCTAGCCCCACGTTGTGTATTGCGATTACTTAAATAAACAAAACTTTGAAAAACTAAAAATAAATAAATGAGTGAATGAACGAACTTCCTCACCACTTCTCCAGCCCCACAGGGGAGATCTTCTTGAATTCCTTTTATTCCTTCTACCAGGGAATAGCCCTCTGAGGGGATTTCTATTTCAATTCTATACGCGATCAGTAAAACCCAAACCTCGATGCCTGGGAGGGTCTGTTTCAAGGTCCAGAGATGCCACCACCCAGCAGGCTCCCCGGCTCTGGTTTTAAATTCCCTCATTGATTTTGGTTTCTTGCTATCCCTTTCCTTTCTTCTACGCTTGGCTCCAGATTTGTGATTCTTTATTGTGTTTGCTATGGCATTACTGAGGGAGTGAGGAGTGATGCTACGTGGGCTCCATCCACCCTGTGAGACTGGAAACCCACTCCACTGCCTTCTGGCTTCCAACAACGCTGAAAGATCGGATGTACCTTCATTCCCAATCTTTTGTATGTGACCTGTTCTCTCTCTTTGGAAGCTACATCCCCAGTGTTCTGGAATAACACAACGTGCCAGTCGGAACTTTTTCCATTCACCAACCTGGAATCCTGTGATCATCCATTCTGGAAACGTTCCTGATTTCTTTGATACATTTCTGTCCTTCATTTTTCCTTTGTTTACAGACCTCCTAGATGTCAGATATTTCCATTCTATTTCCTCTGAGTCTTTGTCAACTCTTTTCTCTCCCCTAACATTATGTTTTAATACCAAGGACTCTTCCTTGTTCTGAATTTTATAGGACTGTTTTATTTCATTAACAAAACACTAGCTCTTAATTCTTTGAAGATAGTCACTGTGTTCTGAGGGTTTCTTCTGGTACACCTTTCTCTTTGCTTGTTCGAGCCTCTACCCTTCATGTTGGGAGCTTTTTAAATCCATTCAGTGACCCCTGGCTGTCCACTCCTATTTGAAATGAATCAACAGATCTTTACGGTGAGGGAACAGTTCTGTATCTTTTTTAAAAAATATATTATTGGGATGCCTGGGTGGCTCAGTTGGTTAAACAGCTGCCTTCGGCTCTCAGGTCATGATCTCAGGGTCCTGGGATCAAGTCCTGCATCAGGCCCCTTGCTCAGCAAGGAGCCTGCTTCTCCCTCTGCCTGCCACTCTGCCTGCTTGTGCTCTCTCTCTGACAATAAATAAAATCTTTAAAAAAAATACATATATATAATTTATTTATGAAAGAAAAAGAGAGAATGAGCAGGGAGCCCGATGTGAGGCCCGCTCCCAGGACCCCGGGATCATGACCTGAGCCAAAGGCAGACGCTTAGCCAACTGAGCCACACAGGTGCCCCCAACAGCTGTGTATCCTGACTGCTGTGGCAGATGACAGAATGGCAGAGAACTGCATACACATCGTATGTGCACCAAAGTCGATTTCCTGATTCTGATGCTGTCTGTGGTTGTGTAAGATGTAACCACGGGGGAAACTGCGTGAAAGGTGCAGGGGACCTCTCTGTACTGTTTTGCAACTTCCTGTGAATCTCTAATTATCTCAAGATAAAAAGTGAAAATAAAAAAAGTCACGTCAATAATAAGATGATGGAAGCTTTGCAAACACAAGCAAGGCTTTGGGTTGGTACGGATCACGTCAGCCAGGGTAGAATCTTGCTTCTGTTCCGAGGGACTGACAAACCCGACCAACACCCGGTCTGTCTCCGACACTGTTCATTTTTTTTCCAGAGAGGAATCCTCCTATCCCACGTGTCATGCCTGGTTTTGGCACCCAGGGAGCAGGCAGGGAACTCAGCTGAGACTTCCTCTTTCAGCGTACAGACTTTCCTGAGTCCCTGTTTCATCTCAGTGTGACACCGTCCTTTGCTCCGTCTGAGCTCCCTCACTCCAGCGTCTCTCTGGTTCACTGTCTCCAGAGCACAAACCTCTGCTCTCTCGGGCAGGGCCTGCACAGGCGCAGAGGCACTACCTTTCAACTCATCCCTCTGTCTTTGGGCCCACACCTGCGTCGTGCCTGGGGCACCATCAGGTGCCTCCACCCCCGAGACTTTCTCCAGGGCTCTCCTTTGTCTCCACCGGCACCAACGTCTTAGCTTCCTCTGCTCTGCTCAGTCTTTGTTCCCCTTCCATCTTCTAAAACTTGAAATCTTTGCCTACTGTCTTCCCTCCCATTCTCTGTCCTCACAGGTTTACGCATTTAAAAAACTCATTTACTGGGGCGCCTGGATAGCTCAGTCAGTAGAGTTGTGAGTTCAAGGCCAACATTGGGGGTAGAGATTACTTAAGTAAAGAAATTTAAAAACAAATTCATTTACATCATTTTACAAGGGTTTCTGGAGGAATTTGGAATAAACAAATGTGTTCAATCTACCATGTTCACCTAACAGATGCCAACCAGGGATCTTTAACCTTAATTTTACAAAATACTTACCTATAACCATGGGACATATTTGAAGAGGGAAAGATAGTAATAAGGTAACAAAAACGAGAAATCACAAATTCAAAAATTAGAAATCCGGGGTGCCTGGGTGGCTCAGTCGGTTAAGCGTCTGACTCTTGATTTCAGCTCGGGTCATGATCTCAGGGTTGTGAGATCGAGCCCCACAACGGGCTCTATGCTCAGCGCAGAGTCTGCTTGAGATTCTCTCTCCCTCTCCCTGCCCACCCCCGTCTCGCTCTGGTGCACTCTCTCTCTTTCAAAAAATAAAATAAAAAGAAATGTAAAAAATGAGAAATCCTTAGTTTTGACATTCACCTATTTAATTTAGAGACCAGTTCATCTCTGAGCGGCTCTCCCAGTACTGCTGCTCTAAATACGAAATGGTGGGGAGGGAAAAGAAAGCACAACTCCATCAGAAACCCCCCCCCAGTCACCTGCAGGGGTCCCCTGTCCACGCACACATGTGGCTTTCTGCTGCAAACATCGAAGAAACTTTAAACTGCATAGATTGCTGGGATCCAACCACGACGGTTAGACCTGATCCGGGGCAAAGCTGGGCTCTGGGTGGAAGAGACTCACTGTCAGTGTCACACGACAGGCCTGGGGAATGGACACTTCACACACTTACAAAATTAGATTAGATTCTTAAATGCCAAACTAAAAACAATCACCGAGAAAGTCACAAAACATAAATAGCAGCACAGGTGCCCTCGGCAGACGGCCACCGAGGATGGAGGATCTGCGAAGCGCTAGGAGCCCAGATGCACTCGGCCGGCCGCTGGCCTCTGTTATTGGGCGCAGTTTGTCACCCGCACGGCACCGGACCTGCCGCCCGGCCACAGCAACGACTCGGCTACCGAGGCGCACCCATGTCGAGCGAGGGCACCCGAGCAAGGGCACATGTCAGCGGCTGCACAGAAGTCCTACAATCCGCGCTGGGGCAGGGCCGGAAAGGAGGCTGCAGGGTCCAGACTGGGCCCCGGAAGATCGGCGGGGGCGGGCAGCCGGTGCAGAATTCACAAGGCTGGTGAACGTGTGAGAGCCGCCGAGGGAACCCTGCTGAGCAGCCCCTTTCTTACTCCTGGGGGCAGAGGAGCCCCTGATGGAAGACCATTAAAACTTCGTTCTAGGAAGTTTTAGAATTAAGAGCCCTTTGGGTTTATAAGGATAGTACATCCTCTCGGGTATATTTAGACAGGAGCGGAAGTTAGATCCCAACGGAATGTGAGACGCCTGGCAGAGACCCCAGGGACACAGAAGCACAAGCAGCCCACCTGCCCAACTCCGAAGGACAGACAGCAGACCCAAAGGCACCATCCGCTAGGCACGCCGACAAATCTGGCATTTAAAGAGTGGGCAGGCGATTTTCTGGAAAAGACAGTTCCCCAGAGCAGATTTACAGACGGCCGCCAGGCCCGTGAGAAGCCTCTCCCGGTCACCAGTCGTCAGGGAAACGCCCACCACGCCACAGGCAGCCCCGCGGCACACGCCCCACGCCCGGGGACGGCCCACGCCCGGGGACAGGGGACAGCACACGCCCGGGGACGGCCGCAGCGCAGCCGGCCCGACAGCAGACGGCAGCGAGCGCTGGGCCGGAGAGGAGCCGTGGGGAGCCGCCCACACCGCAGTCCGGGTCCAACAGCCAGGGACTGCGCCACCCGGCAATTGCAGTCCCCGGGCGTCGCACCCTGGAGAACTGAAGATACACCCCCCGCACAAACTCCTCCAGAAATGCTCGCAGCAACGTTATTCAAAATAGCTCTGAAGCGGAAACAACCCAAGTGCCCATCAACCGATGAACAGATCGACAGAAGCGACCCATCCACCCGTGGCTGCTGCGAAAAGGAGGGACGGACAGATCCACACCACAACCCGAAAGAAACCAGGAAACACACTCAGTGAGGGGAGCCAGACCCCAAAGGGCCGCACATTACACGTTTTCATACGACAGATACGGAATCAGCAAACCCACAAAGACAAAAACCCAAACACACCAACACGGAACGTGGTTTCTAGGTGCTGGAAAGTGGGGGGAATTCAGCGTGACGGCCAAGGGCTAGAGGCTGTCCTTCGTGGCTGAAGATGATGTAAATGCTCTAATTTTGCATAGTGGATGCACAAACTTCTGAATATACTAAAAGCCATTTGAATTGTTTAATCTAAAAGGGTGAATTTTACGGTATGTAAATTATACCCCCCAAATGCTGGTGGTGTGTTTTTGGGTCTTTTTGTCTGTTTGTTTTTTTAAAGGCAAGCCGAAGGTTGCGCTGCAATCAGTGACTCCGCCTGGTCCCTCTCTTGAGCAGGAAGTTCTTGAGCGTGTCTCCTGACTCATGGTGTAAATCCTCTAAATCCTCTGTATTACAGATTTTATTTTTCGGTCAAATACCAGAACCTGTCTCAACTGTAACTAAATCACCAGAAAACTAAAATCACCACTAACACCCTCGACTTCTACTCCTAGAAATCAGATGGTTGTCCTCCCATGAACTTTTCTTTGCTCAAGTCTGAGTGTCTTTGTCCATTTGTGGCTTCCATTAACCTGAACCTGAACCGTCCAGCCTCCTGGGGCCTCAGTTCCCAGACTATAAAATAAAGGAGTCAAATCAAACCCTCCCTTCTAGGACCAGCACCGTGGACCCAGACAGAACCTCAAACCCAGTATATAGCCAATGCCAACCATCTCGGGGGCTCCCGAAGACCCCACCTTCACTGGGCACCCGATAACTGGAAACTCCCGTGTCCCGATGTCACCAGCACAGGAGAGGAGAGCTTGAGGTGCCAGGGTCTACAGGAGAGACGGAAAGGATAGAGACCCCAACATACATCAGGTACTGTACAGGACACAGTCCCTGTCCTCCTATGAGCCATGTCATCTGAGGAATGCCTCAGCGGAACCACGTGAAAGAGACCCTGCAGAGCGCCCTCGAGAGCCTGACCTCTGCAACGGCCGGCCCATGTGTGAGCCGCCCCTGCCCCCTGGCTTACTTGCCATGGCCCAGCCCAGCCCTCGGTTCCAAGAACGCAGGCCTGAGCTAAGGCACAGCAGACTGGCCAGCCATCCTGCGGAGCTCAGGAACACCCCCCGGCCACAAGAAGGGCTTGTTTTTTTGGCATGAGCAGAGAACAGCGTGAAAAATGCCTGGTCGACTGACCTGAGTTCTAGTCCTCGTGAAGCTGCCAACCAGCTGGGACTCCTGCCTTGGTCACCAAAAAGAACCTCACCATCATGCTGGGAAAACAGGCATTCCTTTTTTGTTTTTTTTTAAGATTTTATTTATTTGACAGAGAGAGAGAGAGAGCACAAGCAGGGGGAGCAGCAGAAGGAAGGGAGAAGCAGGCTCTCCGCTGAGCAGGGCACCCAATGCAGTACTTGATCCCAGGACCCTGGGATCAGGACCTGAGCCAAAGGCAGACACTTAAACAACTCAGCCACGCAGGCGCCCCGGAAAATAGGCGTTCTAAAATGGAAGTGTCAACGGGTACTACTTCTGGGGGATGACAGTCTGGTAAAATGAACCCAAAGTCTTAAGAGTGTATTCCTATCCCATGACCAGGAATTCTCTTTCAGGCATTCCTCCTGAGAAACGTCAAGAATGTAGACAAAGATATAAAAAAGTATCCAGGGCGCCTGGGTGGCTCAGTGGGTTAAAGCCTCTGCCTTCGGCTCAGGTCATGATCTCAGGGTCCTGGGATCGAGGCCCGCATCGGGCTCCCTGCTCAGCGGGGAGCCTGCTTCCCCCTCTCTCTGTCTGCCTGCCTCTCTGCCTCCTTGTGATCTCTCTCCCTCTGTGAAATAAATAAATAAAATCTTTAAAAATAAATAAATAAAAATAAAAAAGTATCCAGTATAAGATGGTAGTTCCATTATTTAAAGCTATGAACAACTGGAAGCATTTCAGCTCATCAAAAGAGGAGCTTGGTTGAAGAAACCTGGGTTCATCTGAGGGCATGAAGGGCATTCATCAAAAAGCGTGCTATCAAAGGGGCAGCTGGGTGGAGCGGTCGTTAAGTGTCCGACTCTTGGTTTGGGGTCAGGTTGTGCTCCCAGAGTCGTGAGATCGAGCCCTGCATCAGCTCCATGCTCAGCACAGAGTCTGCTTAAGACTCTCTCCCCCTTGGGGAGCCTGGGTAGGGGGACTCCCGACTTCAGCTCTGGTCAGTCCTGGGGCCCTGGGATCGAGCCCTCCGTCTGGCTCCGTGCTCTGCAGGGAGTCTGTTTCTTCTCCCTCTGCTCCTCCCCCTGCCCCCTCTCTCAAATAAATACATTAAAAAAAAAAAAAAAGTCCCTCTTTCCCTCTGCCCCCTCTCTAAAATACAAACAGGACCAAAGCCACGTTCCAGAAAAAGGGCAGTCCTGTCTGACCTTTCTAACACAGAGTCTGTGCGTGTTCCGCAAACGTTACACCCGAGAGGAGCAAACACAGCAGCACCGGGCCGGCTATAAGGGAAGCCATTTGATCCTGGAGGCCCCCAAGGCACCGACGACAAGTACAATCAAGAGACAGCGGAGAGAACACGATGGACACGTCAGCAGTACACGGGCCGAGCAGACCAAAGGCAGGAAGGAGCCCACGGGCCAAGCAGACCAACGGCAGGAAGGCGCCCACGGGCCGAGCAGGTGTCTGCGGGATGCCAGCGGCCAGAGACGCGGTGGGGCTGCCGAGGCCTGAGCCCGGCCTGACCCCACGTCTGCTGCTGCTTCAGCGAGGGCTCAGAATGAAGACCCCGACGCTGAAGCAAGGGAACAGGGCGAACAAGTTTTTTTGCTTTTTAAAGATCTTATTTACTTTTGAGAGGAGAGAATGAGTGGGGAGAGAGGGAGAAGCCGACTCCCCACCGTGTGGAAGGCAGACGCTCAACTGACTGAGCCACCCAGGTGCCCCCAAACAAGTTTTTGTTATTGGTGTTCTCTCTCTCTTTTTAAAGATTTATTTATTTATTGGAGAGGGAGAGAGAGAGGGAGAGAGAGCGAGAGCCAGGGGTAGAGGCAGAGAGAGAATCTGAAGCAGACTCCCTGTTGAGTGTGGGGCCCGACGCAGGACTCAATCTCACAACCTGAGCTGAAACCAAGACTGGACGCTCAACTGACTGAGCCACCCAGGCATCCCTGGTGTTATCTCTTTTTAAAATACAATTCAAGAATGACTCCTTAGGTTTGAGCCCTTGAGAATCAGTGTAACACCAAAGTGAGGGAAAACGTCCAGGAGCTCTGGAAGAGTTTCCTGGAACACCTGCAAAGGTTGTCAAGGAAGGGTCACCTACACAGCAACAGATCTGATGACTTGCAATCGGGAAAACAAACAAAACAAAACTACAAATCTAAGACAAAGCAGAGAACAATCCCATCATTTCTCTTCAGCATTAGATCATCAGGGACTGAACAGGCCCCCCAGCCTGCAGACTTTCCTCGATTCCCTGACCATCAGGCCCGACACGCCCACGCTCCCCCCTGCATTCACCTGTCCCTGCTGCTCTGGCTGCCAGCTGTCATCCCTCCACTCTGAGTACCGTCCACGGTGACGGATCACTTCCAGACGGGCTCATTTTAGAGAGCATCTTGCTTGACCTCTACTCTCTGGCATCAAAAGCTGTTAACAAAATTCTTCAGAAAGGTAACTCTTAGGGCAGAGGATGAACTGAGGATTAGATCAACTGAGAGATCAACTAGAAGGGTTTTTTCCAATGTTCAAAAGGCAATTATACGAAATGCAATGTAGTATCATGAATTGGATGCTGAAACAGGAAAAGGACTCCCGTGGAAAACTAATCCAAAAATAAAAGTGTGCAGGATAGTTTATAGAGTAAAACCAACGTTAATTTCTTATTTTTGACACACTGTGTTACATCAGTTGCTAACATTAGAGGAAGCTGGGGCACCTGGGTGGCTCAGGTCATGATCCCGGGGTCGTGGGATCAAGTCCTGCATCAGGCTCCCTGTCAGCGGGGAGCCTGCTTCTCTCTCTCTCCGCCTCCTCTGCTTGTGCTCTCTCTCTCTCAAATAAATAAAATCTCTATTAAATAAAAAAACATTAGAGGAAGCTGACGAATGGTATACTAGGATCTCTGCAACTTTTCTGTAAATCTAAAAAGTGTTTATTTTAAAAATGTAATCCTGAAGGTACGAAACAGGACAACAGGAAGAATGAAAGAACGACGGGGGCAGACTGTACCCGCATTTCCGAGGTGGGCGGCTCTCTTCCCTTGGGTGATCCCAACCATCTAAGACACTGTGCTTCCAAAACCGAATCTCCCCCACACTTCCCTGTCCCCTGTCCACACTGCTCCTGGCCGGACTGTCACCTGGGCGTGCACTCAGAAGCCTGAGTCTCTGCCCCGCTTCCCGCCCCCACTCCCAGGACGTCAGGAGACCCCACACCTGCAGTGAACATCGGTTACTTGCCTAGAAGGTTACTGTTTAATGGGGACAGAGCCTCAGCTTGGAAAAATGAAAAAGTTCTGGAGATGGATGGTGGGGATGGTCGTGAAGGTGCTTCGTACCTCTGAACCCACACTTCAAAATGGTAAATTGTATTATGTGTATTTTACCACCATAAAAAACGAACATAATGGCTCTCACACCCTCCTGATCGTCTGAGAGCCCTGGGTGTGCAGACACCCACTGGTCCAGCCCCGTCCAAGTTACACCTGCTTTCCCTGCCACCCCCAAATGGCCCTCATGGCTTGTGCCTGCCACCTTGTCTGAGAAACCTTCCACCACCATCCCTCCAGCCCTACCGCTCTAACTCAAAGTGCTACTACTGCTCTGATTCAATAGTCCCAACTGTACTCGGGAGTCTGGTCCCAGGGTCAATTGGAGCATCACCAAAATTATCCTTAAAAAGCCCCCTCAAGCTATCAAGTCCAACACACCTGTTTTCCCTCGACTGGAACAGGTCGCTGCTTTGTCCACTGAATACTGGATGGAGCTGTCAGTTCACAGGCAGGGGCTGTTTGTTTTTTTTTTTTTTTTTAAGTTTATTTATTTACTTATTTGAGAGAGAGTGAGAGCGAGAGAGATCACAGAGGGAGAGGGAGAAGCAGACTTGCCGCTGAGCAGGGAGCCCAACACGGGACTCAGTCTCAGAACCCCTGGATCATGCCCTGAGCCGAAGGCAGACGCCTGACCGACGGAGGCACCCAGGGGTCTCACGTAGGGGTCATGTTGCATGAAAACAGAGCACTTTCAACACTCTTGCATCGTGTGTGTGTGTGTGTGTGTGTGTGTGTGTGTGGTGTCACGCTAATTAGATGCACAAAAGATACAACTCGCCTGCCCTGAAAAGCCTCCTAACTGGCCCCAGGCTTTCCAGCCCCCACCTCCTCCATCGTAGGAACTGCCGCCAGGTTAGTCATGGCCAACTTCGAAGTGGCTCCTCGTGACGGGGAAAAACACCACCACCACCACCACCACAAACCCAAACTCCTTTACACCACAGAACCAGCACGATGCAAAGTCTCTGGGAGGCAGCAGACCACGCGGCTGTGGGGCAGCTGCCTGGTTTCACCTGCACTCTTCACTGAGGACGTGACCTTGTAGAGCCTCCTCTGTAAGACACACAAAATAGTAACACCTACTCCGCAGGGCTCTCCCAGAGAGGCCTGAAGAGCCCACCCACGGGAAGGGCTTCCCACACGCCCAGAGCACAGCGGCGCGATCGGATCCAGGCCGGCCGACGGGTCCCCTGGCTCGCTCGCCTTCTCCTCACGCCCTGCCTGCCTGCGGGTCCAAAGTCAAACCCTTCCACAGTCCTGCTGGATGGTACCTGCCTTTCCCGCTCTCATCCTCTCCCGAGTCTCCACTGCACCTCCCCAGAGGCTCCCTGGGGTCATGCAGTCATTGCTCTGAGGGCTACAGTGCCTGGCTGCTTATTCTTGGGTTTTAAGTTTTGTTTCCATTTCTTACCTGGAAATACTGACGCACATGACTAAAAGCTCACTGGGATCTTCGATAATGTGTACGTAAGGGAACTAATTCGCCCAAATGTCACGAAAACTTCCTGCATCTGGCTTCGCGCGTGCTGATCTCTCCGCCCAGGACACCCCGCCGCCCCACCGCTGTTGTTCCGAATTCTTCTCACTTTTCAAGGCCAAGCTCAAAAGCTACCTGCACAGAAGCTTTTCCGAGTGCTCTCCCGCCAAACCCCCTCAGAAATGTGGTCTGTGCCCTCCAGACAGGACTCAGCACTTTCTATCTTATGACAACCCCATCCGCTCATTAAACAGGGATCCCCGGGCACCAGCTCTGGGCCAGGCTCTGTTTAGGCATGGAGAGCGGTGAACAATTTGTTCTGCCCTCTTACCTTCTGGTCAGGGAGACCATAAACAAGTAAAGGAAGCAATCAGATCTCAAATAATGCTAGATACTCTGAAAAAAATAAAGCTGAGTGAGGGACTGGAGGGTTTTCTCTCCCACCAGACCGTCCGTGAAGCAGCGCTAACTAATACACGAGCCATTACAGAAAGAAGACTGTAAAATATTTCGTTCATCATTTTTAGGGGCGCCTGGCTGGCTCAGTCAGTAGAATGTGCAACTCCTAATCTCAGGGTCGTAAGTTTGAGCCCCACACTGGGTGTGGACCCTACTTTAAAAATAAATAAAACGAAGTAAATGAAATCTTTAAAATACAACAATAACTTTTATTGTGATTACATGCAGATGTGGTATCTTACATCTCTGATGTAATGGGTCAAGTCCAACTTATTAAATGTAACCTCACCTGTTTTTCCTTTTTCAAATGTGGCTCCTGTCAAGTTTGAAATTACAGATGTGGCTTACATCCTACTTGCACTGGGCAGGACTCTTCTAGAGTGGAGACTGGCAAACCATGGCCTGCAGACCAGATCCAGGCTGCCGCCTGTTTAAAATAAGATTTTACTGGAAATGCCTGTTTGTTCACTTGTTGTCTCTGAATGTTTTCACGCTACAATGGCAGAGCTGACTGGTCGTGAAGGAGACAGTACAGCCTGCTAACCCTAAACTATTTACTTTCTGGCCCTTTCCAGAAAGAATGCTGGCCCCTGATCCAGGGTGCTCTCTGGAGGCCCACAGCACCCCGCCGGGGGCAGGGGGCAGCGGCGCAGCCTGGGGAGAGAGCCTGTGCTCGGGCAGCACGGACACCAGGCTCTGCCCCTCGGCATTTTCCGGGTTGCAGGCTCTCCCCGTCTAAAATGGGGACACCGGCCGCTCTAGGGAAGACGTAAGATGATAATGTAAAGCATGTGTTACACCGCCTGGCACACAGCAGGAATCCGCTGATGCTGGATGGATTAAAAAAATAGCAAATTTCAATCATTTTCCTCTTGGACTGGCTGCACTATACTCATAACTCCCATGATTTTCATTCTAAGAAGAAATGAAAGCCAATGAAACTCTCAGCAACAACTGTGTACTCATACTGGTCAGCAGGCAATTGGGGGTGGGGAGAAGCAGGTCTTTCTAACAGGAACACTATGATCTGAAAGCACGACCTGGTTATTAGGAGCACTTAATGTCCCTTCCCTCCTGTCGCCCCCTCTTCTGATAATTTCTGGCATTAACACTATTACCCGAAGACTAAGGCAGAGGGGAGACAAAAACCTCAAACCAGTTACACCCAATAAAACGGGGGGGGGGGTGTGCACACAAACAGAATCTACTGACGTCAACGGGGTTTTTGAAGGACCTATAGGTCAGTCTCAGCCAGCAGAGTCAGGCTCCCTGGGAGCATGTGAGACAAGCAGATTCTCAGCCCGCCGCAGCTCCTTTAGCAAGAGCCCCCAGATGATGCCACACACACCAGCCTTTCAAAGTTCTGGTCTAGATTCCCCGTATCTGTGCTCTCCCTACCCTCCTGCCGCCACTGGTGAGCAGTGTCAAGTTGAAGGTGCTCAATTCCTTCGGAGGAGCGGGCCAGCACATGCACGCCAGCTCCAGGCTGGGTGGGCACGATGCCCCCCAGAGCGCTGAGCCCGGCAGAGCGCAAAGCTGAGCGCGCATGCCCAGGTACGGTGCAGCTGGGGCGGCGCGCGGTCTCCAGCACAGGAGCCTCACACCGGACTCAACCGTCTCCGTTCCCGAACTCACACGTGTGACTGAACGGAGGGCTGGCAAGTGCCTCCGCCTGGGTTGTCAGGGCTGCTCCTCGTGAGAGCCTCGAGAGATGGGCACTACACCCATTTCAGAAGCGGAGAAACTGAGGCTCAGAGAGGGCGGGTGCTTCCAGCAAGGTCTCGGAGTTACTACGGACACTAGAACTCAGACGGCTTCTAAATGTGAAACTGGTATTTTTTTCCGATCATTCAGGGCTTGCACAGAGGACTTGAAGGAAGCCCAGGTGGCACCAACCAGGGAGACTTTTCTCTGGCTTCATGAGCCACAGCCATAGTTCTCATGCCAGGCCAGGCTCCTGGAGAGCGTCTCAATTTCTGCTAGGTTTTAACCCATGACACAGCTGCATTTCGGCCCACAGCTGACACCGGTGCGGGCTAGCTTTATCCTCATGTACTGGGCTCCTACTCTGCCTGGGGAGCTTCATGATAGAAGCTGCTGGAACAGTCGACTTTGACTAATCTGCTCTTCCTAGTGTGGGGACACCCACATGTCTCAGTCCTGGAGCAATTATTCACAGTGCTCTCAAAAGAGCCCAGCTTGGACAATAAATGACATGGTCAGCTTACCTAGTACCCTAAGGGGAAGTGTCAGCCAGCGAGGTGCCCACACAGCTCCGGTACCCACCACAAAGTGGGAAAAGGCAAAGAATACTCTCTGTAGGTGAATGGGAAGGATCTGGTCATTAACTCAAACACTTCCCATGAAACTACATGTGAGCCATTCAGAATATAAGCTTTCAAAGAATATAAGGAGACGCTGTCTTGGTTTCTCAGGAAGCTTCCAAGCCAAGGATAGAGAACTCACGTGTGTCATGTAAGTGCCATGGGGAATGAGAGACAGAGAAGAGCACACGCGACCCAGGGAAGCACGTGAGATGCAGGCTACCAAAGGGGCAGGAGATTAAGTGTGAAGAGTGGGCGAGGAGCCTTGAGTGACAAGCTAAGGCACGTCAGGAGGCTGGGTCCTGACACAGTCCAAGCCATGTTCTGGAAGGTCAGCCTGTGGTGCTGCATGCTGGGCTGAAGGAGAGCCTAGAGGCAGGGAGACCAGGCAAGATCAGTCCAGGCAAGATCAGTCCATCAGAGACTTGTCACCAGGCAAGAGACCATCAGAGAGTGAGCCCATGTTGCAGAACGGACATGCAGAGGATGCAAGAGGCATTTTGAACAAAGATTTGAAGACAAATTAGAATGGGAGTCTGACACCAAAGGCAAAGGCAACAAAGGAACAGACAAACTGGACTCATGAAAATTAAAAAACATTATAATGCACTAAAAGACACTATCAACCGAGTAAAAAAGGAACCCACAGAATAAGAGAAAATATCTGCAAATCATATATCTGATAAGGGATTAATATCCAGAATACAGAGAGAGCTCCTACAGCTCAACAACCAAAAAAACAAAAACAAAAACAAAAACAAAACAAAACAAAACAAAAAAACCCTGAATAACCCCATTTAAAAATGGGCAAAGGACTTAAACATTTCTTTTTTTTTTAAGATATTTTATTTATTTATTTGATAGAAAGAGAGAGACAGTGATAGAGGGAACATAAGCAGGGGGAGTGGGAGAGGGAGAAGCAGGCTTCCCCCTGAGCGGGGAGCCTGATGCGGGGCTCAATACCAGAACTCTGGGATCATGACCTGAATGGAAGGCAGACGCTTATCAACTGAGCCACTCAGGCACCCCTAGGACTTAAACATTTTTCCGGAGAAGGTATTTTAAACGACCAGGAAGGACATGAAAAGATGCCCAACATCACTAGTCACTAAGTAAACACCAATGAAAACCACAGTGAGATATGACCTCACACCCATGAGGATGACTACTATAAAAAAATCAGAAAATAACAAATGTCGGCCAGAATGTGGAGAAACCGGGATCCTTGCGCACTGCTGGGGGGGAATGGCATAGGGTGCAGCTGCTGTGGCAACAGGATGGCAGTTCTTCAAATAAAAGTAAAAATAAAATTACCATATGATCCAGCAATTCCACTTCTGGGGATATACCCAAGAGAACCGAAAGTAGAATCGCAAAGAGATCCCTGTACACCCATGTTCACAAGCTGCGCTGTTCACGACAGCTAACGCGGGAGAGCACCCAAGTGTCCGCTAATGGATGGATGGCTGCGCCAAAAGCTGCAGATACGACGAAATCTCACTCAGCCTTTAAAACGAGGCATTCTGACCTATACTACGGCGTGGATGAACCTTGAGGCTATCATACTACATGAAATAGTATTGTTCAGCAGGCATCAAGACTCAGTCTTACAAGATGACAAGAGGTCTGGCGACAGGGGACGGGGACGGCTGCCCATTATGCCACTGAACCACCCACTTACGCTAGAACAGGGGCCCAAGAAGGTGCATTTAAAATGATCCCAAATATTCCGAATTTTAGAAGATGCGAGCTTAAGTATTTAGAGGTGTCTGCCACCGTGTCTGCTTCTAACTTTCCAAGTGACTCGGGAGAAAAGGTATTTACACACATTCACACGTACAGGTAGAGCGGAGATGACAGCATGTTAACTGCTGACTCATGATGGTTGGTAATCAGTACTCACTGGCCCAGTCTTTCAACTTCTCTGTATGTTTGAAGATTTTTCATAATCCAAAGTTGGAAAAAGGGAGTTCTTTAAATGCCACAGACCTGGGGGTGGGAAGGACAGTTACACTCACGAGGCTTTACAGCCACAAGGTCTACAGTTCCGAGGACAGGAGGGAGCTGTCAGGCCAGCGGTGGGGATGGGGTGCGGGTGGAAGCCACTGGATCGGGGACCGGTGGCAGCCCCGCAGGTGAACCGGAGCGCTGAAGGAAAGAGCAAGGCGGTGAGGGGAGTGAGAACGTGATACGGGAAGAAGACTCGCAGGGAGAAGAGGAAAGAGACAAAAAGCTAAAGAGGAAAATTCAATAAAGTCTGGTATAAGGAACCCAACGGAAGAAAGTTTCTTGTACGAGGGCAAGACTGACCACAATCAACAAGGCTGACGGACTGAAGGACAAGGACCAGGGAAAGGTCGGTAAATGCAGTAGCCAGGAATCCACCAGTTCTCTGTGACCTTCAGGAGAGCCGCTGGCACCCGGTGGGGAGAGAGGCCAGGGAGAGGCTAAGGGGCTCGTGGGTCGTGAGGAAATGGGGCAGACACCCCTGGCGACCGGCACAGTGCTGGGGTGCCCCCAAGCATGCGGCGTAGGGAGAGACGCGCTTTCTTCTTGGGCTTGAAGATATCATCAACCTTCAGGGCCCTCAAAGTCCCTTAAGTAATTAAACAGGCAGAGCAGACAAATAAGGGGATGCTTTCAACACGGAGTACGTCTGCTCCTGACGCTCCCGGAAGCCACACAAGACACAGAAGCGTGTGTCTGCTCCTTCCCACCTGCACCTACGAGGGCCAGCAAGTCGTCCTGCGAACAAGCTGGTCACAACGGCGTCACTGACCATCACCACAGCAGCAGCTCCCACAAAAAAGGTCAAAATTCAAACAAGGTGGAAGAGCCTCATCACAGCTGCTGAGTGTGGAAGACCAGCTCTCGCTTCCAGGATGCAAATGAAGAACACTCTTTTTAAGACTGCAGGAAATCTCTCCTGCTAGCTGGAGGCTTTCATTTTATTACTGGACAGGATTGGTGAGCCCCAGGTTGAAGGACAGGTAATTCTCAACCTCAGAGTGTAGCTGGAGAGCAAAACAAGGGCAAATAACCTTGGAGTATATAAATTCAGAGGGCTATCCACTAATTTGATTCAGTTTTCTTCTGAACTACAAAAATTTCCAGTAAGCGTTTTGCTTCCCCCTGTCTGTAACCACACATCATATGTCAGGTTGTTCCTAATACGGCCCCCTGAGGCCAGCAGAAATGTCAGAAACAGAAGCAATTCCTACTGTGCGGTCCACTCACTAGAGCCTCAAGTGCCGGAGAGCACGACCCTCTCAGGCTCGGCGCCCGGCCACTGGGCAGGTGGAGCTTCCAAAGGAGCTACAGTTAAAAACACCAAAATCCTAGTAAATGTAAGCGAGAGCATCTTGTAAATGAAAACGCACATCTCCCTCTTTCCATTATCCATTTAAATCAGCACCCTCTCACCCCCACACAGAAGCAGGCTAAACTCTGGGCAGGGAAACTCTGAAAACTTCCGGCAGTCCGAACAGGAGCACAGATCACCTCCTCCCTGTTAGAACTCCAGGATGGCGGGCGCCTGGGTGGCTCAGTGGGTTAAAGCCTCTGCCTTTGGCTCGGGTCGTGATCTCGGGGTCCTGGGATCGAGGCCCATATCGGGCTCTCTGCTCGGCGGGGAGCCTGCTTCCTCCTCTCTTTCTGCCTACTTGTGATCTCTCTCTCTCTGTGTCAAATAAGGAAATAAAATCTTAAAAAAAAAAAAAAATTAAAGAAAAAAAAAAAAGAACTCCAGGATGGCTCTGAAAAGAGATCACCCCAAATCCAACTCCGAGGGGACCAGCAAGGGGCAGCTGACACCGATCCCGGGCCCAGCACTGTGGAGATGGTGATTCAGGTCACCCACTACAACCACACCCCTTTTGTAAGTCCTGGCCTCTCGGAGGTTCCACTGGACTCCATGAGGCCCTGGGTCAAACAGTAAAAAAGCAGAATTTCTCTAGATGGAACAGGAAAATAAAAAAAAGAATAGAATAGAAAGAAAAGAAAAGAAAAGAAAAGCAGGGATAACAATGACGTGGGGATGGGGAGGGTGCAAAAGGACCTTTAATGTCCTAAAACAAAAACAAGGTGGAGAGTACAGTCAAGTTCGGGGCAACTAAAGGGGAAGGAACCGAGTGGCACTCAGCCTCTCTCCAAGGAGTCCTTCTGAACCTGTCTCATGACTCAGCACTCCCAGCGGGAGGGTGACAACAGCAGCAAGAGAGGGGACAGGTCTCCGGGGGCAGGAGGTGAAGTGGGATTTCCTAACACTGACCATTTCTAAGACAACACAGAAATGCCAGTTCCTCGGACTTTTGGTTGGGGGGGGCGGTGAAGAGGGGGAATAAACCAGCGTTGGAATGAATCACACTTAGAGAGACTGCTTTCATTCAACATCTAGGGGCACTCACAGGTTATCTAGAAATAACATGTGCTTTTTGACAGCTATTTTGAGAATGACTGCGGGGTCACGGAACAAAAGATGAGGAACAGAAGCACACGGCAAGTGTTAATGCAGCGTCTCTCCCCTTGTGCTCCCCGGCGTGGTCTCCCTCTCTCCTTCTACCCATCCTGACACCCTGCTCCTTCCTCTCTCCTTACCTGTGGTTACATCCTCTCCACTAAGACTTCTAAGTGTTTAAAGACGGGATGATTAATGCCAACCACAGGGTCTGTGACTCATGTTTAATGACGGTGCTTGATACGGTAATGATCTATGAATCCTGAACTTAAACATTCTCAGGTGAGAGCAAACTACAGCTACTTCAATTTGTAGTCAGGTTCCTCCACTTATTACCAGTGCGACACTGGACAAGTTCTTTAACCTCCTTGTCCCTCAGTCTCCTCCTCTGAAATACGCAGATAACAGCATCTAATTTGCAGGGTTGCTGGGAGCACTGACTAACACAGGTAAAACACTCAGTGCCTGGCACACAGTAACACTACAGAATGTCCTTATTGTTATTTTAAAACACAAAAGCAATACCCTACCATCCTTGTAATTCATTCTTTTGGAAATTTCAAAAGATTTCTTCCCAATTCCGGAAAATATACACACATATATACATATTCATTCCACGTCCGCCCCCCAACCCCACAGGTTAGTGGACTTTGGCAGGTGTTACTTTAAACGCGCATAAAGTAACAGAGGAGGGAAGTTCGTGAGTATTTATAGAAGAAGCTTAGTAAGAAGTCGTATCTATAATCCACCAGGTCATGCACGACGACGTGATCGATCAGTAGGAACTCCTCCAGCACTGAAGCAAAGCCCTCCGGGGCACCTCGGGCCTCTGGAGGCGCGGGACTCGGGGATGCACAGAAGTGATGTCCTGAAGGGACGGGGCTGGCTCTGTCTGACGGCCATCCGGACGGGGGCTGCCAACAGCCAAGCGGCGGTATCACCCAGCTTCGCTTCTGGTTCAGGCTCATTCCAGGGGCTAGAAAGACAGATCTTGTCTTTTATCGCAGAGGGAAATGAGGCAGTGACTAGGCCAAGGTCATTCAGAGTAGGGGATGGCTGGGAAGAGCACCTGGGGGTTCTGACTTCCAATCATAGGACACAAACACACATCCCTTATCTGGTGAAAGTGCCCTTGAGCGAAGCCGCAAGTCAGACAGAGACACCATCAAGGCACTGAGTCCCTGGAGTTAGAAGGGGGGGACCAAAGGACAAAGAATAAAATCACAGAACAGCTGTGCGAGTCTGCAAGTGCTGTGATCCTATCTGAATAAAATGCAATTAGATGCACTCAGTCCTGCATCTTGGTTAACCTTACATAACTTCTTCCTATTACATCACTGAGAACAATTGCTTTTAATGGGTCCAGTACCTGGACAAGTGAGGCAAGCAACCTTCACATGCTATGATGCTACAGTTGAAGAGTTTTCCCCAAGGAAATGCTGGCTTGAGTAGAGGCCAAAAATAAACTGAAAAGCCAATTCCTAAGGGACTGGTCATGAGGGATGTTACACACACACACAGAGCCTTAGAAAAGCAGAGTGATCACAGACACAGCTTTGGTTTAGAGACATTAAATCTCAAAGCGGGAGAGACTATGGATGTTGTGGCAACTTTACGCAAAAGACAGCACACAAGAGATGGGAAAACTAGAGCATAAACCACAAGCCCCCAAACCTGGACTGACAGACAGCAGTCTGTTCTCTTCCTGACAGGGGCCATTCTGTCCAACCACGACAGGTGGAGACCGGAAGGACCCACCATGTCTAGCCAGTGCTCAAGAAGGCAAAGAGACTGTCGGCATTTGGCTTTATTCCAAAATGTTACTCAAGGATGGCCACTGATGGGGAAGGGACAAGTCACGTAGAAGATCTGTGGCCAAATGGGAAGAGTTGCGTGGGTAAGTCAGCTACCACACTGAAGGGGACAGAAGATTGAGGAAAGGAAGGAGCACACGGTACATGCTTGTTTGAAGTCCTAAAAAAGCTTAACTTTGGCTGTTGGAAGCCTCAAGAACTGGACCATAAATTCTGCAATTTCAAGGAAGAGCTACTTATTTTCTTTTGTTCTTTTTCTTTTTTTTAAAGGATTTTATTTATTTATTTGACAGAGAGAGAGGGAGGGAGAGAGCACACGTAGGGGGAGCAGCAGGCAGAGGGAGAAGCAGGCTCCCCGCTGAGCAGGGAGCCTGACGTGGACTCGATCCCAGGCCCCAGGGATCATGACCTGAGCCAAAGGCAGACACTTCACCAACTGAGCCACCCAGGGGCCCCTACTTATTTTACTTCTGTGGGTTATTTTCACTGAAATGCCCAGGAGGGGATAGACCTTGTTGGCCAGCCTCTTCATCTCTTTTTATGAATTTGTTCATTAAAAACTTAAGATACTAATATTAAGCCTTTACTCATTGCCCAACAAATTAACCTGAAAACTACAAGAATATTCCACAGCCTACTAAACACTCCACATTAAAAGGGTACTATTAGAAAAGAAAATCCAATAGGTGGCAGCTTTAAAAAGAAGTATGTTTCTCAATACTGTCACCACATTATTCTATCAGTAACTGGGTTCTCAAATCTCATAACCAAATTAGCGATGGAGTAGGAATCAGAACGTAAATGCTCGGTCTAATGGTCTTTCCTTTACAGCACACTGTCACCTCCACGGATTTGTAAGGGGTGAGCGGTGAGAAGACAAAAAACCTTCCTACCACTTCCTAAACTGCAAGGTCCCACCCAGCACCCTACTGGGGTCATCTATGCCTAGGGTTCAGGGTGACCTACACCCACCTATCAGGTATACACCCCCCACACACACACACCCAAACAAACCTACTCTTAATTCCTAAAAGAAGAACTGGGTCTTGCCATCCACACATGGATACTACAAGCCACCACTTCTTAGAGTTCCTATGCCCCTTAGCTTTTGCTAAGCTCAGAAGCTATGGACACTCCAGTGGCAAAGAAAACACCAGCACTGGAGCCACAGTGGATTTCGACAAATTCAAAGCAAATCACAAGAGGGCAGCTCCAAAATATATCCAAGCTGGTGCCTTAAAATTATTTTCTATTTAATCCCTAGACAGGTGTTTTAAGTCAAACTTGGTATAAGTACACACGGCGGGAGGAGGCAGACAGAATATAACTGTAAATAAAGTTAACCACCAAAGTCAAGACGAACAGGAACAACAACTGATAAACACGCCAGCTCCCAGCAGCGGAGCCTGGCCTGCCTGCCGAGTCCCAGGGCAGGGAGGCGATGACACAGTGAAATGAGTTGCATTCCAAAAGTCACCAACCTCTGGAGAAGATGGTTAGGGAAAAACATTTTTCAAAAACCCACAGAAAGACATCAGCAGCCACTCGTTACTTTAGACAATGCAGAAACACTATATAAAGAACAAAAATTTTCTCTTTCTGATGTAATGACACCGGTGGTAATTTGTAACAAGCATTCTGCTATAAAAAGTACAATTTTCCACATACTTTTGCACATGAACTTGTAATCTTCTTCAGTCAGAGCAGCTAATGCCTGATTTGCATTTCTCTGAGGGGAAGCCAGGGGTCCTGTATGCGGATTTGTGTGTCTATGGATGCGTGCACGCTGGCAAAGAGAAAGACCTTGCTGGGATCAAGTCACTTCTGCCACCAGGAAGTGGATCACAGGCTCTTCCTGGGAGTGGGGCCTTTTCCCCTGCCAAGAGCTGTTAGCACAGACCCCCTTTGTAGTACGGCAAGAAGCCCTATTCCTATGTGGCCTTTGTCTCGCAGTGTGTGTGAGAAACCCAGATTAACTTCTCAAGTGCCCTCCCCTGAAATCAGACCTGTCAACAGCCCAGGCCTGATTCCTGCTTAGAAATGTTTTCCTGAAGGGGCGAAGGAGGAGGAGACGAAAAGGGGGTGAAAGATACAGGGGTGTGTGCCTGCGAGTGTGAATCACTGATAGGAATTCGCACTCAGGAAAACAAGGCAGAAGCAGCAGCCACCAAACCAACCTTGGTTCAAGGTTTCGGGTTTAAGATGATAAAGCCCTTTGTCTATAGGACTGCAGTATTTACCAGCCTCACCCCAATACCTTCAGGGAGTCTGATGTTTGCATGACAGCCTCGGGTCTGGAAAAAACCTTGGGTTTCCAAATGGGGTGGCTCTTCTCCATCCATGGTTCCATAGTATATTTTTTTTTCTCCAAGAAGTCCAACTGCACTTGGGAGTCATCAATCCCAGTCGCAGCTGTCACATCTCCCCCACCCCGTACTATTAATATCGCGGCTCTGATTGTTAATGATTTTACTCACAAAGTTCCCCGCAGCAATTAAAACGAGGCAACAAGGTAAAAAAAAAAGGGGGGGGGAAGGTGGGTTTCTTTACCCATAATAACGCCTTCTCCCATCTAGGGAACTTCTTGGGTTTTTAGACCGCGGGAGATTTCCCCCCTCTATCTTTGTTTTGGAACGCCCACACCCCTGCCCTGCACGGCCCGGGCCCGGCCTTCCTTTCTGGATGCACAATGCAGCGTGCGGCTCCTCGGGTGTCAGCAAAACGCCGCACTGGTGTAATGCCCAGCGCGCCTCAGCGCCCGAGGAGTTCCCCGCGGTCGTGGGTCCACGTCCAGGGTCTTGAGGCCGACCCCGCGGCACCGCAGGGCTGGGGCGTCCCTTCGCGTGGGGAAGCCCGGGGCCCGGGGGCCGCGGCTGGTGCAATGACTTTGCACCGGGGCGTCCCCTCCGCGGAGGCTCGTACCCCGCCTCGGCCCACTGCAGTTGCACCATCCCGGCCAGCGCCTCGCGCGCCGCGCCTGCCCTCCCCGGCCTCG